>OZ038514.1:7479263-7651763 GCA_964036315.1 Acanthosepion esculentum
GAAATTTTTAACTGCTGTTTCAGGGAAATGGGGCACGGTTGAGTGGCGGATCGGATTGGGGAATCGGAGAGCCGAGTTCGAATTCCAGTCGAATCTATTACATTCGCTATCGTGCTAATACCCTTGGGAAAGGTATGAATCATATTCTTCTCCACCTGCTATGGGTAAATAGCAGGACAGACCAGGTTCTATAGCCTTGGATGGCAACTGGTCTACCGCAAAAAGAAATGGCAACCTACTGCGGGAAAAAATCTGCCTTGTCAGTTATGTATCGAAAGATACACGATCGCTTAAGCGTGTATCACGCATGGCACATAACTGACTGACTTCAGTGAAATGGAAAAAGTTGGTAAATTCAATATTTTTCATTTGTATCCCCTTACTTCTTAAAATAACGACCAGCATTAATAATTATGATTGTTATTGCAATATTTTGTTAAAGTTATTAAGCTCAAATATTTAACAATACCTTAGGGGCGTTTCTATGGATATTTTATTGTCATAGAATTCGTTATGAGCTTATTCAATCATTAACTTAAATATTATGATTCATCAGAATGTTAAAATAGGAAAACTGTGAGATTTTCACAGGTTAAAACACGAATTAAGAGACAGAAAATAAATTACAAAATATTGTACAATTGACAACATACTATATTTCCTGTGTGCTAAGATGCATTTTCCCCTGGAGAATGCCCTCAAAAATCACCCTGCCTCTTATCATTGAAAGGTCAAGTTGTAGAGTGTGCCAGCTCTCACGAACTCCAGTCACGAGGTACACACAATCACGAACTCCAAATATATAAGCCGACAATTATCATTCATATGTAATAAATACTGTATATCACATTAGGAGTAGAAGTTTATCTCTTGATTACTATTTAGGAATGTTTTTTCTGATTCCTTCTAAAGACTTTTTTCCCTTCTCTTTCACTCTTGTGTTAATGGCATTATCACATTGCTTGGAGTGAATGACTTTATATATATATATATATATATATATATATATATATATATATATATATATATATTGTGTATTTAGGCAGCAATCCTTCTTTCATGCATATTTCATTGAAAACGACAGACAAGGTCCATTTATTTAGTTTTTTATACAATTTCTCATGCGATCTCATAATGTTTTCTTTTCAGATGATAAATTATATAAAAACTGTCCAAATGTTCTTTTTATCCGAGTGCTTTCGGCTATACATTTAGCCATTTTCAAGGATGAAATATTTTAACTGTTAAATAAGAAATGGTTTGTTGTATGTATGTTTTATAAAATGTTTTCATTTTTCAAAACACTGTCAAGATATTGTGTCCATGTTCAAATTAATATTATTAAGTGTTGGTTTGTTTGTTTTTATTAATAAGGCTTCCATTATTTTTAGCCTTTTTTTGCATGTAGATGATGCTATTATATTAGTGTTGTCAACAATTATGTTACGAATAGTGTCCGGTAGGTCTCCATGAATATTTAAATGAGATCTAATTGAGCTATGGTCAGAAAGGTGTAAAGTGAGTCTGCGTGTCAAACATGCATCAATAATATATATATACACACACATTTGTGTATTTAGGCAGCAATCCTTCTTTCATGCACATTTCATTGAATACGACAGACAAGGTGCTTTTATTTAGTTTTTTTATACAATTTCTCATGCGATCTAATATTTTTTTTCTTTTCGGATGATAAATTCTATAAAAACTGTCCGAATGTTCTTTTTATTCGAGCGCTTTTGGCTATACATTTAACTTGCCTGAAAATCTCCAATCTCCCGATGAAAAGCCTTGCTGCGGATGAAGTTTATCGTCATAGCCAGGACTAAAACCCCCAACTGAGATGGACCATTCATACTAAATAAATTGAAATAAAATGATCAAAAGCTTATCACCCGACTCCGAGTAAATAAATAAATAAAAATAATTATGTTTGTCCGATAAAATAAGCTGTAATTTTGAATTTTACGATACGGGTATGTATTTCGTATGCGATAAACTGATTGTAGCGTTCTGAACTGAAGGAGAGATGACACGTTTTTTCGAAGCTCCCAAAAATTAACGGATTTTAAGTTTAACTGAAAAAAGTAAATATTGTTGAAAAGTAATCTAATCTATTTCGCAATATACATTAATTTCAATTCTTCTTAATAATAAGTGCATTGTTTCTTTCCAGGTTTGTTTGTTGTTTAGCGGTATATCAACACCTTATGGGTCATTTAATGCCAGAATTTAATTTTCTTGGGAGCATTAGTAATTTTTTTCCCCAAAATATATTGCTAGAAATTTTTTTTTTTTACAGAAAATGTATTACTGGTAATATTTTTATTTTTTACAAAAATGTATTGCTGGTATTTTTACTCCATACTGTATTCTTTTCAGGGGTTTAGCCAAATTTCACCTTCTCATTTGAGAAGGATTCAATGGTTCATCTCAGTTTGTTTTTATCAGTTCACCCCAAAACAAGGCGATAATGCCACTAAGACGCAAGGGGTTACTGGGAGTAAAAGAGGATGAGAAGAATTTAGCGAAGAGAAAGGACAATAAAAGAACAGGTTTTTGACAATAATGAACACTACAATATTTATCTTGTAATAAACAATACCCTGATGATGGCATTGTGCTATGACGAAAGTGCTCGGAAATAAAAGAAATATGCATCAAAACGGCAATTTCTCTCGCCCTTCAATAACAACACCAAAAAGCTTATCCGCGAATATGAAAGGATCCTGTTGAACTTGTCTAAATTATTCAACAAAACACACACACACACACACACACACACACACACACACACACACACATATATATATATATATATATATATATGGATGGATACGTGGATTAGTGGATAACGGAATCGGGGAGCCGAGTTCGAATTCCAGTCGAATCCACTTACGTGCTAATATCCTTGGGAAATGTATGAATCCTCTTCTTCTCCCTCCAGCTAGGGGTAAATAGTAGGACAGACTGGGTTCTATAGCCTTGGATAGCAACTGGTCTAGGAGAAAGACAACTCTGAATTCAAAACCGGCGGAGGGTCGTTTGGGGACCATGTCTCTGTATTCGGCCCTTCAAAAAGTATGGTTGGTTCTGCACAAAGCCTTCACCACTATAATCAAATCATATGTGCTGGTGTCTGGGCTGTCGGTTCCTAGGAACTGAGCTGCTTGACCCTCATACGTCGAATACGACAGGAGAGCCCACCATATATATATATATATATATATATATATATATATATATATATATGTATATATATATATATATATATATATATATATATATATTTGTCATCCACAGACAGACTGTTTCGCTGTTTCACAGCTCATCAGACGTCCGGTTGCCTCTAGCAAGGATCGAAATTTGCGTCAGTCCGAACTTCTCCCACTAAGCCATCAGCTTACGGTACGGGATGAAGGTGAATTTTAGCGTGTTTTATTTTTAGATTCGGATAAACACACAGTGACTGAGAGTGACTCAATTCTGTCGAAGGATGAATGAAAAGAGAAAAGGACATTTTTTTGTACCAACCCGTTTCGTTTCTTCAGGAACTTTATCAAGGTAAATGTGGAGATTCTATTTCGTAACTTGTATTTACACAGAAGTAACGTGGGGAAAATATTAAGTTTTCAAATATTGAATTTGAGAATGCTCTAAAATATTCTTAAAACTTGTTGTGTTTGTAAAGGTAAACTATGAAGCCTACTAACTGATGTAATTTATGACCTTATAAACGAAAATGAGTCAAAGTTGTTGATTTTTTAAATTTCTTATTTGTATGGGATTAATTATTTCTGTGTATTTTGTCTTACTTGGTTCGTTTATTTTAATTATTTAAATGTCACGAGTGACCTGTTTTCTTTTAATTTTTATAAAATTTCATGGTCATGTATGTTGGCTTAAAAAAAGGAGCATTTCTTTTAGGGCAGAAATATTTGAAAAATCCAGGTCGTAAGTCAACATTTTGGCAAGAAGCAATAATTGCACTTCCAAGAATATTTCAGGCGAAAAGTTCCTCAAGGAACGAAAGGCGTTGGTATATAAACACAAACGCATGTATATATATATATATATATATATATAAAATAAATAATTAAGAAACACACAAGCTTAAGGTTCCATGACTATACTATGTTTCCCCAGAAAATATATTTTTTCTGGTTCTTCAGGTCACATCTCTAGGTACAAAGGAATTTGGTTTCTTTTATATATATATATATATATATATATATATATATATATATATATGGGGGCATCGAGGTCAAAACCCAGCGGTGACAGACTTAAACGTAATCCTAAGATTGCCTGATTATTGAATTAAATGAAACAGCCTGTCGCCGCTGGGCGTTAACACCAATGTTCACTTTTATATTTAAATACGCTCTATCCCTGATTTTGAGCACTTTATCCCATAAATATAGCACATTTTAAAACTGTATTTCTTCATATATATATATATATATATATATATACTTCATAGCCTCTAGAATAATTTGCAAAATATCTGCTAACGCCCACCCAATAACCGTTAGGTTATTACAATAGACCTTCTACCCATAATGCATCACTGATCAGCATATATAAATAGTCGGACCGAAACACAACACACATGGCCTGAAGATTACGCTTAAGCATGGAAGAGACTCTCACTGTTTGATGTTGTCCTTAATGTCCATTTTCATATTTATATTTACATATGCTCCATTCCTGATATTGAGCAATTTAGCCCATAAAAATATATTATACCATAAAACTATTTTTTTTTATCTCAAACACGTGTGTGTGCGTGGGTGATATCTGCAAATTAATTCAATAGATTTATCTTACCCTATGAGCGGATGTGTCTGCTAAACTTCAAGTTAGAAGATAAATCATTTGAAGTTTTATTTATCTACTGACTATATATATATATATATATATATATATATATATATATATATATATATATATATATATATATATGTATATATATTTGGTAGCCCAGATATATAGGTGATCTTCTGATTTGCTGCTAAAGTCTCAATTACTTATTTAAGGACTACTTTCTGATAAGGTAAGGAAATATTTCTGGTAATCAAAAATAATAAAAACTAAAAAAGAAAAAAAAAACACTCTGAAAGTGTGATGAAGTTAAGAGTTCTGCTGGGGCCCCTGGGGTTAGTAACGATGACATGATTTGAAGCACCAATGCTTCTGAGATTTCAAAATAAAACATTTTCCCCTCCCTCTCTCCCTTCCCTCTCTCTCTCTATCCCCCTCTCTCCCCGCCCTCTCTCCCCTTCTCCCTCTCCCCCTCTCTCTCTACGAGTATGTTGCAGATTGAGAAAATACAATTATAATAGAGTCATCCACATATAAAAAAGACTAAAAATAAGGGAAGCACTGATAATAAAAAAAGAAGAAAGTCAACACTCAATAACATCAATTATGAACACGGTCACAATGTACTGACCGTGTTTGAAATTTAAAAAAAAAATCCCATCATTTTAGATACATACATAAAAATCTAAACATTCAGTTATAATTAAAAATTAAAAAACAACATCCTTGATAATGGCTCAAAGAATAGCCGAAAGCGCTCGAACAGACAAAACATTCGGACAATTCTTACACACCTGATGTTAAAAAAAAACTGATACGAATACAAGAAAATTAAAAAAAAAGAAGGCTAGAACGCAGAACGTAGTCGTCTTTAATGAAACTTGTATAAAAGAGGTATTGCTGTCCAATTACACAATTATATATATATATATATATATATATATATATATATATATATATATATATATATATATATATATGTGTGTGTGTGTGTGTGTGTGTGTGTTTTAGGATATTACATCGAAAGCATGTTAAAGTCGCTACACAGTTGCAGTAGTGTTTCGATGCGTATCAATGCATCTCATCAGGCGATTGTAAATTACTGGCAAGTGAACGATTTATTTAGATTTAAAAGCAAAATACCACATCTTTTTAGGAAAAAATGGGGAAGTTATAAGGTTTGTGGGCTTTACTCAGATCAACCAATCGAATATGACCCACGTTAAATTTAAACGAAGTAAAGAGGCAAAAATTAAGAAATTATTTTTCATGAATGGGTCACGACTTGTCTAAGTTTGTGTTATTTTGAATAAAAGTGGGAGCGTTTATTCCGAGCTTTGCATGTTGAGTGCAGCTGGAATTCCAGTGAGCGTCTTTGTAATATTTTTTTTTTAATTTTCAACAGACCATTTCCGTTGTTGAATAAGGTGAGATTTATACTGGGAGTGAGATGTTTTATATACAGCTTCTCACTCACATGATTCTCGTCTTCATTTCTCACCGTGGCGTGAATTTCATCTTTCGTTTCCCTTGTGAACGAACAGCGGACCTTGTTTTTGTGCGCACCGACGCAAACTACAATAGAGAGACAACGCAGAGTTAATTGTTCGTTCAGTGAAAAGCTGAGAGCGTGACACGTTATACGTTTACTAATTTACAGACTGCCAAATTTATATGTATTTGTTTTTATATAACTGCTGTAACCTAGGGAAGGTTACTGAATTGAATAATCACAAGAAGCTTGGTAATGAATGATAATACTTAGGACAAGAACAACACATATAAGATTGGCCAGCGGCGCGTAGAAGTAGTCAACTGCTAGAAGTGAGTCAAGTGAATTCCACAATGAATCTCCAACTGCAAGATATCTACCAACCGCCCACATGGTCAGATGTAGCACAAGGCCGAATTTAATGTGGGGTATCCGAGCCCGTTGTCTCGGCCAAAAATTCCCCGTAGACCCCGTATAAGACGGGGTCGGGTAGCTGATTCCCGAGACGAGTCTCTACTCTTTGATATAGCCTCGTCTGAGGATCCTCTCTGCCTGGAGGCAGAGAGTTTGACTAGCACAGCTAGAGACGAAGCTCCAACTCCAGACCAACATACAGTATTTACTACTGTATTTATGTGAATGGGGACATACCCATTATTGTCTGTAGGTATGCTAGAGCAATAACTAAGCAACAAGGGATAGAAAATACTCTAGTATACCTGTAAAAGAAAGAAGACATTGAAAGTTAAGAATTGTGTGTGCGATACACGTGTGTGCATGTGTGTGAAAGTTCAGTCACTAAGGGAAAAGACATCCTCATGCTCTAGACAAAGTCCTGGTGGCGTCCTCACTACCGCATGCTAGGAGAAAAGAGAGAAAAAGGAGAGAAGAAAGGAAGTGTCCCGTTTTTTAAAGATCTTTAACAGCGCCACCCAACGACTTTTTGGGAAAACTAACAAAGCTATGTGGGTGTAACACACAATATGGACGAATAGATGTTAAAACTATAAAAAAAAAATTTAACCGTCGTCATGGTCATTTGAGGACATACAAAAATAACCAATCTTGAAGACATTAAAAAGTTAAACATAATTCAAACAATAACACTCCTGTAATATATATATATATATATATATATATATATATATATATATATATATATATATATATATATATATATGTGTGTGTGTGTGTGTGTGTGTGTGTGTGTGTGTGTGTATGTGTGTGTGTGTGTAAGGACTCGGTCTGAAGAGTTGAGATCGAACTCTCGATCTTAACGAAATAAATATCACCATCGTCTTTTAAGAGTTCGTTTTCTTTATAATATATATATATATATATATATATATATATATATATATATATATATATATATATATATATTATAAAGAAAACGAACTCTTAAAAGACATTTGTTTTAATTTACGAGATATTATATATATATATATATATATATATATATATATATATATATATATATATATATATAATATGTCGTAAATTAAAACAAATGTCACTGAGTGCTTTATTTGGCAAACTGTTGTCGTGTGAGGCTCTCAAATAGAATATGGTGTGTTTGCTTTTCGGTTACTTTCGGGCATTCTAGTGGGGGAAAGTACAAACGATACCCCTAATCTTCATATATTTTTCAATCTAAAGGAAAATATTAAATCTTCCAAACATATCAAAGGTAAATAAAATCTGAAATCCTGGTTACAAAGTTTCAAATCTCTTCATATCAAAGGAGCTTTGAACATCTGGAGTTGGAGGAAAGTATCGTTTGGTAAAATGCTTAAAACTGAGTAAATTCTAAAAGTTTTATCTAATTTCAAAACTATTACAGATACAGACTTAATAGTTGGAATTTTGCCATCACTTTGTTATTGGAACACATAAGAATTTTTTTTCCACGGGAATCTGAGAGGATAACCTGGGAAACTTTCCAAAAATTAGGGAATTTGATATGGAATGATCTTGGTTAATTTTATTTTTCTTTGAATTACATTTTCTTCAGCCTCATTATTCTTTCTTTCTTATTTCTTTTTTGCTTCATTCGTTTTATTTTATTTCTTTCCATTTTCTTTCTTTTTTCTTTTTTGCTTCATTCGTTTTATTTTATTTCTTTCCATTTTCTTTCTTTTTTCTTTTTTGCTTCATTCGTTTTATTTTATTTCTTTCCATTTTCTTTCTTTCTTTCTTTTTTGCTTCATTCGTTTTATTTTATTTCTTTCCATTTTCTTTCTTTCTTTCTTTTTTGCTTCATTCGTTTTATTTTATTTCTTTCCATTTTCTTTCTTTTTGCTTCATTCGTTTTTTTATTTCTTTCCATTTTCTTTTTTCTTTCTTTCTTTTTTGCTTCATTCGTTTTATTTTATTTCTTTCCATTTTCTTTCTTTCTTTCTTTTTGCTTCATTCGTTTTATTTTATTTCTTTCCATTTTCTTTCTTTCTTTTTTGCTTCATTCGTTTTATTTTATTTCTTTCCATTTTCTTTATTTCTTTCCATTTTCTTTCTTTTTTCTTTTTTGCTTCATTCGTTTTATTTTATTTCTTTCCATTTTCTTTCTTTCTTTCTTTTTTTGCTTCATTCGTTTTGTTTTATTTCTTTCCATTTTCTTTCTTTTTACCTTCATTCGCTTTTTTATTTCTTTCCATTTTCTTTCTTTCTTTTTTGCTTCATTCGTTTTATTTTATTTCTTTCCATTTTCTTTATTTCTTTCCATTTTCTTTCTTTTTTCTTTTTTGCTTCATTCGTTTTATTTTATTTCTTTCCATTTTCTTTCTTTCTTTCTTTTTTTGCTTCATTCGTTTTGTTTTATTTCTTTCCATTTTCTTTCTTTTTACCTTCATTCGCTTTTTTATTTCTTTCCATTTTCTTTCTTTCTTTTTTGCTTCATTCGTTTTATTTTATTTCTTTCCATTTTCTTTATTTCTTTCCATTTTCTTTCTTTTTTCTTTTTTGCTTCATTCGTTTTATTTTATTTCTTTCCATTTTCTTTCTTTCTTTCTTTTTTTGCTTCATTCGTTTTGTTTTATTTCTTTCCATTTTCTTTCTTTTTACCTTCATTCGCTTTTTTATTTCTTTCCATTTTCTTTCTTTCTTTTTTGCTTCATTCGTTTTATTTTATTTCTTTCCATTTTCTTTATTTCTTTCCATTTTCTTTCTTTTTTCTTTTTTGCTTCATTCGTTTTATTTTATTTCTTTCCATTTTCTTTCTTTCTTTCTTTTTTTGCTTCATTCGTTTTGTTTTATTTCTTTCCATTTTCTTTCTTTTTACCTTCATTCGCTTTTTTATTTCTTTCCATTTTCTTTCTTTCTTTTTTGCTTCATTCGTTTTATTTTATTTCTTTCCATTTTCTTTTTTTTTCTTTTTTGCTTCATTCGTTTTATTTTATTTCTTTCCATTTTCTTTCTTTCTTTCTTTTTTGATTCATTCGTTTTATTTTATTTCTTTCCATTTTCTTTCTTTTTTCTTTTTTGCTTCATTCGTTTTATTTTATTTCTTTCCATTTTCTTTCTTTTTTCTTTTTTGCTTCATTCGTTTTATTTTATTTCTTTCCCTTTTCTTTCTTTCTTTCTTTTTTGCTTCATTCGTTTTATTTTATTTCTTTTCATTTTCTTTCTTTTTTCTTTTTTGCTTCATTCGTTTTATTTTATTTCTTTCCATTTTCTTTCTTTCTTTCTTTTTTGCTTCATTCGTTTTATTTTATTTCTTTCCATTTTCTTTCTTTCTTTTTTGCTTCATTCGTTTTATTTTATTTCTTTACATTTTCTTTCTTTCTTTCTTTTTGCTTCATTCGTTTTATTTTATTTCTTTCCATTTTCTTTCTTTCTTTTTTGCTTCATTCGTTTTATTTTATTTCTTTCCATTTTCTTTCTTTCTTTCTTTTTGCTTCATTCGTTTTATTTTATTTCTTTCCATTTTCTTTCTTTTTACCTTTTTTGCTTCATTCGTTTTATTTTATTTCTTTCCATTTTCTTTCTTTCTTTCTTTTTGCTTCATTCGTTTTATTTTATTTCTTTCCATTTTCTTTCTTTCTTTCTTTTTTGCTTCATTCGTTTTATTTTATTTCTTTCCATTTTCTTTCTTTCTTTCTTTGTGCTTCATTCGTTTTATTTTATTTCCTTCCATTTTCTTTCTTTCTTTCTTTTTGCTTCATTCGTTTTATTTTATTTCTTTCCATTTTCTTTCTTTCTTTCTTTTTTGCTTCATTCGTTTTATTTTATTTCTTTCCATTTTCTTTCTTTCTTTCTTTGTGCTTCATTCGTTTTATTTTATTTCCTTCCATTTTCTTTCTTTCTTTCTTTTTGCTTCATTCGTTTTATTTTATTTCTTTCCATTTTCTTTATTTCTTTCTTTGTGCTTCATTCGTTTTATTTTATTTCTTTCCATTTTCTTTCTTTTTACCTTTTTTGCTTCATTCTTTTTATTTTATTTCTTTCCATTTTCTTTCTTTTTTGCTTCATTCGTTTTATTTTATTTTTTTCGATTTTCTTTCTTTCTTTTTTGCTTCATTCGTTTTATTTTATTTCTTTACATTTTCTTTCTTTCTTTCTTTTTGCTTCATTCGTTTTATTTTATTTCTTTCCATTTTCTTTCTTTCTTTTTTGCTTCATTCGTTTTATTTTATTTCTTTCCATTTTCTTTCTTTCTTTCTTTTTGCTTCATTCGTTTTATTTTATTTCTTTCCATTTTCTTTCTTTTTACCTTTTTTGCTTCATTCGTTTTATTTTATTTCTTTCCATTTTCTTTCTTTCTTTCTTTTTGCTTCATTCGTTTTATTTTATTTCTTTCCATTTTCTTTCTTTCTTTCTTTTTTGCTTCATTCGTTTTATTTTATTTCTTTCCATTTTCTTTCTTTTTACCTTTTTTGCTTCATTCGTTTTATTTTATTTCTTTCCATTTTCTTTCTTTCTTTCTTTTTGCTTCATTCGTTTTATTTTATTTCTTTCCATTTTCTTTCTTTCTTTCTTTTTTGCTTCATTCGTTTTATTTTATTTCTTTCCATTTTCTTTCTTTCTTTCTTTGTGCTTCATTCGTTTTATTTTATTTCCTTCCATTTTCTTTCTTTCTTTCTTTTTGCTTCATTCGTTTTATTTTATTTCTTTCCATTTTCTTTCTTTCTTTCTTTTTTGCTTCATTCGTTTTATTTTATTTCTTTCCATTTTCTTTCTTTTTACCTTTTTTGCTTCATTCGTTTTATTTTATTTCTTTCCATTTTCTTTCTTTCTTTCTTTTTGCTTCATTCGTTTTATTTTATTTCTTTCCATTTTCTTTCTTTCTTTCTTTTTTGCTTCATTCGTTTTATTTTATTTCTTTCCATTTTCTTTCTTTCTTTCTTTGTGCTTCATTCGTTTTATTTTATTTCCTTCCATTTTCTTTCTTTCTTTCTTTTTGCTTCATTCGTTTTATTTTATTTCTTTCCATTTTCTTTCTTTCTTTCTTTTTTGCTTCATTCGTTTTATTTTATTTCTTTCCATTTTCTTTCTTTCTTTCTTTTTGCTTCATTCGTTTTATTTTATTTCTTTCCATTTTCTTTCTTTCTTTCTTTTTTGCTTCATTCGTTTTATTTTATTTCTTTCCATTTTCTTTCTTTCTTTCTTTTTTGCTTCATTCGTTTTATTTTATTTCTTTCCATTTTCTTTCTTTCTTTCTTTGTGCTTCATTCGTTTTATTTTATTTCCTTCCATTTTCTTTCTTTCTTTCTTTTTGCTTCATTCGTTTTATTTTATTTCTTTCCATTTTCTTTCTTTCTTTTTTGCTTCATTCGTTTTATTTTATTTCTTTCCATTTTCTTTCTTTCTTTCTTTGTGCTTCATTCGTTTTATTTTATTTCCTTCCATTTTCTTTCTTTCTTTCTTTTTGCTTCATTCGTTTTATTTTATTTCTTTCCATTTTCTTTCTTTCTTTCTTTGTGCTTCATTCGTTTTATTTTATTTCCTTCCATTTTCTTTATTTCTTTCTTTGTGCTTCATTCGTTTTATTTTATTTCTTTCCATTTTCTTTCTTTTTACCTTTTTTGCTTCATTCTTTTTATTTTATTTCTTTCCATTTTCTTTCTTTTTTGCTTCATTCGTTTTATTTTATTTCTTTCCATTTTCTTTCTTTTTTGTTTCATTCGTTTTATTTTATTTCTTTCCATTTTCTTTCTTTTTTGCTTCATTCGTTTTATTTTATTTCTTCCCATTTTCTTTCTTTTTTGTTTCATTCTTTTTATTTTATTTCTTTCCATTTTCTTTCTTTTTTGTTTCATTTGTTTTATTTTATTTCTTTCCATTTTCTTTCTTTTTTGTTTCATTCGTTTTATTTTATTTCTTTCCATTTTCTTTCTTTCTTTCTTTTTGCTTCATTCGTTTTATTTTATTTCTTTCCATTTTCTTTATTTCTTTCTTTGTGCTTCATTCGTTTTATTTTATTTCTTTCCATTTTCTTTCTTTTTACCTTTTTTGCTTCATTCTTTTTATTTTATTTCTTTCCATTTTCTTTCTTTTTTGCTTCATTCGTTTTATTTTATTTCTTTCCATTTTCTTTCTTTTTTGTTTCATTCGTTTTATTTTATTTCTTTCCATTTTCTTTCTTTTTTGCTTCATTCGTTTTATTTTATTTCCTTCCATTTTCTTTCTTTCTTTCTTTTTGCTTCATTCGTTTTATTTTATTTCTTTCCATTTTCTTTATTTCTTTCTTTGTGCTTCATTCGTTTTATTTTATTTCTTTCCATTTTCTTTCTTTTTACCTTTTTTGCTTCATTCTTTTTATTTTATTTCTTTCCATTTTCTTTCTTTTTTGCTTCATTCGTTTTATTTTATTTCTTTCCATTTTCTTTCTTTTTTGTTTCATTCGTTTTATTTTATTTCTTTCCATTTTCTTTCTTTTTTGTTTCATTCGTTTTATTTTATTTCTTTCCATTTTCTTTCTTTTTTGCTTCATTCTTTTTATTTTATTTCTTTCCATTTTCTTTCTTTTTTGTTTCATTTGTTTTATTTTATTTCTTTCCATTTTCTTTCTTTTTTGTTTCATTCGTTTTATTTTATTTCTTTCCATTTTCTTTCTTTTTGCTTCATTCGTTTTATTTTATTTCTTCCCATTTTCTTTCCTTCTTCCTTCATTCGTTTTTTTATTTCTTTCAATTTTCTTTCTTTCTTTTTGCTTCATTCGTTTTATTTTATTTCTTTCTATTTTCTTTCTTTCTTTTTTGCTTCATTCGATTTATTTTATTTCTTTCCATTTTTTCTTTTTTTCCTTCATTCGTTTTTTTATTTCTTTCCATTTTCTTTCTTTCTTTCATTTTTGCCTCATTCGTTTTATTTTATTTCTTTCCATTGTCTTTCTTTCTTTTTTGCTTCATTTGTTTTATTTTATTTCTTTCCATTCTCTTTCTTTCTTTCTTTTTGCTTCATTCGTTTTATTTTATTTCTTTCCATTTTCTTTCTTTTTTCCTTCATTCGTTTTTTTATTTCTTTCCATTTTCTTTATTTCTTTCTTTTTTGCTTCATTCGTTTTATTTTATTTCTTTCCATTTTCTTTCTTTTTTCCTTCATTCGTTTTTTTATTTCTTTCCATTTTCTTTATTTCTTTCTTTTTTGCTTCATTCGTTTTATTTTATTTCTTTCCATTTTTTCTTTTTTTCCTTCATTCGTTTTTTTATTTCTTTCCATTTTCTTTCTTTCTTTCATTTTTGCCTCATTCGTTTTATTTTATTTCTTTCCATTGTCTTTCTTTCTTTTTTGCTTCATTTGTTTTATTTTATTTCTTTCCATTTTCTTTATTTCTTTCTTTTTTGCTTCATTCGTTTTATTTTATTTCTTTCCATTTTCTTTCTTTTTACCTTTTTTGCTTCATTCTTTTTATTTTATTTCTTTCCATTTTCTTTCTTTTTTGTTTCATTCGTTTTATTTTATTTCTTTCCATTTTCTTTCTTTTTTGCTTCATTCGTTTTATTTTATTTCTTCCCATTTTCTTTCTTTTTTGTTTCATTCTTTTTATTTTATTTCTTTCCATTTTCTTTCTTTTTTGTTTCATTTGTTTTATTTTATTTCTTTCCATTTTCTTTCTTTTTGCTTCATTCGTTTTATTTTATTTCTTCCCATTTTCTTTCTTTCTTCCTTCATTCGTTTTTTTATTTCTTTCAATTTTCTTTCTTTCTTTCTTTTTGCTTCATTCGTTTTATTTTATTTCTTTCTATTTTCTTTCTTTCTTTTTTGCTTCATTCGATTTATTTTATTTCTTTCCATTTTTTCTTTTTTTCCTTCATTCGTTTTTTTATTTCTTTCCATTTTCTTTCTTTCTTTCATTTTTGCCTCATTCGTTTTATTTTATTTCTTTCCATTGTCTTTCTTTCTTTCTTTTTTGCTTCATTTGTTTTATTTTATTTCTTTCCATTCTCTTTCTTTCTTTCTTTTTGCTTCATTCGTTTTATTTTATTTCTTTCCATTTTCTTTCTTTTTTCCTTCATTCGTTTTTTTATTTCTTTCCATTTTCTTTCTTTCTTTCATTTTTGCCTCATTCGTTTTATCTTATTTCTTTCCATTTTCTTTCTTTCTTTCTTTTTGCCTCATTCGTTTTATTTTATTTCTTTCCATTTTCTTTCTTTCTTTCTTTTTGCTTCATTCGTTTTATTTTATTTCTTTCCATTTTCTTTCTTTTTTCCTTCATTCGTTTTTTTATTTCTTTCCATTTTCTTTCTTTCTTTCTTTTTTGCTTCATTCGTTTTATTTTATTTCTTTCCATTTTCTTTCTTTTTTGTTTCATTCGTTTTATTTTATTTCTTTCCATTTTCTTTCTTTTTTGCTTCATTCGTTTTATTTTATTTCTTTCTTTCGTTCTTTCTTTCTTGCTTGCTTCTTTTCTTGCTTTCATAATTTGTTTATTGTTCGTTTTCATTCTTTTACCATTTTCTTTCTTTTTATTTTTTATTTACTATCTTTCTTTCTTTTTTCTTTCTTTCTTTTAAAGTTAGCTTATTTTTCATTTTTTTTTGTTTCAAATTTTTATTTTTGTTTGTTTGTTTCTTTGTATGTTTGTTTCTTTCTTTCTGAATTTTCTTCTTTTTTCTTTCAAAATTTGCTTATTTTTCTTCATTTTTCCTTCTTTCTTTCAAAATGTGGTTATTTTTTTCATTTTCTTTCTTTCGAAATTTGCATATTTTCTTCATTTTTCTTTCTTTATTCATTTTCATCATTCGTTCTTTATTTTTATTTTTTTCTACATTTTTCTTTCATTCTTAATTTGTTCTTTCTATATTTTATTTCTTCCTCCCTTTTTAATTCTTTCTTTTTTCTTTCTTTTTCTTTCTTTTTTCTTTCTTTCTTTCATAATTTGTTTATTCTTCATCATTTTTCCTTTCTCCGTTTTCTTCATTCCTGCTCCATTTTTCTTTTTCTTTCTTTTGCTTCATATATTCTTTCCTTCTTTCATACATTTTTCCTTTTCCATTTTATTTTTCCCTTTCTGTCATATTTCATTCTTTGTTAATATTGTTTTTCATTATATTTATTTCTTCTGATTCAATTTCATTCATAATTTCTTTCATTTCTCTTTCTCCTTCTCACACTATTTATTTATTTATTTATTTATTCGCTGAAGTTTTTTGGAATCCAGAAAGGAAAAAAAACAACTCCCGAACTGAGAACGGAAAAAATCAAAATGGAACCAGCCCGAGGCTAGTTCAGGAAGATTTTGCACTGGAATAAGATAAAGAAAATATCCTCCCTCCCCCACGCCTTACCTATTCTTCCCTGTGTTTCCATTCGCGTGGAAACCTGACATGAAAGTATGCCCAAGAGTTTTGGCCCTGATCCAATCTCATTCCTTGCTGCAAAATTACCAAATTCATGTGCACGACATATGTGCATGTCTGTTACAAGAATGACGTTTTGCTTTTCGAACTCTCCTTTTAGATCTTTGCCTTGACAGCACCTGGTGAGCATCAACACTTGTCAGGAACAGACGTTTCCTGTTTCTGTAAGCTTAAAGCCATTTAGCGACTTTCTTGTGGGTTCAATAAAAGAAAAATGAGAATGTTGGTCTTTCGTATAACCTCAACCACAGAACCTCATTTAGTGTTCATAAACTCACAATAGTTTATATATATATATATATATATATATATATATATATATATATATATATATATATATATATATATATAGTAAAAATAAAGAACAGTAGATATATAATCCGGTGTTCTTATTGATATTTTTTTATTTTAGAAAGAATCTTTATGTATACAAGTACAAATTTAACGGAAAAAATGCCGAAAAACTTTTTGTCGTTGGTAAAAAAAATCCAAAAAAACAGACGACATGCGTTGAACGGATGTCAAAATTCGTTGAAAAATACATCCCTACCCTCCCTAGATTTAACCTCTTCGTCTAAATGATTGGATTTCTCTGTATCCTTGGAAACAAAAAATTATGAATTGTAGCGATTTTCCAAGCATAGCTGTGGCACAAGACCGAAAGTATGGGGCACCCAGTGAGGATCGAACTCACTACTTATTTGCGCTAGTGAGACACGCTTTCTAACCATTACACCGCCTTGGGGTATGTACTTTTAACACTCAGTAAATTTAAAATAAGTTATTCCAAAATTCGCTTGTAGATGAAACAGAACTAATGCTTTTAATTTAATTATATAATTCAATTTGAAGTTTTTAGCTTCGGCTTTTGAAACATGGTAATTCCTGTGTAGCGAAGGAAGCATATTTTTAAATCAGTTAATATATATATATATATATATATATATATATATATATATATATATATATATCGTGTCCTGAAAAATATGTTGGATTAAGTAAATAACATTGTTATGAACATGAATGCAAATAAATAATTTTAATAATTTACTTCATTTTAAAGTAGATAATAATAATCTTTGAAACTTAATGTGATTTTAATGTGGTTTTACGGTACATTGACTCCTCTATGATGGTCATTTAGTACCAAATAACGACTTTTAAGCAGAATATCTGACTTTAATCCTATGACTAATGTTTCGATACTGAATGTGGTTTTACGGTACAATGTCTTCCTCTATAATGGTCATTTAGTACCAAATAACGACTTTTAAGCAGAATATCTGACTTTAATTCGATGACTAATGTTTCGATACTGAATGTGGTTTTACGGTACATTGACTCCTCTATAATGGTCATTTAGTACCAAATAACGACTTTTAAGCAGAATATCTGACTTTAATTCGATGACTAATGTTTCGATACTGAATGTGGTTTTACGGTACATTGACTCCTCTATAATGGTCATTTAGTACCAAATAACGACTTTTAAGCAGAATATCTGACTTTAAAAGTTTTGAGGAGCGTGGAACAACCTCTTAATTGCTGGTGTTCCCAGGTCCGCCCTAACCCGGGGTGGTAGCACTTGTTAGGGTCTCAGCTATGGGCAAATAGTTAACTATTATCAGCAATACGTTTTTGAAAAAAATTATTACCAGCAATGCAATTTTGAGGGGAAAATATTACTAGAAACAGATTGTTGGCATTAAATAACCCCTTGAGGTCGATATGCCGTAAAACAAAATAAACCAAACCAATCTAATCAAAGGATATATATTCTATTCATACGAATCTATTCTAAAAAAAAAGTTGTTGGTATTAAATAACCTATTGAGGTTGATATGCTGTAAAACAAAATAAACCAAACCAAACCAAACCATATAATGTTAATCTTACACGCACACACACATACACACCACTCACACGCACACACCACTCACACACACACACACACACACACACACACACATATATATATATATATATATATATATACTATTAATCTTTTGTGTATTTAGGCAGCAGATTCTCTTTTAGGCATATCTGATTAAATAGATTACAAACATTATGTCTGCTTATTTTTAGCATAATCCGTTTGTATTCACGGATATTTTTTCCGTGTATTACAATCAAACAATACAAAAAATGCACTGTAACAGTGAAAATAAAAGTGATTTTCACTGTTACAGTGCATTTCTTGCATCATTTGATTGTAATACACGGAAAAAATACCCGTGAATATGAATGGATTATGCTAAAAATAAGCAAATATAATGTTTTTTATTTATTTAATATTAATGTTATATACTATAATCCCATATTTACAATTAATAAATCCATTAATTCTTTAGAAATTGCTTTATTTACGTCTCGGATACGAAACGGCAGATATGGGCTTTCGAGAATAACTGAACGAGCAGTGGTGCATTCTTTAAAAGGGAAAATAGAAACCTGCTGGATTATTGATGCTCTTCTTGGCCGAACGTTCTAAAGCGCACCGGATCAAATGATGGTTTCTCCTACAAAGGAGGATTATGGTTCAATCCATGCTGAAAACACATTTTCTTTATTAAGTCTTCTCGAGTGCGCAGATCGATAGACATAACATCTGCTGTTTAAAAATAGAAAAAAAGGGGTGTTTACTTTCTGAAGGTCTTCAAAACGATGGTCCTGAGGTTCTCCTTCAGCTTGGGGAACAACCAAAAATTCGCAGGGGGCAAGGTCTGACCTGTGGTAAGAGTGAGGGGCAGTTTTGATATACACCTCTGTCACCTTTATTGCTTCCAAACTGTTTTAACGTCCCGACTGCATTCTGCTAGTTAGCCGTAGTTAGTAGGGTGTGTATAAAGAACTGTTTCTTCTGACCCCCCCCTTCAATCTGGAATAACAAAAGGTGGTAGGTCAACCTATTAGATGTATACAGTGTAACCCGGATATAAGAGACCCGGATATAAGAGACCCTGTTATAAGAGAAACCCAGATATAAGATAAATTTTCGCTGGTCCCAAATTAGAGCCCGTGTTAATGTATATATAATAGACCAAACCCGGATATAAGAGAAATCCGGATATAAGAGACTTCTTCTCCGGTCCCGACAACTCTCTTATATCCGGGTTACACCGTAGTAATGATAGACTAAAATGACAGTAATCTAGGACAGTTAGAACTGCATCTAAAATGTTTCAAATCTTCTGCAATGCACCTCGTATATATATATATATATATATATATATATATATATATATATATATATATATATATATATTTAATCAATTCACCCCAAACAAAACGATAATGCTTCTAAGACTCAAAGGAGAAACTGGAAGTGAAAGAGAACTGGTAAGTATAACGGAAGGTTGCTATGGAAAAAATATTCTCGCAATAATATCCCCCATTATGGGCATTATCATATCCATGATATAATAACACCGTAGCTCACGGACGGAAACACATGTTTATTGTTTTAAAAAGCGATGATTAGAATTGGAATAAAACCTAAACACATGATGAAAGTGAATTTATACATTTTTTTGCCCTTGAGAATTAAGAATTAAGAAATATTAAACACTATTTATTTATTACATTGTTTATTTACAAGAATAATTTGACACTGTCTTTTTGTGGGCTCGTTTATCCATATAACGAAAGGTTGCTATGGAAGAAAGATTTATTCTCCCATTTGTATTTCCCCCGTTATGGGCATTGTTATATCAGTGATATAATAACACCGTAATTCACTGGCTGACCCGAATAGCTGAACGGGAAAAGAATGACAAACATGCTTTGTTCTCAGAGATAGTTTTATACTACTATGACATACACAAAACTATATATGCATATATACACGTGTCCCACACAGAGAAAATATATCGCATATATCTACATGGCAAAACAGAGTGCAAGGAGAAATAAAAAGGAAGAGTCTTACATGGAATATGGAGATACTCTTGTGTCTGGAGAAGTCATGTTTAGGACTCGGATTTATCTATGACCCAAGCGAGGACATATTTCACAAACGGGAAACAGCAAGTCTTGGCTTTTCCCAAATTGAGGATTGCGAGCTGCAGTTTCTTTCTATACCTGGGAAATGCATATTCCCAAAGGGAAACGGTACCATGGTCTTGTAATTGCTCGGGCTAAAGAAAGCAACCTTCCTGTTTCGCTGCTGTAAACAAATTGAAATTGACTGCCTCTTTCGTTACTGTAATACCCTGTAATAATGTTAGAAATACATGTAACTGCAGAGAGCTATGGAAGAAGGATTTCCCCCGTTATGGGCATTATTATATCCGTGATATAATAACACCGTAGCTCACGGACAGAACGGAATAGTTGAAAGGAAAAGGAATGACAAACATCATTTCCTCTCAGAGAGACGTTCATATTACTAAGACATACACAAAACAAATACATATATGCACGTGTCCCACGCAGAGAATAATATATCACATATATCTACACAGCAAAGCAGAGTCTAAGTAAAAACAAAAAGGAAGGCTCTTACATATAATATGAAGATACTCCTGTACCTGGAGAAGCTATTTTTAGGATTCCAGATTGAGGACATATACCACGAACAGGAAACAGTGAGTCTTGGCTTTTCCCAAACTGAGGACTGCGAGCTGGAATTTCATTCTTTATCTGGGAATGAATTATTCCCGAAAGGAAACAGCACCATGTACTTGTAAGCTGCTGGGGAGGCAGATTTAGCCTCTGTCCGGGCCAGCAAACTTAGCGGTTGGTTGCTGTACAGGAAATGAAATTGACTGGCGCTTTCGTCACTGTATCAAGGGACATTATTGAGCGACTGTCACGTGATAAGTATCGTCAGGATGAAACAGAAACCCAATCCTAAACAGGAAACAGGGGATAAACCTCAACTTCAATTCAAAAGACTGAGTAAGTGTGCTAACTGGACGATAGGCGATGTGTATATATATATATATATATATATATATATATATATATATATATATATATACACACACACACACACACACACACATATATATATATATATATATATATATATATATATATATATATATATATATATATTTATATATATATGTATATATATGAGATAACAATATATATTTTTATATGTCAAGAACAGGATGGGGAATTTGACAAAGTGTAAAAATTTAATCCGATGAAGTCCTGAAAGACGAAACGCGCCACAAGTAAACTTTTTCCGCATGATAATATATATATATATATATATATATATATATATATAGTCTATTAGTAATTAGAATTAGGAATAATATTTTAAAATTGTATTTTAATACGACGTACTAATATTCAAACAACCCTTTTGGAAAAATCTTTATGCATACAATTACAAATATAACGGCAAAACAAAAGTGCCGAAAAACTTTTTGCCATTGAAATAAACAGACGACATGCAAAAAACGGATGTCATCATTTGTTGAACAGGCACCCCCACCCTAACTTAACTTAACATAGTTTCGAAAGTAACTCATATTTTGATACAATAATTGTCAGTGAAAATGAATATCCTACCACCCCTTGTCAAAATGATTGAATTTCCCCGTTTTCTTAGCAACTAATATTAAAAATGTATGTGCTTATAAAACTCAGTAAATTTCAAAATAAGTTATTCCGAAATTGGGTTTAAAATGAAACAGTAATAGGGATGTTAATTTAATTCTATAATTAAATTTCAAGATTTTAGTTCCTGTTTTTGAAACATATTAATTCTTGTGTAGCGATGGAACCATATTTTTAAATTAATAAATTCATAATATTAATGCTCTGCAGACTTGTATTGAGCACTTATTTTAAACAATAAAAATAATTAATAAGAACACCGGATTATAAATCTTACTTGTTCTAAATTGTTCCTGTTGTCGATTGTCCCAAGCGCTTTCGGCCACTTTAGCCATTTTCAAGGACGGCGGTGTTTTATGTGTTGTTAATTTCTCTTCATTTTTTGACTGTTTAAGATGCATTTTATTTTTATGCTGTTTTGAATACTATATGGAGTTTTTATTCCGAGCGCTTAAGACAAGGGACAATATGGACATTTTTTGTACTCTCTTACTCTTATGTAAGAACGCTGGATTAAACTAAATAGAAAATGAATTAAATTTTCCTTTCCTGCTGCATTTAATGAAAGATATTTAAAATAATGCTTGCTGCCCAAATATATATATATATATATATATATATATATATATATATATATATATATATATATATATATATATATATATATATATGAGATAACGAAATATGTATGACAAAGTGTAAAAATTATGCGTGTGGCGGATTTAGTCCGATGAAATCCCAAAGGACAAAACGCGTCACACGCAAACTTTTTCCGCTTCGTCATGTATTTTCTCATACGTCATATATATATATATATATATATATATATATATATATATATATATATATGATTAATATAAAATTTACGACTTAACTGATGTTTATATTCAGCACCTCTACTCCAGACAAAACTTTGTGTAATTGTTCGATTCACATGTCAGGAGGTATCAGCAATCGTCTGTGAATTTTCTCATTTTTATTATTTATATATTAAGTCAAAAAATTATTTATGCACATTTTTATTAGTGTTATGTTGACTTTTATTTTTGTGCGCGCCTGTATATATATGTATGTGCACATGTATCTGTATATATATATATATATATATATATATATATATATATATATATATATATATTATAAAATATAGTTTTAAGGTATGCTATATATATGGGATAGAGCATATATAAATATAAACGTGGACATTGATGTCAACATCCAGAGGTGAGAGTCTATTTCATGCCAACACTATGAAACCTCTCGGTGTTGACTTCAATATATATATATATATATATATATAATTTGCGTACAGGAAAAAAGTGATATTTCATTGTCTTGAAGGCACTGCAATTAAAATCTGTATATTCTCGTTTAAGAAATTTTATTTGTATGACGAGATGATTATCACTAACGGTACTTATGGCCTGGGGTTGGGCACCTCGAGGTGGCGTAATGGTTAGCAAGCTTGTCTCGCTAGAACAATTACGACTGAGTAGTGAGTTCGATTCTTACTTGGTGCCTCCTACTTTCGGCCTTGTGCCACATCCAAGCTATGCTTGAAAAATCAATATGGCCTGGGATTGGGATTTCTTTCTTCTGGGAGTACGTCTCTATTATGTTCCGAGAGTAATGTCAGAAGAATGTGCTAATGTAGCAGAATCCGATATATACTGGGATTTTAGCGTGGGGTGCAAAAAATATCCTTTTTTCGTATATTTTATAATAAATTGTACCCTAATATCATCGAAAAAGTCTTCAATTTCCGCACGTTACGCTTGTGTTTCCTGGAAGCGTAACAGATGAGTTGAGGGGATCTGTAAAAAGCCCCACCCAGAACCCAAAACAAAGTCATAAGCACTTCTAGTAAATAACATTACTTCAATAATTATAATTGCATTACACAGAATCAACTGTGCGGGCAAAATAAACGACATATCTACTCAATAATTATAATTGCATTACACAGAATCAACTGTGCGGGCAAAATAAACGACATATCTACACACACACACATACATATATACATATATATATATATATATATATATATATATATATATATATATATATATATGTATATATATATATATATATATATATATATGTATATATATATATATATATATATATATATATATATATATATATATATATATGTGTGTGTTTGCGTATTTGTGCGTGTAAATGGCACATATAAAATTCGCTCCATCTTTTGCATGCTACAGTAGACCGATCCTGTGAGTGTCTGACGGACGCGCTGAAGATGGGAGGGGCGTTCTTCTTTCATGTGGCCTCTGATAACGCATTTACATCTCAAAAACAAGACGGAAAACGATAGGATATCAGGGGTTAGGGAATTATGCGTAATTGGTGGATGAAACACAGAGGAAATCCTGTGCGAAGTGGGGCTTCGTTTTATGATGGGGTTGGCATAGTTTGCCAGAAATCATTCTGCCTGTAAAGGGATGGCAGTCGGGTGGCGAGGATTCAGGTAAACTGAGTACGAAATAAGGGCAAATTTGTGTAACGCCACTAGAGAGCCTGCTTTACCTGGGCGCGAACATTTACCTCTTGAACCGATCGAAATCCAGAATTGTTAGCCAGGAGTCAGGCCAAACATGTGTCATTCATAGATACAACTACTTCAGTCAAAAAACTTATTCTCTATCCGTACTGCAGTTAATATTAAAACCTGCTTCATCAAATATATCAAACTGAGTATATATATATATATATATATATATATATATATATATATATATATATATATATATATATATATATATACTCAGCTTAATTGAGTGTGTGCATTATGTGTATGTTTTAGTGTGCTGTAGAGATGTTTTTAATTTCCGAATACGGTTAGCACATTGTGGCCTTGTTCGTAGTTAATATTATTAAGTGTTGGCTTTTTCTTTTTTATTATTAAAGATTCCATTATTTTTCATCTTTTTTTACAAGTGGATGAAGTTATATTTGTGTTTTCTACTAGTATGTTTCTAATAGAGTCTGGTAAATTTGTGTGTGTGTTTAAATGGTTTCTAATGGAGCTGTGATCAGAAAAGTGTAACGTACGACGTCTGGATAAGCATGTAGTTGTGTAACCGATGTAATTATTTATGAGTCCGGTTTGATCAGGAACACGGTTCCTTAAGGGGCATTTGAACTCATAGATAATGTTCGTTCTTTGTAATTTTGACTTAGCTGGTATATATGTCGTTTATTTTGCCCGCACAGTTGATTATGTGTAATGCAATTATAATTATTGAAGTAATGTTATTTATTAGAAGTGCTTATGACTTTGTTTTGGGTTCTGGGTGGGGCTTTTTACAGATCCCCTCAACTCATCTGTTACGCTTCCAGGAAACACAAGCGTAACGTGCGGAAATTGAAGACTTTTTCGATGATATTAGGGTACAATTTATTATAAAACATACGAAAAAAGGATATTTTTTACACCCCACGCTAAAATCCCAGTATATATCGGATGTTGTTATTTTTTAGGATAAGGTTAGCTGTCTTAAATTTTCTATAATAGATAATTAATTTGATTTTTTTATTCGGGTCAATTGGGGTAGTGTATTTCTTTATATGTCCTATAAAACATTTGGACAGTTTTTACACCCTCTTTATCCAGAAAAGCGAAAGCTCTTGTTCGAATATATATATATATATATATATATATATATATATATATATATATATATATATAAAATTAATTGCCAGAATGTTTTCTCACAATACAGTGGGAAGATTTACAGAAATAAAAAAACGTATCTCTGAACATAAAAGGAACCTGATACACAAGAATTTATCAAATGCATTAGTCATACATAGAAGTAAATTCGACCAAAACTTTGACATAGCAAATACCACACTTATTAAAAGAGAAAATAACTTACTTCGACGCAAAATTCTCGAAAGTGCCGCTATTGATTTTTATCAAAAGATAAATCTGCGCCCTGGATTTTTTTCAAATATCTCCTTCCCTAAGAGAATTACTCTCTTCCCAAACCAACATACATGACTATAAAAATGTTAAAAAATTAAAAGAAAACGCTTAAATCCTTAGTCTCGTGTTATTCAAAATATATAACATATAAACTAATCCCAATACGATATATATATATATATATATATATATATATATGAGAGATTGCGAAAATGTGTCATAGTCAGTCGGTGAATATCTATCTTTCGATGTATTTCAGTATGTTCTTATCTAACTAGCTAACATATTTCCTCCTCTCTCCACCTCTCTCTGTCTCTCTGACTCTCTCTCCATATATATATATATATATATATATATATATATATATATATATATATATATATGTATATATATATATATATATATGTATAAAGATTTGAAAACAGTATAAACACACACACACACACATACTGAGACATACACACACATTCACAATCACACCGATATATATATATATATATATATATATATATATATATATATATATATATATATATATATATATATATATAGAGTCAGAGAGACAGAGAGAGGTGGAGAGAGGAGGAAATATGTTAGCTAGTTAGATAAGAACATACTGAAATACATCGAAAGATAGATATTCACCGACTGACTATGACACATTTTCGCAATCTCTCATATATATATATATATATATATATATATATATATATATATATATATATATATATGTATATATATATATATGGAGAGAGACGTGAGTGCTATTAGCACGCAAGGGGTTACAGAGAGTGAGAGCAAGTAAATAGCAGGACAGACCGGGTTCTATAGCTTTGGATCGCAGCTGGTCTACCGCAAAAGAAATGGCAACCTACTGCGGGAAAAAATCTGCCTCGTCAGTCATGTATCGAAAGATACATGATCGTCTAAGCGTGTATCATGCATGGCACATAACTGATATATATATATATATATATATATATATATATATATATATATATACACAGGGTGTCCATAAAGTTCGTGTGCACTTTAAAAAATTTATAGCTTTATTTGTATTTGCGTTTTAAGTTTCCACATGTCCTCCATCATTAGCAATACAAAGGGTAATACGATGTTGCAGTTCATGTAAAACATTTGCCAACTGATTTACAGTAATGCCGGAAATCACATTCGTTATTTTAGCTATACTTAAAACTAGGTACATTAAACTTTATAATATTTTTTACAGATTATTTCTATCGTAAATACAAATAAAGTTATAAATTTTTTAAAGTGCACACGAATTTTATGGACACCCTGTATGTGTGTGTGTATATATATATATATATATATATATATATATATATATATATATATATATATATATATATATATATCGGTGTGATTGTGAATGTGTGTGTATGTCTCAGTATGTGTGTGTGTATGTGTGTTTATACTGTTTTCAAATCTTTATACAATCTAGATGCCTTCCCATTGCCTGTCTTTAGTTGTCGCAGGGACAGCACCTGTGTGTGCAGAGCATTAAGGCGTACAGTTTTCTTTGGCGGAGGCACATGTTAAAATGAAATGTGGGGCCATCTTTCCTGCACCCCCAATATTTCTTAATAGCACTTTAAATTAAAGGGCGTGGTAGAGGAATGGGGTAGCTTCTCCCCACCGAAAAGTCTGCCAGCGTCTTTCGCTAATCGAGTAAATTAAGTAGTACACACCAGAAAAGTGGGGGAGTATCTTGCCACACTTGTCTCTCAGGGGAGAGGAAGGAATATCTTAAAAATTCGGTTGCCATTAGGTGTGGTCCAAAGAGAAATGATTCTTGGCTTCCGGAGTTCTGAAGCGAAATATTTTCTCTATTCCGCAGAAATTTCTGACGATTGTTTCCTTGATGTTCAGAGCAAAGCGTTTCGACCGTTGCATAGTTTGGTCATCGTCAGGACGATATTTGAAATTTCTTACGATTAGAAAAATATTCTGATTTCCTTGTCGATGAAGATAACTCATTTTAACAGAACCATATAATTAAAAGCCAGTTGTATTGAAAAGAGAACAGGCGCTAATGGAATTTGTCCTTTTGTTGTTCTGTGATAGGAATAAGGTTTTCTATCTATCTATCTATCTATCTATCTACCTATCTATCTATCTATCTATCTATCTATCCATCTATCTATCTTAGTCTCTTCATATCGATCTGTCATTCTCTTAATATCTATCTATGATAATATCTATCTCACTTTCTTCATATCTATCTGAGTCAGTACATATCTATCTATCTGTTTTATTCTCTTAATATATATATATATATATATACACATATATATATATATGTGTGTGTGTGTGTGTGTGTGTGTGTGTATCGTTCTCTTACTATCTATGATCATATCTATCTATCTGCCTATCTATCCCAGTTTGTTTATGTCTATCTATCTATCTATCTATCTATCTATCTATCTATCTGAGTCTGTAAATATCTATCTATCTGTTTTATTCTCTTAATATATATATATATATATATATATATATATATATATATAATATAAAAGTGAACATAGAAGTCAACACTTAGAGGTGACACTCTGTTTCATGCTAGATGCAATCGTCAGGCGTGACGATTGCATCTAGCATGAAACAGACTGTCGCCTCTAAGTGTTGACTTCTATGTTCACTTTTATATTGACACACGCTCTATCTCCGATAGCACTTTATCCCTTAAATATACCACACTTTAAGACTATATTTCTTCATATATACATATATATATGTATATATATATGTGTGTGTGTGTGTGTGTGTATCGTTCTCTTACTATCTATGATCATATCTATCTGCCTATCTATCCCAGTTTGTTTATGTCTATCTATCTATCTATCTATCTATCTATCTATCTATCTATCTATCTATCTATCTCTGTTCAGACCTTTCTATCTATCTATCTATCTATCTATCTATCTATTTCACTCTTTTCATATCTGTCTATTTATCCATCTGTCTCAGTCTCGTTATATCTATCTATCTATCTATCTATCTATCTATCTATCTATTTATTCTCTTGCAATTATCCCTAGTGGAATAATTTTAACTTTTTAATCTTTTTTATCGTTCATTCTGAAGTGAGTCTGACCCTCACTGAGCTCGCGCACTTCTGGCCTTCTACCAGACTTAACGGAACTTGGGAAATTGTCACAATATCTTTTTGAGCTAAGCTCTACGAGCAATATGTGATGCTGACTTCCTGTAGCCTGTTCTTTTACGCTGTTGTTCACCCAATACACGGCTCGATGTAGAGGCTTACGAATGCCTCTTCCTCCGGCCATAGGTTTTATCAAATGGTGACGTCTCTGGTTAAAGATACTACTGCAGACGGTGGAATGTTGTGCTTCGTTCTCAAATGATGTCTTATGAGGCACCCGAATTCCTTCTTGACAAGGGCATAGAAACAGATCCAATCCAATAGTCTCTTTCAAAAGTTCTTTATTCAAGGTAGGGCATCGTCCAGAACTTGTTGGATATGTCGCAACCACAATTGTAAACCATTTACAACACAGCTGGCGTGTACGAGCCGTCAGTGTCGCCGTATACACCGCCCAAATGTTTTTAAATTTCTCTTTAGTAGTACTACCCTTTCGGAATGAATACAGTAAGAAATAGCGAATATGTTTTTTATTTTTTATCATTTCGCCCCAAGGGGGGCTATAAAGTCAATAAGACGCGACGGCGGGGGCACTACTGAATGGGGAATAATGTAAGAGAAAGAAAAAAACATTAAGACGAGAGAATAATAAAAGAACAGAAATTAAGAATACAGAAGATAATGATTGATATTGCATTTCAATTTTTGAAAATCAAAGTCAACTGGAAAGCAAGAAACCAGAATAGTTTTCCATAAGCGAAAGGTTTGAGAGAAGAAACTGCTATACGGTTCCATCTAAGACATTTCAGCTGTAAAATGATGAGACCTTGCTGCCAATCTAGTACTGTACTTCAATTCATAAAGTCTAGGTATGATAGCAAAGAGTTCAGCCCAACAATTACCATGAAAGTATTTATAGAAAAGGCATTTGATTTCTTTTATAAATGGCTGGGCATGTCTAGCTGATTCCATTCAGTTTCTTTATACTTTTCTTTTTTATTATTAAAGAAACTGTTAGCATAGAATTTACAGTTCCATCTAGCCATTTCAACTGTAAAATGATGAGACCTTGCTGCCAATCTAGTACTGTACTTCAATTCATAAAGTCGAGGTATGATAGCAAAGAGTTCAGCCCAACAATTACCATGAAAGTATTTATAGAAAAGGCATTTGATTTCTTTTATAAATGGCTGGGCATATTCTAGCTGATTCCATTCAGTTTCTTTATACTTTTCTTTTTTATTATTAAAAAAACTGTTAGCATAGAATTTACAGTTCCATCTAGGCATTTCAACTGTAAAATGATGAGACCTTGCTGCCAATCTAGTACTGTACTTCAATTCATAAAGTCTAGGTATGATAGCAAAGAGTTCAGCCCAACAATTACCATGAAAGTATTTATAGAAAAGGCATTTGATTTCTTTTATAAATGGCTGGGCATGTCTAGCTGATTCCATTCAGTTTCTTTATACATTTCTTTTTTATTATTAAAGAAACTGTTAGCATAGAATTTACAGTTCCATCTAGCCATTTCAACTGTAAAATGATGAGACCTTGCTGCCAATCTAGTACTGTACTTCAATTCATAAAGTCGAGGTATGATAGCAAAGAGTTCAGCCCAACAATTACCATGAAAGTATTTATAGAAAAGGCATTTGATTTCTTTTATAAATGGCTGGGCATATTCTAGCTGATTCCATTCAGTTTCTTTATACTTTTCTTTTTTATTATTAAAAAAACTGTTAGCATAGAATTTACAGTTCCATGTAGCCATTTCAACTAGACCTTCTTCCGGATATAATCATTAAAACATAATTAAAATTAGACGATATTCAAGTCAACATGAAAAAACGATAGATATAAGAATAATCAAAACAAAATGACTGAATTTTACGTCGGCGTGACGTGGGCGATGTTGTGAAAACATATTCCTAAAATAGAGTTTATTACTATTAATGAAAGACAAGAATTTTACTAGAATCTAAAGTCTATTTCCTGAAGAAGGTCCACCAGACCGAAACGTCTGACGTCGACATTGAAACAACATTAAAAACAGTAAACTTGCATATTCGGATTTTTTGTTTTTCCATATTTTTCCTCATATATATATATTTCACCACAGCCCTTTTAAAGGACCGCGGATCATCAGATTTTACTTCCAAATGTTGAAACGAAAAATGAAAAGAAATTTACACATTTATGACGGGCAGTACTAAGTATATGTAAATTAACGAAGTTAGGAAGTGAGGGGGGGAGAGAGACATCATTGTGTTAGATGTAACATTTATATATATATATATATATATATATATATATATATATATATATATATATATATATATATATACTAAATTCTGGATGCCCTAGGCAAAAATGAATATTTTTAAGGACTGAAATTTTCAACAACATTTTATTGAATTGTAATATTAACAAATAACATGTTTAATATGATTCCATCATTTGTGATGCAGAGGTTGATGCACTTTTCAAGATTCACATGAACTCGATGCAATAACACTGCATTGCTGTCAGTGTTAACGCATTCACTCTTTATGCGTTCAATCAAGTTTGCTGCATGTGTGAATTTCATTGAATACACCTTTTCCTTTAGGATGCCCCCAGAAAAAGAAGTCAATTCTTTCTTCTTTCGACAAAACCATGTTTAATCTGTAGAGGTAAAAAATAATATAGTTAATGAGATTTCGTATGTGTCTAGATTTTAAGGACATCTTTCATATATATATATATATATATATATATATATATATATATATATATATGTATGTATATATATATATATATATATGTATGTATATATATATATATATATATATATATATATATATATATATATATATATATATATATTAAATTTAAATAAAATAAAAACAGACCACTTTAAGGTTCCATATAATAAATTATTTCACCACAGCCATTATAAAGGACAGCGGATCATCAGATTTTATTTCCAAATGTTGAAATGAAAGATGAAAAGAAATTTACACATTTATGACTGGCAGTAATAAGGAAACTAACGAAGTGAGGGAGTTAGGAGGGTGAAGGGGGGTACAGAGACATGATTGAGTTAGATGTAACACTTCTATTCTTTCAATTATTAGCTCTGATTTACATTGAGCTATCTGGATTTTATCCTCCTTGGGTCTACCCATACGGATTACCTAGATTTTCGTAAACTAAATATATATATATATATATATATATATATATATATATATATATATATATATATATATATATATATAATTATTAACCAGTTATTCGTCAGAGTTGCATTAAACCAGGAAACAGCAGCATTAAAAAGTTTTCAATACACGTATGAAGAAAATAGAAATTTAACATGCAGAGCTTTTAATTTTAAAATTTTAAAAAATTAGATCAGCCAATCACACAACATTAGTTTCAACCTTTCGCCATCTTCATGCGATAATGGAGAAATTATTTCCTTAAGCTTTATTATTTATATATAAACGCACAACGTGAAGTGTAATAGAAGTGGGGTGGTGGGGGGAGAAAGCAAGAGTATATATATATATATATAGGATTAATACAAACAGAATTTGTCACTTAATAAATCTACGTATTAAACCTCACTTGTAGCACGAGTCGCAGTTTCATGTCAAACGCAATTTTCAGGTGCCTAGTATAATATGGAATTATAGGATCGAGTTCATGTGAACCCTGCAAAGCCCATCAACCGTTGCGTCACAAATGACGGAAATCATATTAAATGTATTATTTGCTAATATTCCAATTCAATTAAATGTTGCTGAAAATTTCATATATATCCATGAATATATCCATTTTTGCCTGCCTGTCCAAACTTTAAGAACACGAAATACATATATATAGTATCCTTAATATATATATATATATATATATATATATATATATATATATATATATATATATATAGTAAAAAGAAAGAACAGTAAGATATATAATCCGGTGTTTTTATTGATATTTTTATTTTTACAAAATAGTGCTCAATGTAAATTTACAGAGCATAAATATTATAAATTAACTGATTTAAAAATATGGTTTCATCGCGCAAGAATTACCATGTTTCATCGCTACGCAAGAATTACCATGTTTCAAAAACAGAAACCAAAAACTTCAAATTCAATTATATATATTTAATATAATTGGAGTCTGTCTATATTTCTGAGATGAGGTATTATGTGCAGTATTTACATTAGTCGGACTATTGTCCTCATCTTTGTCGCCATATTTGTCACAACGTTTCGGCCGTTGTACGCTCCGGCCTTCTTCAGGTGGTTGGAATTTCGAACTGAACCCTTTATTTCGATCACTGGGGTAGACTGTTCTAGTTCCATGTGCCATGTTTGATGGATGTCAGTTATCAGTTATCTCCTGCTAATTTTCCCTCTTAACCGGGTATTGAACTCACACTCTTTGGGTCTGTCACTGGATGTAACCAACGCCTTTATCCACTGTGCTATGTGTCCTTGAGGACATTTGGGTATGAATTTCTGGGTATTATAAACCTAATGTTTTCAGCAACCTGTGGGATCATGTTGAGACCATAGACAGGGAACACCATTGGAAAATTCGTAAACTTAAGGAATCAGCACATATGCTAGGCCACAAAAATCTCCTGAGTCGACCAAGTATAGAAATAAATATAATATGGGAACCAGTAATAAGGAGTGCCAGAGAAAAGCAATGATAACAAAGTTGCAATATGAGCTCTGGTAAAAACATGTAATAACAGCAAAAATGGTGATGGTGATTTATAAAAACACGCGTGGACACGCTCTTTTATAATTATTTTAAAATGTAAAATTTATCCGTTGTAGCTAATAAATTTTTTTTTCGAAACAAGCGCCCTAATATAAGGGAGCTAACCAGAAATTGATAAAAATGCAAAATGGCATTAATGTAGGTTTAAGACATTTCAACGCGTTGCTATTACAATCGTAATAATTCTTAAGCGTTGGTTAGTTGCTTTTGATATAGAAGGCCTCAAGAATTTGAAATTTTTCTCTATTATTTTCTTGGTGTATTATATTGGTGATGGCAACAAGTATTTTTCCCGCTATTGAGAAGGTGGTCAGGAATGTGATTTTAGATGTTGTGCAATAGGACTTGTATCCGACAAGTGAAGAGTAAGATGTCTTATGTGAGTTTATGACCCTATGTTTCACGTTACTTGCAATCGTCAGACAAACGTTGCCTGATGATCGCAATTAGCGTGAAACCCAGGGTCACAATCTCACATCAATCCAACTAAATATGTTAGCTCTAACACTGATATCGAGCGCTTTCCAATAAGTACCGCGCATATATAGTATATAAATTATATATATAAAAATTGCATATATATATATATATATATATATATATATATATATATATGTATACAGGGTGTCCCAAAATAATGTATACACTCTTTGAATCGTAATAACTTATTCAATTTATGTGTTTTGACTTGTAAATAAGATTAATACAAGAGAAAGAATACGCATTTAAAGAATTTGAGAGTAAAATATACACAAAACATAGAAAATTAACTTTAATAAGATAAAAGCTACTTGGGGCAATGGCAGAATGTTCATATAATGATGAGTCCACATCAAGTGCTCAAACTTGTCGTTCTGTTCAATACATTTTTCATATCTTGAAGAAATAGACCTACAAATATCCAGCATCATTTCCTCTGGTATTTGAGCACATTCTTCTTCAATTGCTACTCTCATTTCAGCAATTGTTTCAGGTTTCCTGCTGGAAACTTTGTCTATTAGAAACCCGTACAAAAGGAAATCCAAGGGTATCAAATCTGGTGATCTAGGTGAGTATTCAACTGCCCTTTTTCTTCCAATCCATCTGTTTTGCCTATTTTCATACATATAAAAAATGTATTATTAACTATTAATATTTAAAGAGTGTATACATTATTTTGGGACACTATATATATATATATATATATATATATATATATATATATATATATATATATATAGTGATAATAAGATGGACACTTTAATTATACATTTCAATTATAATTTATTTCGTCAACACCTTCCTTCTCCACTTGAACCGACTACTACCAACCACTAACCCCTTGGCCATTTCTTGACCCATCCCTTCTCTCTCACCTCCCCTTCCCATTATCAATCTAATGTGTCCGTCCGATGTATTTTCTCCATTTACGGAGGAGATTTCGGTCTCGGTGTTCACAAAATAAAAATGATAATCGAAATGGATAATCAAAGTCTCCGCCTTCTTCTTATCATTATAATGCTCTGTAGTTTACATTGAGCTCTCCCTGGATATATATCCTCCTCGGGATTATCCCTTCCAGTCATAGAAGTCAACACTTAGAGGCGACAGTCTGTTTCATGAGTTGAACATCTCGGTGTTCATAAAATAAAAATGATAATCGGAATGGATAATTAAAGTCTCCGTCTTCTTCTTATCATTATAATGCTCTGTAGTCTACATTGAGCTCTCCCTGGATTTATATCCTCCTCGGGATTATCCCTTCCAGTCTCAGAAGTCAACACTTAGAGGCGACAGTCTGTTTCATGAGTTGAACATCTCGGTGTTCATAAAATAAAAATGATAAACGAAATGGATAATTAAAGTCTCCGTCTTCTTCTTATCATTATAATGCTCTGTAGTCTACATTGAGCTCTCCCTGGATTTATATCCTCCTCGGGATTATCCCTTCCAGTCACAAACTGGTAAGACGTATATATTTACAGAGCTAAATGGTATAGCATGTCGTAATTTAAAAGCAGTAATTGTTAACCAGACGCTTCCACACACACACACACACACATATATCATCATCATCATCATCATCATCATCATCATCATCATCATCATCATCATCCCCTTGACTTGTGAATGCTAAAGGCACACTCTTTTCCTCAACGGTCTATTAACAGCAGCCATCAGCATCTCTGGTACAGTCATACCTGTCCATTTTTTGACATTGTCCAACCAGTTTTTGCATTGCCGTCCTCTCCTACGTCCACTTTCAACGGTGCCTTGCATGATGGTCTTGCACAGGGTGACGTGCCTTGTAATGTGTCCAAACCACGCCATTTCTCCCCCCATTTGACATTGGCAAGAAGAAGTTCCCGGTGTCCCACAAAACTTTCAACCTTTTTCCGCACAAACTCATTGGTTTTTTGTTCCCAATAGAAAATAAATTTTCGATTTATTTACCCATTAACATCGCTGTTTAACGCTGAGCAATTTTTCAAAATGGGTACCTGTTTATAAACGCCCTCGAGATCGAGTGTTCTTTTCACGATTATAATAAACAGGCACCCATTTTGAAAAAAATGCTCAGCATTAAACAACGATGTTAAATGGTAAATAAATCAAATGTTATTTCTAGTACGAAAATTCTTTTTAAAGTATTTAAATTAGAGCACTTATATACGTAAGAAAAAGATAAAAAAAAACAAATAATTATATAATGCCATGTCCATTCAAGACGTGAACGATCATGACTCTCCACAGCTTCCTTTTTATTTGTCATCAGATAATTGTCATCACTTCTGGGGAAAGATAGTGGGGTAGTTTTCGGTTGCATTCTCTACTGCGTAGAATACGGAGTTTCCCTTCTCTGGAGCTGGTTGACACTCAAGCCGAGAAGCTCACTTCTATCTGACAGGGGGCCGTTTATAGAGTATAATTTTGTAGAGGATGTGCAGGATTATTAATTATTATGTGGAGGTTGGATGTCGTTGTTATCATCATTATGTGGTGGATGCAATGGTATGTGTTGTGTTATATCAGAAGGTTTAGGTTGTTAGATCGATGTGTTCTTTACATTCATCCTCAACAATATTAAAGTTCAAAAACATGGAACAAACAAAGCAAGAATAAATTGAAATAATACAAACATTTATATACAACTGAAAGGTATTTACAATAGCGTTTTCTTATGTTGCCGGATGTTCAATGTTAGAAGTAGTGTTGTATTGGTTTAAGTCAAGAAAAGTTGCGTACCCTTAACCTGGTATATTTGTATCTAAGCTCATATTAGAAGTAGATTGTAGATTGTACTTGCGTAATTGTCATAAAGTTCTTTTCTTATTGAGTAGTGAATGTTCTGTTCACTTTGGGTAAGCAAAGTTGTTTTATGTTCAAAAGTTCTTTAACGTCTGACTGCGTTAGTCAAAGACGGGAGTTCCTTGAAGGTTACATTTTGGTAATTGGGTTGAGCGGTCGAAATTGGTTGTCGGTGTGATTTGCTCGGGTCTGCTCTGTTCGAATCTGGATTGCTCGGCTCTGCTCTCTTTGGAATCTCAAGGTGACACGTGTTACTACGGTTTATATACAGTCAAAGAGGCTCCAGGAAGAATGGCGCGAAGAATAATCGTGCGCGTGGGAGCGATCTGATTGGTCGAAACTGACCAATCAGCAAGCCGGATTTACGGTGATCGACCAATGGATGCAAGAAGAGTGCATTTCCAGCGGAGGGTAGACTGGCTGTCGTGGAAGATTCCACAATTTCATTTTTATATGTTTAGGTTTTATTAAAATTCTAATCCTCGCTTTTTAAAACAATAAACGTTGCCGAAGAGTGAAGGTAGTTAAAATAATTGCGGTGTCAAAGGAACAAACAACCTTTCGATACACCGATTTTTTTGTGGGGTGCACAAAGGTTAGAGATTGCCCTAATCCTGGTTCGGTTTCATTTACGGCATATCAACCTCAATGAGTTATTTAATGCGGACAAAATTTTTATTGCTGATAATATTTTTTTACAAAAAGTATTGCTGGTAATATTTTTTTACAAAAATGTATTGCTGATATTAAAACTTATTTTTACACGTTTTGACCCCAGTTTGGGGCTTAACTATTTTCTAGGACCCTAACATGTGCTACCACCCCGGGTCAGAGTGGACCTGGGAACACCAGCAATTAAGAGGTGGTTCCACACTACTCAAAACCTCCTGATCAGAGGCCTTGCTGTTAGATGTAGTTTATCGTCTTACTCAGGACACAGAGATTGCCCTAAACAAAATATTAATAGACAAGAAAACGCGTCTCTAGAAACAAAGAAATGAGAACTGAACTGCTATGTAATATCTAATTTTCTGTATGGCAGTGAAGCGACACAGATGATAAGAATACCATGGACAGAACATACGATTAACAAGGAAGTCTTAAGAAAAACAGGAACAACAAAGATAGGTATGCCTACAATAAGAACGAGATAGCTGAAATTTCTAAGATTTACAGGCGTTTTTGGAACAATGTTTATTATGAAGAAAGAAATATAACGATTCAGCAATAACATTTTCAAATGGTTATTCTGGAGCGTATGATTATCGACACGCATTTTTATAACCTGAAAATGAAATTTTTCATTAAAAAACGTAAACAAAACAGCAATTTTTATTAACAAATAACTAGCCTACAAAAACGCCTGATAATTATGCACCAACCCAATATAATATGGAACGAAGGCCTAGAGAATCTCAGGACATACTAAAAGTGAATCAAGGGAAAACAACGAGTAACCTACCTCATGAGCTTGTGTAAGTGGTGGAAGTATAGGGAGAAATAAAAAGCGTAAAATGTTAATTAGCGTAACAAAAAAAACAGGACGTTGTGGAGGTCCATGAACTCTCTCGTCTTGAAAGAACATGGCACATAAAAGAAGACATGTCCTGAACTTTCTTGTTCTTCTTTGTGTGCCGTGTCCCTTCAGGCCGTATACGATCATGGCTCTCCACAGTTTCCTGACCCTTTAAACTCGTAATAAACTATGCTTTCCTGTTATCTCTTCTAAACACTTTTCCGCCATCCATTTACTCAAGCTCGCCAAATATGTTATGCGTTGCTTTCCTCTTGTCCTGTGAGCATCAGGTTTTCTAAGCCTTCCTTCCTCATTACGTTTCCGAGAAACCTCAACTGTCTCTTCCCGATGTTAAGTATTCGTTTCCTTTTTGTTTCCATTTTCCTCCAAAATTTCGTCGTTGCTCGCATGTTCAGTCCATGGTATCCTCAGCATCCTTCTGTAGAACCCTATTTCTGTTGCTTCAAGTCTCCGCTTCATCTTGGAGGAGATCGTCCTGCACTCACTGCCATACAGGAGGGCAGATAAGCTGTTCAGAGTAGAAATGAAACATTACTAACTTTTCATCATGTGTAGGTTTGTATCGATATCGTTGACATTCCAAGGAACACATCTGAAAAAAAAATTGCAGCCTCTTAGAAACGGTATTATCGTAATATGGAAGTTGCAAGAATTTCAATTTAATTTGAAATCCATTTCACATAAAGCTAATAATAAGTTCAGATAAAATATTTTTTAAACCAAAGAAACATTGGTAGGAACAAAATGGATTCTCTTCCATTTTGAGATGAAATTGCATCCATTTAACGCTCAACTCTATTTTTATATCTACCCACCTTTCAAATTGTCTTCTTCTCAGTGTCTTCTCTCCCTATTTCCACCTTCTCTCTTTCTCTACTATACACATGTATATATATATATATATATATATATATATATATATATATATATATATATATATATATATATATATATCTGTGTGTGTGTGTTTAATCTTTCACATACACACACACGCGTACATTTAATGCAAAAAGTATGAACCTATTTTCCTCATTTACGCTAATCCCTTTTCCCCCCGCATGAGTTACATTAAAATATATGAATATATATTTCTTATTTGCAAGATGCAAATTCAAAGCCTTTACTTTGATAAGAAACCATCCGTTTGTGCTTCTTGAAGTAAAACTTTTCACAAAAGGCTTTCTTTCACGTCTGCCATTTTGCTAGTACGAATGCGACCAAATGCCTTTCATTTCCATTAGAGTAAAGCATCATGGGTAATTTGATTTTAATGCATATTTCACATATTAATTGATAACTACACTGACACATATGATCGGGAAGCAAGTGGGGATCAGTGTATTAGAAATAGACTTCCATCGATATGAAAGGCAGATATGAACAGACACAGATAGAGAAATAGATACATAAAGTTGGCTTTAATGAAATTCAGAAAAAAAAATTACATCAACAGCCACCTTGAGATATATATATATATATATATATATATATATATGTGTGTGAAGAAATATAGTCTTAAGGTGTGCTATATTTATGGGATACAGTGCTCAATGTCAGAAATAGAGCGTGTGTAAATATAAAAGTAAACATTGAAAGCAACACTCAGAGGCGACAGTCTGTTTCATGCTAGATGCAATCGTCAGGCCATATATATAAAGACATTTTTATGTTTATACATTCTTTTTATAGATACAAATATTTAAGTAAATGTTCTGTTTTATAATCAACAGTATTAATAACATTTACCGGTCTGGATGTTCGAGAAATCTTCATAGAAAATATTCGTTCTCCGACAGGAATCGAACCTGTATCCTATACAGAACCGTCATTTAGCCTGACGTGTGTTAACTGATCGAACCACGGAGAATCGTTCGATTGGCAAGGTTGATATTACTGGTTTTAAACTTCAGTCTTCCATGAACCTCTTACGTACATTCATATTTGCTCAAACGTGTCCAATTTTCTTGAAGATTCAGGCCGGTAAATGTTATTAATAATGTTTATTATAAATCAGCACATTTACTTAATTATTTGTATTGTCGGAGTTAGCTCCTCCTCATTTCCTTAATCCTTCAACAGGGGTCTCTATCTCCTGACTATAAATACCGGCTGACCCTTCTCTCTCTCTCTCTCTCTCTCTCTCTCTCTCTCTCTCTCTCTCTCTCTCTCTCTCTTTCGACCCAGGCCTTGGGTCGCAACCTCGCGCGGAGGCGAGGTAAAACTTTCTCTTTTTCACTTAGGCCAATATGTGACATCTCACAGATACAGCGTTTCCCATATTCTGGGAAACGCTAAGGACAATACACGTACGTACGGACACTCAACACAAAACACACACATAACTTCTCCATACAAACACTCTGTAACCTTTCATGTCTTCGTGTATTAATATATTTGTTTACCCATAATATATATTTGTTTGCATGTATGTATCGGTCTTGTTTGTTTTCTTTTGTCTTCTTTGGACTTCATTAAAGTCCAACATTCCTATGTAGCTGAACCGGCCAGCAGGAAATCTTAGCCCAGAGATATCTCTTCACATTTCACCCCCAGCGGTCCTCTACAGGTCTCTCTCCCACGAGTATAAATACTGGCTGACCTTTTCTCTCTTTCTCTTTTCCGACTACGCCTCGGGCGGCCATCTCGCGAGGAGATGAGGTAAAAATCTCTTTTTCGACTCAGGCCTTGAGCCGCAACCTCGCGCAGAGGCGAGGTATAAAACTTTCTCTTTTTCTACTTACACCAATAGGTGAACTCACACACATACAGCGTTTCCCTTATTCTGGGAACATGCTTAAGACAATACAAGTACGTACCGACACTCCACACAAAACACACACATAACTTCTCCATACAAACACTCTGTAACTTTTCATATCTTCGTGTATTAATATATTTGATTACCCATAATATATATTTGTTTACCCATGTATATCGGTCTTGTTTGTTTTCTTTATCTTCTTCGGACTTATTCAAAGTCCGACATTCTCATGTAGCTGGACCGACTAGCAGGAAATCTTAACCCAGAGATACATCTTCACATTTCAATCCCCAACGGTCCTCTACAGTATCTATAAAAAGAATGTATAAACATAAAAATGTCTTAAAATAATTGTCGGACTTTGTCCATTTCATAATATATATATATATATGTATATATATATATATATATGTATGTGTGTGTGTGTGTGTGTGTGTGTGTGTGTGTGTGTGTGTGTGTGTGTGTGTGTGTGTAATGAACATATACATAGAGAAAGAGAGAGATAAACAGATTGAGGTAGACAAAATGGCGTCGATATTTATTAATTAAACTTATCTTCGTCTGACACGAGACCAAAATATCAGACCACCGAGTGCGGATAATAATTGTTATTCTATCAAATGTCTGCTATTTATAGAGTTGTTCGTGAACTTTTTTTATTAGTTATTCATTATTTTATTGTTGGTTGGTTTTATTGCGTTTACTTGGGTTTTACGTGTACATTCGTAGTGTGTTCGTTTTTCATTTTCGATTTTTCAGTGAAGTGGTAACAATTTCGTTAAATCTGCAGTTTAAGCTTCGCACAGAAACTGCAATCTAAATTTCCTGAAAATTTCCATTTCGGTGTAAATTTACATGCTTACTTCGAAAATAACAGTAAAAATGTGCGTTTAGGAGTGGATCGACAATAAAAGTTCGAACTCATTCGTGTCGCGGCTACAGCACGGAAGCCATTACTGGCGTTGTTTACATACGTTTGCCTTGAGTAATCATGTGCGGAAGCTTCACTTGTCTTGATTATTGCGCACGCAATGCACAAATTTTGCGCGAAATTTAAAAAGTGCATGATTATTTACAAAATAAAAAAAGCTAAAAAGTAAATAATAATAACAAGAACAAATTTGAGGTGGATTTTTTGTATTAATTTTGGGATTTTAAAAAGCATGATTATTAACCAAAAAAACAAAAAAAGTGCTAGAAAGGATTTAATAATAACATCAACAATTTTAAACAACACTTGTCATTGCATTTCTAAATAGCTTAAACAATTGTTTGAAGAAAATCAATAAAAGCTTCCCTTCAAAAGTGTCTAAAGACTTCTTTTGGTTTTGCGTAATAATTGAGACGAGTAAGAAGATAGGAAGTCGAGTAAAAAGGCTGTTAACTAAGTAAGCTTCCGCGCAAAGATGTCATAGTGTCATAGAAGAATTGGTTGACTTTACTCTTGACTACCAGTTTGGGTTTTTGCAGGCCCCAGTGTATGCGTTGAGAGATGGTCACGTGTCTCCTGAAATGCCCACAACAAACATGGCAGACTCGGGATATGAGTCCATATAAAAAGATGTAAAGAAAGGACAAGAACCAATATATATGTACAATATTCTATTCTACATCCTAAGCCCATTCGATGACTAATGCCACACAACTCCTACTAAAAGTAGTTCGTAAAGTAATGACGTTTTATCAGAAAAAATATAAAAGCAAATACAGTGTAACCCGGATATAAGAGAAACCCGGATATAAGATAGATTTTCTCTTGTCCCAAATTAGAGCTTGTGTTAAGGTATATATAATAGACCAAACCCTTATATAAGAGAAACCCGGATATAAGAGACTTCTTCTCCGGGCCCCGACAACTCTCTTATATCCGGGTTACACTGTATGTTGAATTTATTGAAATATTTTGGGTAGATAGCGCTCGACATGCCAGGAAGGCAGTTCATCTAGGAGAAAGAAAAACATGATTTTAAACCTCCGCAGCCTTCCAAACACAGAAAAGTCTACGGAAACAAATCCTGACAGAAATCCCAGAGTGGAGCCCCGAAGGCGGTTGGCTGTCAACACTGACAAGCCAAATATTCAGATATTAGTCTGTTCGAAAGGTTTTACCGGAAAGGATATGTGTTGTATCCTTAAAGCAGGTTACATACAGACAAAAGTAGTACTCGAGTGAAAGAACAGCAACACGGGCGTAGATGAAAGAAAGAGAGGTTTATTGTAAAAGAGAATACACTACTGAAAGACAGGGAATCGGGTGGCAGGCTAGTAACTCTCGAAGCAAGCCCCCATGTATATCCTGTGCTTCCTATATATATCTACTGATATTGTCAGTTCACATAGGCGATAGGGAGTGTGGGACATTCCATTACAACAATATGAAAACAAAAATATATATATACACTGCACAAATGTTTGGAAAGGCCTTGATAGTAGTACTACCATTTCGAAATTCGTTCTATTGTCAAGCGAGCGATGTTAACATCGCTTGACAATGGAATGAAACTCTGGATTTTAAGTTTAATTTTTGTAATTAAATTTACAACTTTAGTTTCAGTTCTGAAACATAGAAATTTCGGTGTCGCGATGTAATCATATTTTTAGAAAAATGAAAATAATTATGATATATATATATATATATATATATATATATATATATATATATATATATATATATATATATATATATATATATATGGATGTGTGTGCGTGTGTGTATGTAAATTAATTTCAGATAGAGTGTAACTGTAAAGGAACAAAATGAATAAAAATAGATGAGGAAAAACTACAGTGCTGTTGGATAAATATGACTCATCTGATTTTTTTTTACTAAAAATATTTTTTGTCCATTCTTTTTGGGGTTAAAATAATTTTTAATCTGACTAATATAAAGACCCCTTCCCGACCACCTAGGAAAAAAGTTTATTCACCCTAAGGTATTCTATTGATAGTTATAAATTTGGATATAAATGTGATTCAGGAAAAAACTCTGTGCAAAAAAAAAGCGACTCAGATATCGCATTCTAATGATTAAACTGGTAAATTTAAAGAGATTTTGACAAAATATTGAAAACTATTTTACAATGCACTCAGAACAATATGCTAGAGAATTCTAGAACAACTTAAATTAAATCTAGAATATTCCAGAATATTTCAGAAAACCTCATACAGTATAAAAACAGCTTGAAATAATCACTCAAGTCACTAACCAGATGAAAGGGTAAAAACACGCATCAGAACCACTTAAGGCATCTATAATTGCCCTCTCAAAAGCAGGCAAGTCTACGAGAGAAATTGTAGAAATTGCTATAACCTCGCAATCAACTATCTCTCGAGTACTTAGGGCACATAATGATGCCACTCCTGTTCCAAGGAAGGAAACAAGGGGACGAAAGAAAAAGATTGATGATAGAACTGGCAGGGTAATCAAGAGAGAAGTTGCGAAGAATAGGATTATAACTAGCCAAGAAATTGCAGCCAGTCTAAGCGAAGAGCAAGGTGTTAGTCTTGCCTCTTCAACAGTCCGTTGGTGGCTGTTAGAACAAGGCTACAAATCTTGTACACGAAGGTTTAAGCCGCTAATAAGCAAAGCCAACAAAGCCAAGAGACTTTAATGGGCTCACTATTACAAAAATTTCACTGTAGAAGACTGGAAGAATGTTCTCTTCTCCGATGAAACGAAAGTTGAGCTAAATTCAAAGGATAAGGTGAGTCACTTTTATCGAGCAGCACTGTATATTTCACCAACGCGTTTCGTCCTCTGATGATTTTATCAAGGTTAATGTAAGGATTTATTTTGTTGTAAATTTTTACATACAAAAGCAAGGTTGCCGTTGCTTTATCAAGGATTTTAAATTTAAGAACGTTCATGAATATTCCTTAGGCGTTTGAAAGTTTTGTCAAAACATGTCGAAGACACATATGCCATAAGTCTGGTAAGAGTAATATTCAAGAAATATATTATTTTTTAATGTGAATATTCATGAAACTGCTCAAATTTAAAAGCCTTGATAAACCAATGACATCCTTGCTCTTGTATATAAACATGCGCAAGAAAATAAACCCAACATTTGCCTTCATAAAGTCCCTAAGAGGAAGAAACACGCCGGCTAAAAATAATTTTTCCTAAGAATATATATATATATATATATTTATATATATATATATATATATATATATATATATATATATATTACAATGAAGAATCATGCATACAAAAAGTAAATTAGTAAAGTTAATGATATAAAAATGCACATTCAGTCATCTTCAGGCATAGAAATTATTTTGTTTTTGATAAAATATAATACGAATCGAAATATGTTTTTTTGAAATGTGTTATTGATAACGGATACAAACTTGTGGACCGTGCAGTCTCAACGCTATGGTTGGATTTTATGAAAATTTAAGTCAGTGTGTTTTTTCCTAATATGGCAATTTGAGAATTTTTGTTGTTGTAGGAGTTCATCAGTCAACGTGGCATGAACTAAATAGTTCAATAAGTAATGTCTCAGTTGTGATCCCGAAAATTTGTACAGTCGAAAGTACTTGCGTATTTAAGGAAGACCTAATGCAGTTTATAAATTAAAAAAAACAAGAATCCTAACATTCATCGAATGATTGGTAGGTTAATGCATCTTTAAAATTTGTTAGCGAAGGGATCTCGCCATTTTATATCATTAACTTTAGTAATTTACTTTTTGTATGAATGATTCATTGTAATATAAATTGAACTACCACACATTTGATTTAAAAGAACTGATCCGACGTATATCAAACTGGGTATATATATATATATATATATATATATATATATATATATATATATATATATATATATATATATTGTGTGTGTGTATTTAGGCAGCATTTTTTCATTGATACATGCTTCATTAAATAATATAGACAAGTTTTGTCGATTTATTTTATGTAACTTCTTTTCATATCGTCTCATAAGCTTAATAACATTATCATTAAACGAAGAAAGAAAATCACAATATTGATACATATTTTTTAATCCAATCTAAGCTTTCGGCTTACATAAGCCATTATCAAAGATGACAATTACATTAGAATATATTAAGCAATACACGGACAAAACAGTGATGATAGTCTGTTTCTGTTTACATGGAAGATTACCAAGCAACGACAAACTCGTGTATATAAGACGCTGGAAGTGAAAATCGCACCGCAGCTCATGAAGTCACACATGACCAAGCGATAGTGAATTCGAGAAGTATTAAGTATGGGAAGCCGTTGGTGTAAACCAATGGCTTCTGTTACCAACGGCTTTCCATACTTATTTTCATTCTTCGTTTAATGATAATGTTATTAAGCTTATCAGACTATATGAAAAGAATTTACATAAAATAGACAAAACTTGTTTATATTATTTAATGAAACATGCATCAATGAATATATATATATATATATATATATATATATATATATATATATATATATATATATATATATATATATATATATTCTAGATTTTAGTATATTGGCCTTCTTTCCATAAGCAAAAATATCACCAAAACACAAGATGCAATAACTACTTCTCTTTGTCACACACACAAACACACATGAACACAACCACACACGCATACACACGCGCACAGATTATTTTTTATAATTCAGTTTTATCCCCTTAACGTACTTCGTATGTAAGCATAAAGATAAAATTCCACTGATTATTGGGCCGACCGCTTTAGTTTCGCGTCATAAGTTGGTCTTCAGCTTCCTTGAACTGGAAAGTAAAGTACACACAAATACACAGACACATACGACCCGTCTCCAAAATACTGATACATACAAATATTCTGAGTGCTTCTGCATCTGCACAAGGTAAATGTGTTACTTATTTTTAGGCTGAAGTATCGAATCATGACAACATCAAAGAGGAAACAGCTGCAAATTGGGGAGTAATGGACATGTCTGGCTGACTCTGCAAATTCGTATCATTTCGTTTACTTTTTTACTGCTACCTGTACAAGAAAGATGAGGACCCTTTTGCTTTACCTTAAATAGTATATTAATCACTCAATTTATGTCCAATCAAAGATATTAGTCCCATATTTAATGGGGAACCAAATTACTTTAAATTCATGTAGTAAACTGATCACGCATCTTATGTCCAATATTCCATATTTAAGACCGGCCATAAAGTGGGGAATCAAAATACTTTAAATTCATGTAGTAAACTGATCACGCATCTTATGTCCAATATTCCATATTTAAGACCGGCCATAAAGTGGGGAATCAAAATACTTTAAATTCATGTAGTAAACTGATCACGCATCTTATGTCCAATATTCCATATTTAAGACCGGCCATAAAGTGGTGAATCAAAATACTTTAAATTCATGTAGTAAACTGATCACGCATCTTATGTCCAATATTCCATATTTAAGACCGGCCATAAAGTGGTGAATCAAAATACTTTAAATTCATGTAGTAAACTGATCACGCATCTTATATCCAATATTCCATATTTAAGACCGGCCATAAAGTGGGGAATCAAAATACTTTAAATTCATGTAGTAAACTGATCACGCATCTTATGTCCAATATTCCATATTTAAGACCGGCCATAAAGTGGGGAATCAAAATACTTTAAATTCATGTAGTAAACTGATCACGCATCTTATGTCCAATATTCCATATTTAAGACCGGTCATAAAGTGGGGAGCAAATTACTTTAAATTCATGTAGTAAACTGATCACGCATCTTATGCCCAATATTCCATATTTAAGACCGGCCATAAAGTGGGGAATCAAAATACTTTAAATTCATGTAGTAAACTGATCACGCATCTTATGTCCAATATTCCATATTTAAGACCGGCCATAAAGTGGGGAATCAAAATACTTTAAATTCATGTAGTAAACTGATCACGAATCTTATGTCCAATATTCCATATTTAAGACCGGTCATAAAGTGGGGAACCAAATTACTTTAAATTCATGTAGTAAACTGATCACGCATCTTATGCCCAATATTCCATATTTAAGACCGGCCATAAAGTGGGGAATCAAAATACTTTAAATTCATGTAGTAAACTGATCACGCATCTTATGTCCAATATTCCATATTTAAGACCGGTCATAAAGTGGGGAACCAAATTACTTTAAATTCATGTAGTAAACTGATCACGAATCTTATGTCCAATATTCCATATTTAAGACCGGCCATAAAGTGGGGAATCAAAATACTTTAACTTCATGTAGTAAACTGATCACGCATCTTATGTCCAATATTCCATATTTAAGACCGGTCATAAAGTGGGGAACCAAATTACTTTAAATTCATGTAGTAAACTGATCACGCATCTTATGCCCAATATTCCATATTTAAGACCGGCCATAAAGTGGGGAATCAAAATACTTTAAATTCATGTAGTAAACTGATCACGCATCTTATGTCCAATATTCCATATTTAAGACCGGTCATAAAGTGGGGAACCAAATTACTTTAAATTCATGTAGTAAACTGATCACGAATCTTATGTCCAATATTCCATATTTAAGACCGGCCATAAAGTGGGGAATCAAAATACTTTAACTTCATGTAGTAAACTGATCACGCATCTTATGTCCAATATTCCATATTTAAGACCGGCCATAAAGTGGGGAATCAAAATACTTTAACTTCATGTAGTAAACTGATCAAGCATTTTATGTCCAATATTCCATATTTTCATTCCATGGAGTGGGGAACCAACTTATTGTGAATTTCTGGTACTTTAAATTCATGTAGTAAACCGATTTATGCCCAATCACTGATCATCCCACCTCAACGGCCACCAGTTGGTTTTATTTCCTTCAGACCACTGTGGTTACCATTTAGCTGACTTTTCATTCGTTAGTGCGTGACTCGTTGTCGCTGGTATCGTGATGGCAGAGGCACGGTTCCACTCAACTTAGATGTCTTTTGTTCGTTCACGACCATTCACTCCTCTGCCACGTGTTGTATTTTTGATCTCAGACGGTGAGATGATCGTTGATGAAGCAAACTGAAGCTGTTTCGACAGCTGGGAGCTACACTAAAAAGCAAGAATCCTATGGAATAAAGAATCGACTAAGGTTAAAAATGTAACAGCGATTTGGTTTATATATGATTTCTTGTATACAGTGGTTTTAACCCTTCCCACTTGTTATAATCAAATGACACTGAATTCTGGTCTTCAGGTCCGGCACAAGGTCTTGGTCAGGAGGACTCGACGAACGATATGAATTCCAGTGGCACTAGTGTGTGGACTCTCTCTTTCTCTGTGTGTGTTTATCAGCTGTCCAAAATCTTCAGTTTATATGTAGTCCTGCGTCTAGCAGAGGTGGGGTGGGGTTGACTAGGGTATGGTTTCGGTTATCGTCTGCCCTAAGCAAATACTTTTTCTACATTTACACATATAAAAATACATTTACTCTAATAGTTTTCCAAATTTGGAGTTGTCCAGCCACCTTTTGAGAGTGGTCCCAAAAATCAAGCCACTTCTTAACTCCAAATCGTTCACGTCTCATCTCGCACCATAACTTCATATGAGCAGTGGTAATCTCACTCTTACTTATGCCACTTTCTCAGTAGCTAATCCCAGCCCATTTCTATGACTGATGTGACCAATCCAACTTCCAGATGACACAGCGAAAACAAAAGGGATTTTCATGCTGTGATCTCTCAATCGACTAGACCAATCAAGAAATGGAAAAGGAAAGAAAAATTATTCTACTTTCCTTAAAATGAAAATTTAATCTTTCTATGCATTTTTTACGATTACTAGACCACACAGCCTTTTTGTCTATAGTCACTTCAAAATAATAATTAATTTTTCCTTATCACTTGTATCCAAAGGAATCAGAATTAATGTTTGGATATAAGATTTTTCTTAGGACAAATGTCACAGAAATTATAATGACGAATGCATCTAGTCGATCTCTGTGGGAAAGACGTACTTCATTTCTCGGTTTCTCGATGGCTGATTCAAAACAGATGGTTTTTCTTGTTGCCCAGAGGGATCGAGAATGTTATTTATTTCTGCGACCACTCTGGTTTCTTTAGCAACAACATATGTTTTTATTTTATCTGACATCTTCGTGGATACCTTAATGGTCACTTCCTTATCGGCAGGAAGTGGGAAGGGCGGGTAGTCATGGTTTTGCTCAATCTTACTGAATTCCGTTTAGTTAAATTTAGGTTCGATGCTCCCTGGAATTATTTAAAAACTTGATTTTGCAACGCATTTCGTTTTTAATTTTTCTCTCGACTTTTCAATCCATCTTCCTGTGAATTTAAACAATTACCATCCAGTTAATAGACTCTGTCTTATTCCTTTCTTTCTCTTTCTGCCTTATTTCTTTCTTTTCTCACAGCCTCCTGGGATCGCAGTGTCATATAATAAAGATTGACCATACAGTGGAAGATCAACTAATTTATATTGGTACCTTCACTGATTCGCTAAAAATAGGAGCGATGATGATGAAAATACCCAAAACTTAATAAAACACCGCCCCAAAGAAATGTGCCCCTGAGCTGGCTCCTGTTCTCTCCAAATTTTACAACAATTGTCTCGCTTCCTCCTGCTTTCCGGCTTGTTGGAAGTCCTCCGCTGTAGTTCTTGTTTTTAAGAACTCTGGGGAACCTCCCTCAAATTATAGCCCTATTTTTCTCATACTTCTTTTCGATAAAAAACTGAAGTGGTTACAGATCTTTCTCCTCACAACCTTCTTTCGGGTAAACAATATGGCTTCCGTTTCGCCGGGTCTACCGCAGATGTGAAAATTTGTATAGCAAGTTCAAGATAACATCGGAACTTGGTCTGTTGCTCTAGATATCTCGAAAGTGTCCGACAAGGTTTGGCATGCTGACTTTCTACGCAAGATCCACGGCTACGGTTTCATGAGACAAATATTTGGTTTATTCCAATTGTTCCTATCAAATCGTGAAATGAAGGTCGTGTTGAACGGTCTTCCTTCTAGATCCTTTTATACAAACATGTAGGCTCATCCAAGGCTCTATCCCCGGCCCTACGCTGTTTCTGATATTTATCAATGATCTTCCTGATGTCATCAGTTCCCAAGTAGACATTTATGCAGATGACAATACCGTTTAATCCTGTCAGAGCAAATATGTCAGAGCTGACAAAATAAACATGGTTGCTGCTCTTAAAAGGGCCTCGATAAAGCAATTAACTAAAGACAGGAAATGGCTTGGAAATTTTAACACCTCCAAAACAAAAATGCTCCATTTAACCACCATCGAGAAACTTTTCTGCCTGCCATCAGCCTAGTTGACGCTAGACTCTTGGAGAGCAACACAATGCGCCGTCTTGGCCTCACGTTTTTAACTGGCTTGAAGTGGAGCGACTACATCGAATCAATAGCTGCATCTACAGCATGAAAAGTTGGATCACTGTGTTGTGTCAGAAAATCTTTTTCGTCTGAGTCCATCTTGTACATTTACAAATCTACATATTCGTCTGTGCATTGAAAACTATTGCAATATCTGGGAATTATTTAAGTCAGTTCAAGGGAGATAATCGTGAAATGAAAGTCGTTTTGAACGGTCTCGCTTTCACATCATTTCACGCGAACGAGGCTCTATCCTGGGCCCTACGCTTTTTCTGATAATCATCAATCCCAACTAGGTATTTATGCAGATGACACTGCCATTCACTCAGTAACAAATCCGACAAAACTGTCAAAGTAAACCTGGCATCTGCTCAAAGAAAACACCTCCAATCACTGGCTAACTGGGACGAGAAATGGCTGGTAAATTTTAACGCCTTCAAAACAAAACTGCTTTCATTTAACCCCCACAGGGAACCTTTTCTACTGTTGGACTCCAGGAGAGCAACACACTAGCCTTCTTGGCCTCAGGTTTTCCACTGACGAAGTGGAGAGCCTACATCGAAACAATAGCTGAATATACTGCAAGGAAATTTGGGTTACGGTATCGTGCTAGAAAATTTTTCTCATCAAAATCCACCTTGCACATTTACAAATCTACTATTTGTCCGGGCATTAAATATATACTTATATATTTGGTCTGTTGCTCCCAGCTGTACATCTCAAAAATTTTGAAAAACTCCAAAGAAGGATGCGTAATGTAATCAATCCTGACCTGGCATCTCGACTTCAGTCACTTTCTCACCAACAAGGCTTCCTGCTATCTTTTCTACAATTATTGTCCATGCATTGAATATTGTTACCCTATCTGGTCTGTTGCTCTCTGCTGTACATCTCGAGGTTCTTAACAGAATCCAAAGAGGGATCTGCAATGTAATCGATCCTGACCTGGCATCTCGACTTCAGTCACTTTCTCACCAACATGACTTCCTGCTGTCTTTTCTACAATTATTGTCCATGCATTGAATATTGTTACCCTATCTGGTCTGTTGCTCCCTGCTTTACATCTCGAGGTTCTTAACAAAATCCAAAGAGGGATCTGCAATGTAATCGATCCTGACCTGGCATCTCGACTTCAGTAACTTTCTCACCAACATGACTTCCTGCTGTCTTTTCTACAATTATTGTCCATGCATTGAATATTGTTACCCTATCTGGTCTGTTGCTCCCTGCTGTACATCTCGAGGTTCTTGACAAAATCCAAAGAAGGATCTGCAATGTAATCGATCCTGACCTGGCATCTCGACTTCAGTCACATTCTCACCAACATGACTTCCTGCTATCTTTTCTACAATTATTGTCCATGCATTGAATATTGTTACCCTATCTGGTCTGTTGCTCCCTGCTGTACATCTCGAGCTTCTTAACAAAATCCAAAGAGGGATCTGCAATGTAATCGATCCTGACCTGGCATCTCGACTTCAGTCACTTTCTCACCAACATGACTTCCTGCTGTCTTTTCTACAATTATTGTCCATGCATTGAATATTGTTACCCTATCTGGTCTGTTGCTCCCTGCTTTACATCTCGAGGTTCTTAACAAAATCCAAAGAGGGATCTGCAATGTAATCGATCCTGACCTGGCATCTCGACTTCAGTAACTTTCTCACCAACATGACTTCCTGCTGTCTTTTCTACAATTATTGTCCATGCATTGAATATTGTTACCCTATCTGGTCTGTTGCTCCCTGCTGTACATCTCGAGGTTCTTAACAAAATCCAAAGAGGGATCTGCAATGTAATCGATCCTGACCTGGCATCTCGACTTCAGTCACTTTCTCACCAACATGCCTTCCTGCTGTCTTTTCTACAATTATTGTCCATGCATTGAATATTGTTACCCTATCTGGTCTGTTGCTCCCTGCTTTACATCTCGAGGTTCTTAACAAAATCCAAAGAGGGATCTGCAATGTAATCGATCCTGACCTGGCATCTCGACTTCAGTCACTTTCTCACCAACATGACTTCCTGCTGTCTTTTTTACAATTATTGTCCATGCATTGAATATTGTTACCCTATCTGGTCTGTTGCTCCCTGCTGTACATCTCGAGGTTCTTAACAAAATCCAAAGAGGGATCTGCAATGTAATTGATCCTGACCTGGCATCTCGACTTCAGTCACTTTCTCACCAACATGACTTCCTGCTGTCTTTTCTACAATTATTGTCCATGCATTGAATATTGTTACCCTATCTGGTCTGTTGCTCCCTACTGTACATCTCGAGATTCTTAACAAAATCCAAAGAGGGATCTGCAATGTAATCGATCCTGACCTGGCATCTCGACTTCAGTCACTTTCTCACCAACATGACTTCCTGCTGTCTTTTCTACAATTATTGTCCATGCATTGAATATTGTTACCCTATCTGGTCTGTTGCTCCCTGCTGTACATCTCGAGGTTCTTAACAAAATCCAAAGAGGGATCTGCAATGTAATCGATCCTGACCTGGCATCTCGACTTCAGTCACTTTCTCACCAACATGACTTCCTGCTGTCTTTTCTACAATTATTGTCCATGCATTGAATATTGTTACCCTATCTGGTCTGTTGCTCCCTGCTGTACATCTCGAGGTTCTTAACAAAATCCAAAGAGGGATCTGCAATGTAATCGATCCTGACCTGGCATCTCGACTTCAGTCACTTTCTCACCAACATGACTTCCTGCTGTCTTTTCTACAATTATTGTCCATGCATTGAATATTGTTACCCTATCTGGTCTGTTGCTCCCTGCTGTACATCTCGAGGTTCTTAACAAAATCCAAAGAGGGATCTGCAATGTAATCGATCCTGACCTGGCATCTCGACTTCAGTCACTTTCTCACCAACATGACTTCCTGCTGTCTTTTCTACAATTATTGTTCATGCATTGAATATTGTTACCCTATCTGGTCTGTTGCTCCCTGCTGTACATCTCGAGGTTCTTAACAAAATCCAAAGAGTGATCTGCAATGTAATCGATCCTGACCTGGCATCTCGACTTCAGTCACTTTCTCACCAACATGACTTCCTGATGTCTTTTCTACAATTATTGTCCATGCATTGAATATTGTTACCCTATCTGGTCTGTTGCTCCCTGCTGTACATCTCGAGGTTCTTAACAAAATCCAAAGAGCGATCTGCAATGTAATCGATCCTGACCTGGCATCTCGACTTCAGTCACTTTCTCACCAACATGACTTCTTGCTGTCTTTTCTACAATTATTGCCCATGCATTGAATATTGTTACCCTATCTGGTCTGTTGCTCCATCCTGTACATCTTGAGATTATTGACAAAATCCATAGAAGGATCTGCAATGTAATCGATCCTGACCTGGCATCTCGACTTCAGCCACTTTCTCACCAACATGACTTCCTGCTGTCTTTTCTACAATTATTGTCCATGCATTGAATATTGTTACCCTATCTGGTTTGTTTCTCCCTCCTGTACATCTCGAGATTATTGACAAAATCCAAAGAAGGATCTGTAATGTATTCGATCCTGACCTGAATGTGTATAATATCTGATCATGAGCCGTTCTAAAATTCGTATGTTTGCTTTAATTTCGGGTGAATATGAAGACAAAAATTGCTATTCCGCGACCGTTATTGTCGCATAGGAATCTTCCATGTCAACATAACAGAATATCATCTTTGATGGTGAATATCTTTGTTTAAATGCCCGCAGAAGCATCCTGAAGATGGCTCTTGTGAGCCGAAAGGTTAAATCAAGGAACGGCTTAATAAAAACAAATATCCAAATGTTGGGTAATTTTTGTATTTATTTTCACTCGAAATTAAAGCAAATAGACGGAGTTTATAACAGTTCATGATCAAACATAATAAATATTCAGTGTCTGCTATATTTAACAATATATATATATATATATATATATATATATATATATATATATATATATATATATATATATATATATATTATGTATTCACACGCGTGTGTTTATGTGATAGGTTGTAGTGTAGATTTTTATTTCTTTGTTGTAGTGAAAGAATTGTGTTGTGTTATTTTTATACTAATGTTCATTCAATACAAGATCCAAAAACCACTCAAGGCAGAGGGTTACTCTGTGGTGTTGTAAGAGCGTAAGGAAAGCAAGAAGTGAAGTTCATGAGGTTATGCCGGAAAGATAATGGTTAACCCTAGACTTGAAAAGCTCAAGATTGTAGTGATCGGGAAAATATCCAGTCGGGAGTAGGTTCCACAAAGCAACAGTTCTTGGGAAGAAGCTGTCTGAGTGGAACTTACTTCTTACTAATGGAAAGGAAATAAAGAAAATAATAATAATAATAATAATAATAATAATAATAATAATAATAATCACGGCTGTGCTGGGGTTTAACAAGAAGACTAAAGAAGGTACCGGATAGCTGAGTGTACTTGCTGTCACGTGTTCCTTAATATTTTCAAATTGGTAGTTAAAGTAGGTAATCGGTTTGTCCTAAAACTAAATCTGGAAATGGAAGAAGGAAGATTTTGTTGCGCTAATTTATGCGGGATCTGTCTACGTTGAAAATCAGCATTCGAAAATCTGACCTTGACCCAGGCTCGAAAACTGATCTCTCTTTTTTTTTTTCAGGAAATCCATAGTATCTGATCTATCGCGACCAAACTATCTATATATTATATATAAGATTTGGGATCAAATATGGATCGGAATCTGACAGAATCATAGGACAAGGAACAAATAGGAAACTTTTATAAATCTGTTGCGGGAGTATGATGATCGTGTTTTAGATCGGAAAAAAACGCGTCTCTTGTTATATTTATCCCACAACAAAAATATCGGACTCAGAATGTGAGTCCGCGTAATAAAGACAAGGAATAGCAAAACTAAATATATAAACAAACAACAAGTATGTATTAGCAAAACAAGGGTATACATAAACAATAGAATATTGTTGCGTGTTACAAAACAATGAACATGAATGAAGAAAACATTTAAACTATTGAATTGTTTGTGCGTGTGAAGTTGTGTGAAAGGAGTCCTAAAGAATAATAATGGAAAGTGAAGAAAAAGATGCTGGTGTACGTGCGTGTGTGCGCGCGTACCCAGGTGTGGGCTGCATTTCACCTACGTAGCGACCTATAACTTACCGTCTAAGAGAAATAAAAAAAGAGGACGACAGAGAAAGTCATCCTTTATTTATAGGGTTAGCGAGCGTCTCCTAGCGCCATTTTCTCTAGGAAAGTAAGTGGGGGTAACTCCACAAATTCAACACGTTTTGCTTTTATCAGAAAATGAAATATGGAGGAGAAATGAAAATTTTGATATTTTTATTTTGATGTTGTTTAATTTTCATTACTTAAGCAGACCTCACGTGTATCTGTCCTGTCAATCAGCGTTTGTGTGTATAATTCATGTGTTTAAGCGAATCATAATTCTCGTTTGTCTAAGCGAGATTCCGATAATAAAGTGTATTCGTTCGTGTGCGGATGTGCGAGTAGTAAGCATTTTCATCAATGTCTGGTAGTGACTGTATATTAATATAATGATACTATTTCTATGTATATATTTTAGCGCAATACAGTAAAAATGGCACATTGTAGCGTAATTTTTGTAAGCACAATCCCATTAAAAACCTGAAAGAATCAACCAATTTTCAGTATAATCGAGACACCGGCTTCTGAGTAATTTTTGATGAAGTACAAATTCATTGATCTTCCAATTTTTGGTTAATCTTTAATGCGCGACAAGTCTGCTAAATTTAAAGTTTCTTTATCCTCGACTTCATGGCCAGTATTAAATATAGATTGATTGATTTCTTTTTTACGGTTTATCGACCCTTTGCAGGTTATTTAAAGCCAGAAACTATTTTTATATTATAAGAATTATTTACCAATAATAATGAGTTACTAATTAATCCATAGCTGGGGGCAGAAGAAGTGTATCCATACCTTCCGCAAGGGTATTTGCGCGTAAGTGAATATAATGAGCTCGACTGGAATTGAAACTCGGTTCTTCGATCTCCAATTACCAGCTGTTATCCATTACACCACCCGTACATCCAAGCTTAAAGGGCCGGGTGTTCTCAAGCGGTCTCTCATCTAGGCAGTGACCAGGGTTGACGTTGCTTAACTTCTGTGATCGTAGGAGAACCGGTTTTTCAATGTGATGTAATCATAAGCCTCTTTGGGCTTAAAGAGATTGTTTATCTGACAGTGACGTCATCGGGAAAATTACCAAATATTTATCGACATGGAAAAACGAAGTTAGAAAAGACCTAGTCCGGACCTTTGCGTCGCCATCTTTATAAAGGAGGGCCAGTCATTGTTAATCTTATCTAAGAAACCAAATTATCCCTGACTGCATCAGTGCTGCGCATTGCTCATAAAGACCTTGTAACAACCAACTTTAAACACAGACTATAATTATTAGTTACTGTAAACCTTCTTCGAGTTTGTATTTACAATCTGTTAACACTCAACTGCCCGTTGACCTATAATTGTTAAGGAAAATGCTGGGAACATGAAATTCTGGCACCTAACTTGGCCGTGACAAGAAAAAACAGGGGATGGTTTGGGACAAGTGGCTGGTAGAGGAGCTAGGCAGTTACTTCTGTACTATTTCTGTCTTTCGGTGTCTGTTGTTGTCACCTCATGTAAACGGATACAGGTAACCCGTTTGTAATTATGCATCTGCCATAATGGCATCGCTGCGTGAACGGAGAGCGTTTGTGTGATGAGGTGTCAGGTGTGTCTTTCATGTGGGTGAGAAAAATGAATTTGTTGATGATATTCACAATTAACACTGCAAACAATAACGAACAAAAAGGGGGTCTGGATCGGTAAAAAAAGGGATCTGGATCGGTAAAAAACGTGTTGAAAAAGGGAAAGTATATTGAATGAGGCTTAATTAGGATGAGCTTTTACTGGATGTTAGGAATTGTTTTTTATTATCTATCTAGCTACCTATGCCAGGCAGTTCATTATCTATCTATTTATCTATCTATCTATCTATCTATCTCAATATGTTCATTATCTATCTATCTATCTATCTATCTATCTATCTCAGATTATTTCTATCTATCTATTTATCTATTTCAGATTATTTCTATCTATCTATCTATTTCAGATTATTTTTTTATCTCAAATTATTTCTTTCTATCTATCTATCTATCTATCTATCTATTTCAGATTATTTCTATCTATCTCAGATTATTCCTATCTATCTATCTATCTATCTATTTATCTATTTCAGATTATTTCTATCTGAGATTATTTCTATCTATCTATCTATCTATCTATCTATCTATTTCAGATTATTTCTATCTCAGATTATTTATATCTATCTATCTATCTATCTATCTATCTATCTATCTATCTATCTATCTAAGATTATTTCTATCTATCTATCTAGCTATTTCAGATTATTTCTATCTATCTATCTAGCTATTTCAGATTATTTCTATCTCAGATTATTTCTATCTATCTATCTATCTATCTATCTATCAATCTAACTCAGACTGTTTATTATTTATCTATCTCACTTTTTAAGCAAATTAATTTGCATAAAGAATTTCAAGAACATCTTTTACTCACTTTCGTTTCTAAACATTAAATTGTGTCACTTAGCGTCCTGCATAACTAAGCTTTTCAGCTAACCTGATGAATATTCAGGAGCGTTTTCTTAAATTTAAAAACTTTGAAAAGCAAACAACATTTTTGCCCTTGTCTATAAATACTTGTTCCAAAATAAAATCCTTATATTTGCCTTGATAAAGTCCCCCAGAGGACGAAAAGCGTCGGCTAGCATAAGTTTTCCATTTGTCTTCATATATATATATATATATATATATATATATATATATATATATATATATTATGTGGTACGTGTTCAATTTATATAACATAAATCATTCATACGAATAACAAATAATGAACACGTACCACATAATAGATATTAAAAAGACGGATCCTACGTGTGAATTTCCCGATAATAATTGTGACATTACTATAATTATTGAACAATTTAGTTCATGCCACTTTTACTACAAAAAAGAGCCTACTTCTTCGAGAACGCAAAATTTCAAAATTCAAAATTCATCCTCAGCGTCGAGTCTGCACGCTCCAAAATTATTCTTACTGTTAACAATATCACAATTGTAAAAAAGACTTCTTTCGGTTTACACTTTCGATGTCTAATTATTACCTTGATTTTAAAAAACTTAACTAATTTACTACCTGATGATGACCGGACGATACGATTGAAAGCCCTGGCTAGTAGAAAAATAAGACCACTCAACACCAGAATTTATAAATAAGGATCGTACCATTCAGTAACGGATATGATGTTGATTATATTTTATTATTAAATGTTGTTTGCGAGAGTGATTCTTGCTATAATTAGCTTCATTATTTGTTATTCGTATGAATGATTTATGTTATATACATATATATAGTAAAGGTAATAAATCCGTTGGTATATAATCCAAGTGGATCCTAGTAATATAAAATATTAACCAGAGAGAAAGAAATAAGTAAAGATAAAAGTGTTTAACGTCACCTGTCAATATCTCGTAAATAGTGGACTATTCTGTTTTGATCAAAGAAAGAGCGGAAACTTGATTTCAGTGGGAAAATGAAAGAAAGAAAGAAAGAAAAAAAGAAAGAAAGAAGTGTTCACTTTAACGGCTGTCTCAGTGAAATGAAAAAGTAGTTAATTTCAAATCTTTTCATTTGTACCCCCTTACTTCTTAAAATAACGACCTGCATTCAGATTTAGGATTGTCATTGCAATTGTTTGTTAAAGTTGCTTAGCTCAAATATTTAAGGATGTGATAGAGGAATAGATTTGGATATTTTATTGTCATAGAACTCACCATGAGCTTATTCAACTTAAGAGTTAAGAAGACTTAGGATTCATCCAAAAATTAAATAGGAAAATCGAAATTTTCGCGGGTCTTTCTAGGTTGTTCTTAATTACCTAACGCACTCTATGTATGTACTTAACCATTTCATCTTTTATCGATTTATAAATTAAATAGTTATTGAAACGTAAATACATATCTGCTAAAAAGGGTAACATCTATATGCGCAGTCAGGATGGAAGTTGGTTTGTTCTGCGCATATGTAATAAATGGTAGCATATGGAAAAAACCTGTATTTTGAAGCCTTAAATTATTAGCCATATTGCTAGCAGTTTGAGGCTTTGTAGAAATGAGTCATATTACTGATCTGATGGATAAAGAGTAAAATGTCTAATAACATATCTTGCAAAAGATAAAACATTGCTAGTAATTGCGGCAATATTTGACAGTTACCACCGAACCATGCAGAAGTTCGTTGAAGATTCTGGTCGACTCCGATGCAGGTCTGATAAGGCTAAATTAACTTTATCTCACTCATCTGTTCATAATAATTTTTTTTTTCTAAATGACAGCGTTAAGGCTGCCATTTTTTTAAATTTTTTTTTAAAAGACGATAAGTAACCGAGATAAACGCGTGCTCGATAGCGTGGAGTCTAGCGTAAGTTTGCGAATTTGTATGACACGTTTATTTCCGTGACCGGAAAATGATATGATGTTCCTTGCTGACCAGGACCGGTGCAAGGGTCTCGTGCCCCCATCCGAATCTAGGTTACGGCGTCTCCTACTCTATTACATCTCAATTTTCATAAGGTAGTATTCAGATAAAATGCTACTTTTATCGTAACTTAAATATAACGAATCACATGCAATATGGGTGAACAATTCAATTAGAAAATTTGAAAATAAATACAATGTATCTAAATACAAATTAGAGACACGGCAGAATGGATCATTCTATTTTAAATACCGTATTTTCCGCTTATAAGACGCACTTTTTCCTAAAAAATACCCTGAAAAATACGTGTGCGTCTTCCAAGACGAATGTAAGGCAGCGTCCAGGCTCAAGTATGCTTGGACGATCACCTAATTGACTTGACTGATAGGGACGTGGATTTGTATGTTGAGTAATTACATTATTATGTTAGCTATCTAATTCAGCCTTTTATATGGTGTTACAAGTATTTCCAGGACTATAAACCTTCCTGGAGCCGAGACACAAGCTTAAACATTTCTGCTCGTGACTAGTATGTCATTGCCATACAAACAAAATTGGACGAGTGTTTAATGTAAACAATACGTGGCGCCAGTATGTGGGGGATGCATGGTGACTGTGTTGTTGTATATCTTTTTCTTTAAAATTCTCTCCAATATTAGGAAGCGTCTTTCAAGCAGCAGCATCTTGTAAGCCGGAAAATACGGTATATCAACAATGTTTCCGGTAGTTTTTAAGGTCAACTCAAGTTGTTAAAATGTTGGATAATTTTAACACATTATGGATAAAAAATAGTGAATTTTATATAGTTTTTATTTATTTATTGGGACTTATTTTGTTATTGAGACTTATTTTGTTATTCAGACTTATCAGGAGCAAAACAAATTCACAGATTTGAACAAAATAAAAAGACACCAGAATGACATCAAAATCCACGAATGTTTTTCATCTTGTAATAGTTGTCCTTAGTTTAATTTCTACTAGCAGCTATACCGAGCTGGTCGATCAAAAAAAAAGCGTTCAATTAGAATGAAACAAAAACAGCATCATGTTTAGATGGAACATAGTCTATCTTCTTCAATTACTTTAAAGTACTTTCATTAGAAAAAACATTTTGAATTAATGCAGTTACGGATATAACACAAGAAGTCTGTATTTATTCAATCGAAGTTAGTCGAGGAGATGAAGAGGTAAATCAGGCAACTCACTTCAGACCACAATTATTTTGGAGTTTTTGAAATTCAATTTGTCAGTGTGCTACCAGGGATGTGAAAAAAAAAGAATAAATTTATAAAGTAATTGTTAAGTTTGATGAAAATTGGTTGAAAGATCAACGAAAAATAAGAAAGAAACCAGTTTTAAAAATCACCATTTTTCGCTATTTACGCAGGTTTTCACTATATGGGTGGACTCGATTATCAAGTTAAATGACTGTTAAACAATCAACATTGTTGGCTACAATTGAGTGAAGTTTGTATTAGATTGCTTGAAAATTGAAGGAGTTTCTAGTTTAAAATTTGTGTTGAAATCGATTTGAGCTGATATCGATTTTTCGTTTTTCGCGATTTTTCGCAAAACGCAGTGGCGTAGAAAAAAATGAGTTATCGTTGAGCTCGTCATGATTTAAGTAGCCTACATACCGAGTTTGAACGAAATCGGGCGAAAAAGTTGAATTTATCGATTTTTGATCGGCTTTATCGATTATTGATTTTTCAAAAATTATCTATTTTTTACGCTAAGAACCTATCTCTTACAATGCACAATGTATGTGCCAAGTTTGGTCAAAATCGGTTGGATGGATCTCAAGTGAAAAGGTATCACACAGACAGACAGGCAGACAGACACAGAGACATCCTCTGTTTTATGTATAGAGATTCTGCTTTTTACGTTTCGGCGCTACTCTAGTACGACATCTAGCGAAGCATTTGCGACCTGCCGTAAATGACGATGCACTCATTGTTGCTGGGAAATGATCAGGAAAAACGATGACCTCTTTGGGTTTTTTTTTTTTTAATGACATCAAGTCACTTTACAAACATTAAAATCACTATTTGATGATTTTGTTTTAATTTGTATAAAATCTTTTTAATGATTTTTAATACATAACCAGTTCACTGTTCACTACCTTTAACCCAAAAACTAACCCTGACCTCTAACCTTAACCCTAACCTCTAACCTTAACCTTAACTTCTAACCTTAATCCTAACCTCTAACCTTCCCTAACCCTAAACCTAACATATTTCATACTTCCAACAGTTTTGCTTAGTTTGATTTGTAATGTATATAAATGTAGGTAGAATAAAACAAATGTTGGTAAGATACCGAGGATGATAAAATAGTGCCCGTGACTCCCAATCAGGTTTACCCTCATCCACCTGGTCGGATTTGGTCGGGAGTATTACGCACCAGCTCTTTTTTAATTTTTTAACCTAACCCTAATTCCTAACCCTAACATACACCCTTGTGCAAATTAATAGAAACAACTGCTTTAGTTTCCTTTCTTTCACCATTCGGTCAGTTTTAGACCCACTGGGGTGACAGGATGTAATCGATTTCTATTTTTTCCTCAGATAGGTCATTTACAGTGATGTGCAGTAATATGAATCTATGTTCGGGGTGTATGATGAAATTTGTTTGACCTTGAAAAAATATTGCGTCATTCGTGATTGCATCAGATTTTTATCCCGCCTAGACACTATTGTTTCGACTGTCGATTAGTTGTCCTACGGTCATTGTCTGCAATGAACGTTACTCCTGGGAAGCATACGAAAATTTTAACACTGCACGAACACACTGGCAAGCTTTGCCAGTGAGTAAATCAAAGTACTATAGACTGGCCCGGAAACTTTCCTGATTTAAATCCAATAGAGAATCTGTGGTCAATCTGCAAGGAATGACTTCGTGGAATGAACATACGAATTACTAACACGTGCACTGGGTCATGTTTCATTGGAAAATACGAAAAAAGTAAATAATAACGGAATTCATAAAGAGGTTTTCTGTTTTATGACCCAAAGAATGGTTTGGTTTTATTCGTTGTTTGTATTATAAACATACCACAGGAATCTTGCCCGGCTTTCCACCGAGCGGCCAGTGAAATCTCACGTTGCATTCACCTCAGTCGGTGTGCATGCAACACTGGGAATGGGCCGCCGCATGTCCACATCGTAATGAAGATGCGAACAAACGCCTACTCTACTCCATTGTGCTAGATGACCGGTGATACTAAAAAAGGTTCCTTCGCCCTTTGGCAGGTCTTGTTCTTTTAATCATTTCACCCCAAGCAAAAGGAAAACTCATCTTAGCCAACGCGTTTCGTCCTCTGGTGGACTTTATGAAGGCAAACGTAAGGATTTTATTTTGCAACAAGTATTTATAAGGAGAAATAAAAAAAATATCGTTAGTTTTTGAGAATTTTTAAATTTAAGAATATACTGATCTGGCTAATTGTAAATCAAGGTAAATTATAAACGTTGTTAAGTGATATAATTTAATATCTAATAACCGAAAGTGAGTAAATGTTGTTATTATTGTTGAATTCTTTTAGTAATTCAATTATTTTTTCAATTATTTCGCCCCAAGATGCAAGAGGTTAGTGAGTATTAGAGAGAATATGAGAAAAATACTATTAAGGAGATAGAACAATAAAAGGAGAAGAATTAAGAAGACAGAAGAAAACGATTGACATTGCATTGACATTTTTGAAGATCAAATTAGCTGGGAAGCAAGAAGCGAGAAAAGATTTCCACAGGCGAGAAGTGTGCCAGAAGAAACTGTTAACATAGGACTTACGGTTCCATCTAGCCATATCAACTGTAAAATGATGAAACCTTGTTACCAATCTGCGCTTAAATTCATAAAGTCTAGGTACCATAGGGGAAAGTCCATCAGAACAATTACCATGAAAGTATTTATAGAAAATGCACAAGGAAGCTACATTACAGCAATGGGAAAGTGACTGAAGATGAGATACCAGGTCAGGACCAATAACATTGCAGATTATTATTCAAATATATTGTAGGAACATCAGACCAGATATGGCAGCAATATTCAAAGTATGGTGGAATAGTAGACTTATAGATCTATAGGATAGATTCTAGTGAGAAAGTCTTCTAGGACGATAGAGTGAACTAACTTTCTTAGCTGAAGACTTAGAAATTGACTCAATATCACCTTTCCATTTCATGTCAGCAGAAAACGTTAGAGACGGTGCAATGAGTCACTCTCCTGGAGGTTAGCATCAGCCATACTGATGGAAGGTAAAAAGGCTTCTTTCAGACGATAAAAAAAGAGCAGTTTCGACATTGCCTAACTTCGATGATCGTACGGGAACCGCTGTTAAAAAATGATATGGCCGTAAGTTCAAAGTTTAAAATTGTCCTTAATTCTCGTTCCCTACTTTCAGATTTCTAATTCACTCACTAGGTTATTTTTTTTCTTTTCCCATCATCATCATCATCATCATCTTTTTCCTCACATGCAAAGACGTTTTCTCGAGGGCGACGGGGGGCGATGTTAGAATTCTTTGTAATTTCTTTCTTATCTTACTTTTGATTTTTTTCCCTTTACCTCTCTCTCCATCTTGATCCAATATTTTACTTTTAATCTTTGCATCATGCTGCTTTCCCCCAATTCCCCATGGCATAAGATGACAGATCTATAAACACCCCAGCCAAGAACCCAAAGGAAGAGATACACGCACACAAGAGAAATCAGTGTCGTTCAGTCGGTCATTACTAATTCTGTTGCTAGCAACAACAACAAAAATGTCCACTTTTCTCAATTACTTATCTGATGACGACTTGCCAAGAATCGAAACACTGAATGAATGGTTTCAAAAAATAGTACCACAGTTTTTGGAAGGAATTTGTTTCTGGGGAGACGGTGAAAGCTGAATGGTTAGAATAAAGGAATAGAATTAATAAGGACGATACAGGAAGCACGCGAAGATTCTGACATTTTTAGTTTAATTACACATCTAACGGCCCTATTCCAGTACTGCTTACCTTCATTCCTGACCACTGACAATCCCTTTCTTCCTCATTTTCAATGCATTCCTATAGTAAAATCATTAGCAATGCATTTCCATTATACATATAATAGCCCTATTCTATCAGTAATGCTTGCCTTCATTCCTGACCACTGACAATCCCTTTCTTCCTCATTTTCAATGCATTCCTATAGTAAAATCATTAAGCAATACGTTTCCATTATTCACATAATAGCCCTAATCTATCAGTAATGCTTGCCTTCATTCCTGACCACTGACAATCCCTTCCTTCCTCATTTTCAATGCATTCCTATAGTAAAATCATTAGCAATGCATTTCCATTATTCATATAATAGCCCTATTCTATCCGTATTGCTTGCCTTCATTCCTGACCACTGACAATCCCTTTCTTCCTCATTTTCAATGCATTCCAATAGTAAAATCATTAGCGATGCATTTCCATTAGACATATAATAGCCCTATTCTATCAGTAATGCTTGTCTTCATTCCTGACCACTGACAATCCCTTTCTTCCTCATTTTCAATGCATTCCTATAGTAAAATCATTAGCAATGCATTTCCATTATACATATAATAGCCCTAATCTATCAGTAATGCTTGCCTTCATTCCTGACCACTGATAATCCCTTTCTTCCTCATTTTCAATGCATTCCTATAGTAAAATCATTAGCAATGCATTTCCATTATACATATAATAGCCCTATTCTATCCGTATTGCCTGCCTTCATTCCTGACCACTGACAATCCCTTTCTTCCTCATTTTCAATGCATTCCTATAGTAAAATTATTAGCAATGCATTTCCATTATACATATAATAGCCCTATTTTATCAGTAATGCTTGCCTTCATTCCTGACCACTGACAATCCCTTTCTTCCTCATTTTCAATGCATTCCTATAGTAAAATCATTAGCAATGCGTTTCCATTATTCATATAATAGCCTTATTCTATCAGTAATGCTTGCCTTCATTCCTGACCACTGACAGTCCCTTTCTTCCTCATTTTCAATGCATTCCTATAGTAAAATCATTAGCAATGCATTTCCATTATTCATATAATAGCCCTATTCTATCCGTATTGCTTGCCTTCATTCCTGACCACTGACAATCCCTTTCTTCCTCATTTTCAATGCATTCCAATAGTAAAATCATTAGCGATGCATTTCCATTAGACATATAATAGCCCTATTCTATCAGTAATGCTTGTCTTCATTCCTGACCACTGACAATCCCTTTCTTCCTCATTTTCAATGCATTCCTATAGTAAAATCATTAGCAATGCATTTCCATTATACATATAATAGCCCTAATCTATCAGTAATGCTTGCCTTCATTCCTGACCACTGATAATCCCTTTCTTCCTCATTTTCAATGCATTCCTATAGTAAAATCATTAGCAATGCATTTCCATTATACATATAATAGCCCTATTCTATCCGTATTGCCTGCCTTCATTCCTGACCACTGACAATCCCTTTCTTCCTCATTTTCAATGCATTACTATAGTAAAATCATTAGCAATGCATTTCCATTAGACATATAATAGCCCTATTCCATCAGTAATGCTTGCCTTCATTCCTGACCACTGACAATCCCTTTCTTCCTCATTTTCAATACATTCCTATAGTAAAATCATTAGCAATGCGTTTCCATTATTCATATAATAGCCCTATCCTATAAGTAATGCTTGCCTTGATTCCTGACCACTGACAATACCTTTCTTCCTCATTTTCAATGCATTCCTATAGTAAAATCATTAGCAATGCGTTTCCATTATACATATAATAGCCCTATTCTATAAGTAATGCTTGCCTTGATTCCTGACCACTGACAATATCTTTCTTCGTCATTTTCAATGCATTCCTATAGTAAAATCATTAGCAATTTTCCATTATACATATAATAGCCCTGTCCTATAAGTAATGCTTGCCTTGATTTCTGGCCACTGACAAACCATTTCTTCCTTCCTCGTATATCGGCGGAATCTCCCAAAACGGTACCATCAAGAACGAGATGGGTCATGGGTCTGTGGGAGAGGCTGTCGGTATCCTTACCTCGACTCTGTTCAATTCAGGAAAGGAACCCTAATCGTTTTTCACTACGGCTCTGTGGTTAGCAAATGTAAATGTCCGAGGCCTGAGGTCGGAGTCTCGCAGGGCGAGGCTCTCTTGCGACCTTCAGCGACTCGGGGTGAATGTTTGTTGTCTGCAAGAGACCCGGTTTTCTTCTCATGACCGTGGGGACGAGCTGTCTAAGGGGTTCTCCTTTTATTCAGCATGTTTTGATGGTCGTTCGAGGGGTGTCACTTGGCTGGTGAGCAAGTCTTTGAAGGCTGCATGTACTCTTGTCTTCGCAGATCCGGCGGGCAGGCTTTGCGTGCTTGATGTTACTATAAAGGATAAGGCTCTGCGTCTCATTGGAGTTTATGTGCCCAATAACCATTCTGAGCGACCTGCTTTGTTTCAGCAGATCGAGCCGTTTTTGACGACATCTCGTCGAGTAGTTTTAGCGGGGCATTGGAATGCCGTCCTTGACCCCGATATAGATCGTATAGGGCAAAATCCGGGTACTAAAAATCCTGATGTGAAACCATTTCGGGACTTTATCGACGAGTTTGATCTTATCGATAAGTATCGGAATGAGCACCCTCGGGAGGTAGCATGGACTTGGACAAATAGTGGCAACTCGGCTCCTGGGACGCTTGCTAGCTACCTCAACCGAGACTTAGTTAGGAGAGTCGATGTAAGGTGTCCAAGATTCCATTATATAGTTTATTAGGATCATAGGCTTTTCCGGGTCCGGGTAAACTTAGATAAGCCTAAGGTTAGGTTGGCTGGCTACTGGAAATTAAACTGTTCATTATTTGGTGAACAGGATTTCCGGGACCAGCTGTTACTAATGATACAGAGGGAATTGACGGGGGCGGTTTTAGGGAACGCCTGGTGGGATAAATTAAAATCCAAAATTAGAACGTTTGCTGTCGATTTTAGTCGTCGACTCAATCTAGATAGCTTAGCGGTGCAAACGGGTTTAGAACAAAAAGTTGATCGGGCAGTGAAATCCCGTGATAGTGGGGAAATAGACTTAGCTAAGGCAGAGTTGTCCTCCTTGCTTATCAAGAAGGATCAAGCTCTGGTAGTTAGGGCTAGGTTAAAAAGAATGTCCTCTGAGACGACGAATATGGCCGATGAATTGCGTGCAGAGGAAAATCGGAGCGCGTCTCGGCGACATATCGCGTGCGTCACATTGCCGGATAAGCGGACGGTAACTACAAACGCGGGCATATGCGAGGCCTTTCGGGATTACTTTCAGGAACACTTCACCAAGGAGCCCGGTCTGAGCCATGCTCAGTTCGACGCCTTTTTAGCCGACTTTCGCTGCCTCGAGGCAGCTGAAGCGGCTGGGTGCGAGGGTCCCATCACAGAGTCGAAAATCTGGGAAGCGCTGAAACAGGTTGGCCTGGATAAATCTCCGTGACTAGATGGTCTTCCCTACGAAGTTTACTTGAGGCAGTCGTCCGTTTTTGTTCCTTTGCTGCAACTGATTTTCAACAACTGGATGAAGCAGGGGTCTATACCTCAACGCTTCACCAGTGGTGTGATCAAGTTGCTGCGTAAGGACAAGAACGGTGGGGATAAGTTAGATAACTTTCGCCCTTTAACCATGTTAAACACAAAGTTAATGATTTTGGCGAAGATCTTAGCCAACCGTTTGCAGCTTGTCCTGTCTAGTCTGATTGGCTCCGAACAGACTTGTGCTGTGAAGGGCAGGACTACTCAGGATAACCTTCATATGGTACGCTTGATCTTAGAACAAGTCGATAGTGAAGCCGCGCTGATCAATTTAGATCAGTCCAATGCCTTCGATAGGGTTGACTATCGTTTTCTGGGGACTGTCCTTTCGGCGACGGTTTCGGGCCCGACTTTCGCTCATGAATCCGAATTTTGTATGCGACTCCCGGTGCGCTGGTGGAAGTGAATGGGGTAAGATAGGAGCCTTTCGTATGGGCGTCGGATGGCCTCTCCAACGTCCAGGCGTTGTCTCGTAGGGCATTGTATTAACTATTAGTCAGGAGGTCCGTTCGTGATGATCTGATTGACGAGCTCGGTCTTACGAAGCGGGAGGCTCGCTCAATATGGCCTTGGGCGCCTGAGTTGAAATGCATCACTCACCTGGCTGGTGATTTGTGGGACCCTCTGGGTCGCCAAAAGACTTCGTTCAGCGGGCTTGGAGAAATTTCCAGACTGCCGACGCTGTATTGGGGAAGTTGTGACCATTGGTCACGCCTTCTTTCATTGCAAGGTGGTAGCGCCGTTGTGCAAGTTTGTTGAAGGCCTCATGGTCCGCATGCTGCAGGGAAAGTTCTTTGTCCTTGAGGCCAGTTCTGTTTGTAGCAATGTGGTGCTGCAGATGACGAAAGCTGAACAATATGTGTTTTTTTACTTACTAGGTGTTATGAGAGTCGCGATTTGGACGACGCATCAGAAGGAATTCTATGATGGCGCGAGGTTCACTTCTCAACTGATCTTGTTCTTTAAGCACCAGCTTAAAGTCAATATTAGGACGGGAAAGCGGCGGCTCACCTCATCAGAATTTGGCAAAAGATGGGTGAATCTTGCGCGCTTGTGCCGAGTAAAGGGGGCTGACCTGGAATGGCAATTTGATGCCGGTTAGGCATCAGGATATTGTTTTTCTGGGTTGAACTTGGGCAACCCATCCCAGGATTTAGGCTAGAGTAGGTTTTTACAGAAATAAATATTGTCAGACACTAAGTTTCGAGAGATACCAGCAGACCCCACGCGTGCCAACACACTGACTCAATAACCACTACCAATCTCTCGACACAACTCGCACAACTATTGCCGCGTGAAGAAACTTAACTTACAATTTACTAAAAAAAGTGACATTATCACTACAAAACAGTAATTGTACATTCAATCAACTTTAGCCTATCAGTTAAAGGCGATCAACTTTCATAACTTAAATCAACACTAACAGTTGTCACACACATACACACTATCATTTGAACTTACACAATTGACAATTTTCTTTGCAGATATCAAACTATTTTAATTCCACAAACTCAAACTATCAACCTTTACTCACTAAATTTCTGCATGGACAATCTTTGTAACCTTATCTCACTTGCCACATTTAACAAGCAACTTATTATCACTCTGTGTATGTCAAATATATATATATATATAAATTGACGTTATTGTTTAAATCTCTAATTACGTTGTTTTCAGTAATTTCTGAAAGTTGAATTGTCTTTATAGTTTTGTTTGATTTCTTTGTTGTGGATAAATGCATTATGATCACGCACATTCTTGGCCTTCACAAAAAATCACCTTCTGATACATCTTACTCGGCATAGATTCCGCAACACGCTTCAGATTGTTTTAAGTGTCACTTTTGACCCACTTGCAACATTTCAAAATGATTTCTAAATGTTTATATAGAACCGTAAACATAATAAACAAATTCGAAAATCAGGTCTATATTGTTTGGACTGTTGTCGATCTTTATTGCCATATTCACCACGTTTCAGCCGACTGCATCCCGTTCCAACGACCTGATCGCTAATTGAAAACTTGTACCTGACTGCTGTTTCAGGTATACAACGCGTATAATGGATTTTTATCAACTAGTTTCAGATAGCTGTTAGCACTTTTGCTTCATTTGTAACATTTCAGAATGATTTCTAAATCTTTATAAAATATACTAATGAACAGTCTGTACATTATTTTAATTTGCATGTTATAAATACAGTACAAGGAGAAAGTTTATTTCTTTTTCCCCTTCATTTATTCATTTTAGTTCGATTCATATTGAAAAGAGCGAAAAAATTTTCAATTATAGTTTACGTACAACCTACACTGCCGACTGGTTGGATTTGTTATAAATTTCTATAGCTTGTCGTAATCCCAGGTTGTTAAACACGTAAGCTTGTAAATGAGGAGTGCCTTCCCCCCTCCTCTCTCCCTCTCTTTCTTTCTTCTTCCAAATTATTATTTGTTTGTTTTTTGTCTTCTTTTAATGAGATAGTGAATTTTTTTATATTTTTTTTTTTCCTTTTTTTAAATATAAAAACAGTTTCCTTTTTCTTTTTTACTTTTCCCTATCGTCTGGACGCATTATATATATATATATATATATATATATATATATATATATATATATATATATATATATATATATATATATAATGTTAATGTCTATACTCGACTGGTGTAACAAAAAAAAATAAAAACGGATAATAGAATTTGCAAATAAAAATATATTTTTTAAAAAATTGCTTCTGGGGAAAAAAATTTGGAAAAAGAAGAAAAAACTAAAAATGTCGTCATTTCTAGTCCAAAGAAAAAAAATCCAATCGAGAATACGAAAAAAGTAAAGTGCTCAATATAAAAAGTAGAGCAGGCGACAGTCTGTTTCATGCTAGAAACATGACTTTCACACTAAGACTATATTTCTTCATATATATATATATATATATATATATATATATATATATATATATATATATATATATATATTAACTGATTTAAAATATGGTTTCTTTGGACTAGAAATTGGGCGATTTTAACCATATGTTTTAAATATTTTAAATCAGTTAAATCAGTTAATTTATAATATTTTTGCTCTATAAATTTACATTGAGCACTGTTTTGTAAAAATAAAAATATCAATAAGAACACCGGATTATATATCTTACCGTTCTTTCTTCATATATATATATATATATATATATATATATATATATATATATATATATATATATATATATATATAAAGGTCTATTGTATTATCATGACGGTTATTGGGTGGGCGGTAACGGTTATGTTTAAAATTTGAAAAATAAAACGCCCATGATACACAACTGACCAGCATATACAAATAGTTGAGGCAAAACAAAACACACAACATGGCGTGAAGATTGCGTACAAGCATGACACAGACTGTCGTTGCGTAGTGTTAGCGTCATTGCACAATTTTTATATTTATATACGTTCTATGATATTGAACAATGTTAACTTATGTATCTTAAAACTATATTTTATTTTATATATATATATGTAAATATATATATATATATATAAATATATATATATATAAAAGGGAATTTGACGGCTACTGCTGATTAATGCTAAAACCTCTTCGCTATGAATTGAGGTCTCTAGTATTCGGTAATGCTTATATCTCGTATATAATGCGTTAAAAATTCTCTTTATCCGTAGCGTGCGATGATGGCGCTGAGAGTCTCCGACCGATGACAGAATTCGATCCGATCTTGAAGCAATCGCACTGTTGAGCTGTGATACAGCGAAACAGTCTGTGAATGAGTAGATAGATAGATAGATAGATAGATAGATAGTGTGCGATGGCTATATTGTCGTCTAAATTACGCAAATATGAAAATAACACTGATACTCACTTTAACAGATATATTTACTAAAATTACGCAAAAATATCTTGAAATTACTAAAGAGTAAATTTATTCAATAAAATCCCCATTGGCTTCAACCACGGCCTCCGGACAACTTCGGAATCTCCTGCAACTCTTCTGGACGGTCTCCTTGTTTAAGTTGGTGAATGCTGCCATAATCCTTGCCTTCAGTTCCTCTATGGTGTTACAAGGAGTTTTGTTGGTCTCTCGCTCAACTGTGCCTCACAATCAAGGGGCAGTCTGGGCAGTTAGGTGGCCAGATGTAAGGGGTGATGCATTCGCAGAAATTGTCTGACACCCATGACTGGGTTCTCCTGCTTGTGTAGCATGGTGCAGAGTTCTGTTGCCAGACAGGTTCTTCCAGCAGTCACCCTCTTGAACCAGGGCAGCACTAACTTCTCAAGGCACTTGATGTAGCTGAATAACTCAAAGGGTTTTTCAGTGATTCTTATGATAAATGGTATCAAGATGGTTAAACGTCTTATCTACAAACCTGGAAAAAAGAAGCCCAGTTTAGTGTTTTTTTTCAGATATTAAAGATTTTCGGGGATGGACAATTATCCCATGCTTTTACACAATTTTGTTGTTACACTGGGTAAGTGTGTAAGGATGAAATGATTCAAATATATATATATATATATATATATATATATATATATATATATATATATATATATGGTGCGATGGATAAATTGTCATCTAAATTACACAAAAATGAAAATAACAGTTAACTCATTTTAATAGACATATCTACCAAAATTACATAGAAATATCTTGAAATATTAAACAGTAAATTTCTTCAATAAAATTGCCATTGGCTTCAACCGCAGCCTCCGGATGACTTCAGAATCTCCTGCAACTCTTCTGGACAGTCTCCTTGTTTAAGTTGGTGAATACTGCTATAATCCTTGCCTTCAGTTAATCTTTGGTGTTACAAGGAGTTTTGTTGGTTCTCTATCTCTCAACTGCACCCCACAATCAAGGGGGTTGCAGTGTGGGGAGTTAGGTGACAAGATGTAAGGGGTGATGCATTCGCAGAAATTGTCTGACAACAATGACTGGGTTCTCCTGCTCGTCTGGCATGGGGAAGAGCCCTATTGCCAGACATAGGGTCTTCCAGCGGCCACCATCTTAACCCTGGGCAGCAATACTATGGACCTGATTGACTTGGGCGGATCGTTATCAATCATGGCTTGGATTCCCGAAACAGATTCAGGAGGTCGTAAGGTCTTACCATTTTACAATTTACAATAAATAACTAGATGCAACCGTAAGTTCTATTCTTATAGTTTCTTCTGTCTCACCTGTAAAAATCTATTCCAGCTTCTTGCTTGACAGTCAACTCTGATCTTCAAAAATTTAAATGCAATGTCAACCGCCATTTTCTGTGTTCTTCAATGCCGTCCTTTCTTCCCAGTAAGGTTTTCTCAGTTTCTTTCCTTCTCAGTAAACCCTTGCGACTTAGCGGTTTTATCGCCTAGCTTAGGGTGAAAAGATTTTCAAATATACCGGATGATTTTATAAACCAATAAGTAATACCAGATTTTATCTTTATAATTAACAGGGGGCATTAATGAATTAAAGAATAAGTTTAGAGGTTGCACCTGGCATCTTGGGGTTTAATTTTTAAATCTTGTTATTTTTATCCCCCTACCCAGACAAAGGAGGCACGGTGGAGTAATGGATAGCGGCTCGCATTGAGGAATCGGTGAGCTGAGTTCGAATTCCAGCCGAATCTATTACATTCACTTATGTGCTAATACCCTTGGGAAAGTTATGAATTCTCCAGCTATGGGTAAATAGCAGGACGGACCGGGTTCTATAGCCTTGGATGACAAGAGGTCTACCGGAGAAAGAAATGGCAACCTACTGCAGAAAAAAATCTGCCTCGTCAGTCATGTATTGAAAGATACATGATCGCCTAAGCGTGTATCACGCATGGCACATAACTGACTGACAAATTGTACATAGGGGAACTAGTTAGGATTACATAGAGACTCTGAGGTATTATGGTGGCTGTAGTAAGAATATGTTGTTTTGGTGTAAGGAATACTGTTGGCTGTTGTTGGCTATGAAGATGGGTTTACTAAGGTGTTCCAATTTGTCATCATTTTCGTTTATTTCCATTATCTTCTCGGTGACGAGATCGTCTAAGGATGAAAGCATTTCTATTATAATACCATCTCTACCTGCTGCTTTATTTCGTATTCATCTTAGCCAACTTTAATCTTCTAAGTTTTTCCATGCGCAACAAGAATTCTCTTCAAAAGTCTCTTGCCAATGTTTTCCTCCAAGACGAACAATCTAGAACTCAGCCTGCTCAGTCATTTTGCATGATGTGAGCTTACTGCAGTATGTTCCTGGTGCAGTCTTTATATCACAATTTTCACTGTATAGAAACTGTTTTGGGATCATATCATCAATCATCTTGACCTCATGACAACTCCATATATATATATATATATATATATATATATATATATATATATATATATATATATATATATATATATCGGGTGTAACAGCAAAATTGTCCAAATCATGTAACTGAAAAATTGTCCAATTGTTAGATTAAGTTCTGAACTGTTGTATCTTAGAAATGATTAAAGATATCTTACTGGAATTCTCCAAGTTTTTTTTTTAACACTTTGAACAATAACACTGTATAATTACTCAGCAAGCTTAACGAAAGAATCGGGATGAAATCGATCATAAACGAAAATGACATGTTCATTTGTCCTTTCTCCATCAATAAAGTTTTTTCAATTTCTTGCATTTCCAGTAATTCCCTCGCGTCTTATAACCGGTGCTTTTATAAAACCAAAAAATAATAGCAGATTTTTGTTTCATAATTATGCCGGATTATAATAACATTGTCATAATTATGCCGGATTATAATAAAATATTCATATTTATGCCGGATTATACGGTGGTTTTAAAAAGAAAGTAAGATCAGTGAAAAAAGTATTTAAAAAAAATAAAAATCCACAATTTTACTTAAAAGTAAAACAAGAAAGAAAAGGTTAAGCGTGACGATCATTGCCCTTCTCCTTGGCTTCATCACCTGAAACAAGTTATGCTTTTGGCTTCCAAAACTTCGTCAATAAACCTGTCTGCCACTGTTCATGCTGATGCTTCTATCAGATAAAAAGGAATCTCAAATATGCTACTCACCAGGTGCCGTCTTCAAAGTGCTGAACCTATCGACCGAAATAGACACATTGAATTGCACGAATGTTCTTTGGTGGCAAATATGTAGAAAAATGGCGTAGGCGGGAATCGGGCACCCCCCCAAACCACCCCACTCACCCCAGACACACACACACAGCACAACTGTTAGTAGCACTGGCATCAATTTCAGGCAGATTATTAAGTTTATGCTTTGGTCTCGGTAAGTTTGACAAGAAATAGATTCGGATTTTGGCGTTTTCGTTGAGAGATTTAATGGACTGTCCTTGCAGAATTACTACCAATTCTCCAGACCTACTAGAGGGGGTGAGATGAACAATCTGTAGATACTTATACCGGGTGTATGTAGGCAGTATTTTTTAAATTGATGCATGTTTCATTAAATAATATAGACAAGTGTTGTCTATTTATTTTATGTAAATTCTTTTCATATCGTCTGATAAGCTTAATAACATTATCATTAAAAGACAAAAGAAAATCACCATATTGATACATATTTTTTAATTCTATCTAAGCTTTCGGCTTACATAAGCCATTATCAAAGATGACAATTACATTACAATATATTAAACAATACACGGAGAAAACAATAATGATAGTCTGTTTTTGTTGCATGAAAGATTTCCAAGCAACGACAAACTCGTGCATACGAGATGCTGGAAACTAAAATTGCACCGCAGATCATGACGTCACACATGACCACGCGAGAATGAAAACGACGAGTATTAAGTATGGGAAGCAGTTAGTATAAACCAATGGCTTCTGTTATCAATTATAGACATTTAAGAATATTTGTGGAGATTTCATAGTTTATTTTGTTCAGGTTATGTTGTCGTAAAGTTAGGTTGTCACATATTTTGTAAATGCCTGCATTTTCCGTCGTCTAACATCCATTGACATTCGACAACAACCATAGTATACACATTGGACAACGATATTAAAAGAACTATTAATAAAACTCCTTCATTCACCGTAAAAATATTGTAGCGCTTAGAGGAACCGGAAAACTTTCACGAGTTCTCATATGGCATCGAGGTTTAGAGAGGATAAATAAGAGGTATTTGCAAAATGGCTAAGGTAAGAAATGACACTGATTTACAGTTAGCCTTTAAGTCGAAACAGATCTCGTGACGATGATGAGAAAGTAAAGCCAACCGTTAAAACGAAAAGTTTGCAAGTACTTATTTAAAACGTTGTCACTGCTTCCAGCTGCATTTAAAGATGTGATGCATGAGGAGGATTGAATATTCAGGTGCAGCTTGGTCCTGTCAGGTATTCTCAACAGAGTCGTCGTTATCAGAAGTGATTTTAAACTCCTTGCATGCGCCGATGAAATTGGTCTCACGGTCTGAACGAATATGTTTTACACGGCCGTAGATGGAGAATAAACGTCTGGGGGGCGTTGATGTGACTCGAAGTGTCCAGGACTGGCTCTGGGTATTTCTTCACGGTTCTTTACACATGAAATTTCTTGAACATAAGCTCCTTCTTGTGTTCCTCGAATGATCAAACTCTTTGACCGTGAAAGTACTTCGACTGTGCGTGTGGTGCCACACTTTACAGCGTCTGGCGGGGTTCCAATAGTTCGAGCCTTACGAAACGTATCAATAATGTGCACTAAACGAGCTACCGAGCGGTTCAGTGACGCCCAAGTCGAAAATTTTGTGAAAGGTTGGGTACCTAGCTGTTTACTTGAAGAGGATGCGCTCAGAATGGACATTTAGGATTTGATGTCTGTATCTGAGGTTGGGTTGACCATGTCTGGCGGTCCCTGTGGTGGATTCTACAGGAATATTGGGCCACATCATTGGATTATGATCGGTGCGCACATATCGCTACTGATCCGGGTAGGGCAATTCCCATAACAGCTGGACACATAAAAGAGACATTTTTCGTTGTAGATGTAACCAAGGTTCACTTTACTGCCAGTGTAGAAGACAATGTTGTCGGTCTGTATGTCGATATTTGAAGAAATCACCTCGGCCGATTCGACGGCTAAGACAGCGACACAAACTTATAGGCGTGTTCCGACCGTTGAGCCAACTTTGTCTTTCCAGTAAGAAAACTTACCGTTTCCTTTGTTGTCAATTACTTTGAAATAAGCGACGGTGGCCAAAGGTTTAGGGGACGCATCGCAGATTATGGTGCTTTTCTAAGCGTGCTTAGATGTGGCACAAGGCCGAAAGTATGAAGCACCAAGTGAGGATTGAATTCACTACTTAAAAGTAATTGATTTAGCGAGATTGATTTAGCGAGATTGATAACCATTACACCACTATCGGGCAACATTTAAGCTAGCTCCTGTGGAGTGCTCTTGATTGGACCTTCAACACAATAGCTATGGAGGAGTAAATGTGATAGGCAACAATAAACTACGAAAGAACACAAAATCGATCACTTCATTTAAATATTGCATTAATATTTAAGCTTATCTTTTAAAATTTCAACGATAATTCTTCTGCCGCCACTTAATTTAAAGACAATTTGTTGTACGTAGGTCCTTACTTTCCGTACAAACAATTATTTTTATTTCATGCGTGACTTTCGCTGGATTTCTCAATTAACTTTGATTATACCCAAATTTATTTCCAAGTTATAAAAATTGTCATTGTAGAAAAACGCTACCCCAGTGACACCCCTCACCCCAAACCTACAGTCGACGAGTTATGGTTACCAATTTCTTTAATTTTCGCCGAATTTAAGTCCGGCTAAATTTAATTTGCTCTTTTTCAAAAGATTTATTCCGCTAAAAAAACTTTATACTGTACGGGATAAATTACTTAAAATAGACATTTGAAGACACAATGAAATAAAAATGGGTTCTTTGAAAAAAGGTCATATAAATTTTAGAGATTTTGAAAAATGTATTTATAAAATTAAAGCAAGAAATACATATCTTATTTAGTATGTCTCCAGCTCAGATAGGGTTCAGATCTACGCAGACCGACTAGCCACATTAATTTTATTTCATTCTTTTTTTACTTTGTTTCTTTCTTTGCTTTTTTCTTTCTTTCGTTTTTGTTTCTTTTTATTCTGCACAATATCAACAAAATGTATTTTGGTTAATATTTTGAGGCACGGAGTTAAAACAATTCATTTTGGATCCAGTCAAGAATAAAAACGATGCACTACGAAAGATTTTTGTTGCTTTGAAATAGATATACTTGAGTGTTGACCCCCGGAGTCGCCACTGACTTATATATATATATATATATATATATATATATATATATATATATATATATAATTTTTAGGAATGGATTTTTCATTCATTAATCCGACTTATTTTTTTTTATTGCTTAAACGTTATTTTTAGGGGACACCCATATTTAAGTAGACGTTCTGTTTGTTTATTAGACAATACATTTATTTATTAAGGCCGGTAGATTGATTTTCTCAGTCAGTAAATGAATAAAAGTTGTTTTATTATGTGTTAAAATACACTTGTCTTTTATTTTCATTCGTTTTTGTCCATCTCAAAAACCTGGGATATTAAAAACAATGGATTATATCTACTTGAATTTTGTTCCCGATTTGATTTTGCAATCAGTAACAGCTTCTTTCGTCAAAAAGAGAAGCATAAGTTTACCTGGACTCATCCCAGATCGAAGCATAGCGGCCATTTAATAGATTAATGTTAATTCCCCTCTGAAAGTTCTCCACTGACTTAACCGGGTATTGAACTCACACTCTTTGGTCTTGTCACTGGATCTAACCAGCGCCTTTATCCACTGTGCCATGTGTCCTTGACACATAACTGACATCCATTAAACATGACACGTAAAACTAGAACAGTCTACCTCAGTGAGCGAAATAAAGGGTTCAGTTCGACATTCCAACCACCTGAAGAAGGCCGGGGCGTACAACGGCCGAAACGTTGTAATAAATATGGCGACAATGATGAGGACTATAGTCCCAATAATGTAAATAGTATATATATATATATATATATATATATATATATATATATATATAATTTTTAGGAATGGATTTTTCATTCATTAATCCGACATATTTTTTTTATTGCTTAAACGTTATTTTTAGGGGATACCCATATTTAAGCAGACGTTCTGTTTGTTTATTAGACAATACATTTATTTATTCAGGCCGGTAGATTGATTTTCTCAGTCAGTAAATGAATAAAAGTTGTTTTATGTGTTAAAATACACTTGTCTTTTATTTTCATTCGTTTTTGTTCAACAACCTGGCTTATAACAAATATTGTTTTCTTTATTTTTTAGAGTGTTTTACTTTCTAAAGTTTTTTTTTATCAAGTTTACTTTATTAAGAATGTCTATTACCACTGAGAATTATTATATTAAGAACATGTAATCCATCGTATTTGTTAAATGACTTATAAATTGGCATCAATAATTCGACTTTATTTATAATATTGAAGCGTAGCATTTCTCCTTTTTATGAAAGCAGACGTCATTTTCGAAATTGTAGCGAAAGTATTTCGATTCGTTATGTTAGCTTTGTTTATCTTTGACTATTAGTTCAGTATCGTAGATTACTTTCCCTAACATTTATCATTCAAACATTTTAACAGCATTTGCCGATAATTTTATTCTTTTATCCTTTTCTTATTTATTGATTGTAGTAACGTAACATTTTTTCACTATCTGTCTATATTCCTGAGATGAGGTATTATGTACATTATTCGGACTATTGTCCTCATCCTTGTCGCCATATTTTATTACAACGCTCCGGCCGCTGTACGCTCCGGCCTTCTTCAGGTGGTTGGAATGTCGAACTGAACCAGTAATAAGGAGTGCCAGAGAATAGCGATAATAACAACAAAAATTGCAATATGAGCTCTGGTAAAAAATATGCAATGATAACAGCACAAATTGCAATATGTAAAAAAAATGGTCGCTGAAGACATTATAATACCCAGAAATTCATACACAGATGTCCTCAAGGACACATGGCACAGTAGATAAAGGCGTTAGTTAGATCCAGTGAGAGGACCCATAGAGTGTGAGTTCAATACCCGGTTAAAGCAGTAGATAACTTAGAGAGGGGAATTAACAGGAGATAACTGATAACTGACATCCATTAAACATGGCACGTGGAACTAGAACAGTCTATTCTAGTTAGTGAAATAAAGGGTTCAGTTCGACATTCCAACCACCTGAAGAAAGCCGGAGCGTACAACGGCCGAAACGTTGTGATAAATATAGCGACAAAGATGAGGACAATAGTCCAAATAATGTAAATAATGTAACATTTTTTATGGACGAAGACGTATTTTCAAATTTGTGAGAAAAAAGCGTTTTGCTTACTTTTCTTTACAATTGGTTCAGATCAGAATCGTCTATTTCTTCCTTTGGAACAAGGAATGTTAGAACTCTACTTGACATTGACAGACCAGAAAGACCAGAAAGACAAGAAAGACGCTGTTCTCTGGTCTCAAATGAACTGACTAAAGAGAGAGAGAGAGAGAGAGAGAAAAGAGAGAGGGAGATCAATACATTGGGAATAAATTAACATGCAGAGGGTGTCAGAAGACCTGCAAAAATCTCACCTGTCACATGATGAAAACTTGCAAGCATTTCCTGTATGCAACAACTTAGTTTGTACCATTTGTCATACGCATTGCAAGTCACATCTACAAATTCGTCCATGCATTGAGTACTGCTGCCATATCTGGTTTGTTTCTCCCTCCTGTACATCTTGAGATTCTTGACAAAATCCAAAGAAGGATCTGCAATGTAATCGATCCTGACCTGGCATCTCGACTTCAGTCACATTCTCACCAACAAGACTTCCTGCTGTCTTTTCTACAATTATTGTCCATGCATTGAATATTGTTACCCTATCTGGTTTGTTTCTCTCTCCTGTACATCTCGAGATTATTGACAAAATCCAAAGAAGGATCTGCAATGTATTCGATCCTGACCTGGCATCTCGACTTCAGTCACTTTCTCACCAACATGACTTCCTGCTGTCTTTTCTACAATTATTGTCCATGCATTGAATATTGTTACCCTATCTGGTTTGTTGCTTCCTCCTGTACATCTCGAGATTATTGACAAAATCCAGAGAAGGATCTGCAATGTAATCGATCCTGACCTGGCATCTCGACTTCAGTCGTGATTCAGACGTGATGTGGCCTCTCTGTTTTTTCTACAAATATTTTCATGGCAACTGATGAGCTATCTTTCCTGATGCCCCGACTACATGAATTTAAGGGTGCTACTAGAGTGGCATCTAGGTCCCACCCTTTTATTGTTGAAATACTTAAATGTAACCGTCACTTTTTCTCCAACAGTTTATTTTCTTTCCCTTCCTTCTACTTGCTTCCCAGATAACTAGTCAGTTATGCGCCATGCGTAATACACGCTTAGGCGATCATGTATCTTTCGATACATGACTGACGAGGCAGATTTTTTTCCCGTCAGTAGGTTGCCACTTCTTTCTGCGGTAGACCTATTGCCATCTAAGGCTATAGAACCCGGTCTGTCCTGCTATTTACCCATATCTGGAGGAGGTAGAAGAAGAGGATTCATATCTTTCCCAAGTGTATTAGCACGTCAGTCTGTCAGTTATGTGCCATGCGTTATACTCGTTTATGCTATCGTGTGTCTCTCGATACATGACTGACGATGCAGGTTTTTTCTCGCAGTAGGTTGCCATTTCTTTCTGCGGGAGATCAGTTGCTATCCAGAAGCTATAGAACCCGGTCTGTCTTGCTATTTACCCATAACTGGGGGGGGGGGGAGAAGGGGATTCATACCTTTCCCAAGTGTATTAGCACGTAAATGAATATAATGGATTCGACTGGAATTCGAACTCGGCTCCTCGATTCCTCAATCCGAGCTGCTACTCCACCGTGCCCTGATAACTAGAATCTTCAAAAATTTAAATGCAACGTCAATCGCCATCTTCTGTTGCCTTGATCCCCGTTCTTTTATCCTTTCCTCACCCCCTCTCTATACACAGTCTTTTCCCTCATTTTCACTCTCTGTGATCGCCTGTATAGTAGTGGCTCTCCTTTGTTGCTTGGGATGATATGCTTAAAAAATAAATTTGCTGACTTCAAGAGGATCAAACTTGTCAGCGATGGTCATACTCGTTTACATACTCGGCAGCCTTCATATATTTAGGGTTATAATTAGACATCGAGAGCAAGGCTGAAAATGTAGGAACGCTAAAATTCAAACTTATCATTTACGATTTCTGGCATCATATGATTCTCGACGTACATATATCGTTTATATTTCCACTCCCTCCTCTTACATAAATACAATTCCATCACTAAGAACAATTTTTGTCTGATAAACTCTTTTTGAATGATGAAACCCATTAAAAATATTTTCTTTTTGTCATTCAATTACACACCAAATGAGATTCTGTAAAACGGCAGAAAATATAAATTTTTAAAAATTCTAAAAAAATTAAAATGTAAATTTATAATAATTATTCCGTTCTTGCAGTTAAGAAAAATCATGAATTGTAATCATCTGGTTTTTGTTTGTTTGTTTGTTTAGCGGCATATCAACACCTTGTGGATCCTTTAATTCGGTAATTTAATTTTCTTGTATTAGTAATTTTTTTTTTTGTTTGCAAAAATGTATTGCTAGTAGTATTTTTTACTATGAAAATATATTGCAAGTATTTTACTGTAAATATTTTTATACTTTCATAGAGTTTTGACCCCAGTTTGGGGGTCATCTATTTGCCCATAGCTGTGACTCTAACAGGTGCTATCATTCCGGGCCACGGTGAACCTGGAAACAACAGCAATTAAGTGATGGTTTTACTTACCTCAAAATGTAGTTTATCGTCATACCCAGGACGGGTAATCATTTGGCAATGCTGTCGTTGAACAGGTGGCTTGAGGCTAAGAAAAAATCTTACTAGCTAAACAAAGTTCCCTTGAAATAGGTCGTAAAACAATGCTGAGTATCGAGCAAAAAGAATGTCTTGTGTTTCAGCCAATCAAGATAATGAATGGCAGAGTTGTCAGGAGGAATCCAAGACAATGCCAAAAGAAAAATTCTTTCGTCTTCTCTCATTTCCATCACCACTGACAGAACCAGACCGCGATTTCAATGAAGTAAGTTTTAAAAAAGTAACACTCCAGAAAGAACAGAGGAGTTAGGGGCCTTTTACACAAAGATATATCACCCCGTTTTTTCTTCATATTTGGATCTACACCCTTGTGCAAATTAATTGAAAGAACCGCTTTCGTTTCCTTTCTTTCACCATTCGGTCAGTTTTAAAACCATTGGAGTGACAGGTTGGAATCAATTTGTATTGTTTTCATCAGATTAGATCATTTGCAGGGGTATGCAGTAACATAAATCTATTTTCTGGGTGTATGATGAAATTTATTTGACCTTGAAAAATATTGCGTCATTCTTGATTGCATCAGATTTTTTTCACGCCCAGATACTATTGTCTCGACTGTCGATTAGTTGTCCTAAGGCCATGGTATGCAATGGACGTTACTCCAAGGAAGCGTACGAAAATTGTAACGCTGCACGAACACACTGGGAAGCCTTACCAGTGAGCAAATCAAAGTACTATGGACTGGCCCGGAAACTCTCCTGTTTTAAATCCAATCGAGAATCTGTGATCAATCTGCAAGGAAAGACTTCGTGGAATGGACATATGAAGTACTAACATGTGAACTGGGTCATGTTTCATTGGGAAAATACAGAAAAAGTAAATAATAACGGAAATATTCGTTTCGTTTCAATTAATTTACACAAAGGTGTAAGCGAACTGGCAAGGCCAGGCGATTAATGTCCCATTAACAAAGCCTTTCGTCAACCGGCAACAAAAAAGAGGATAAACGTAAAAGAGAGCTTCTGTGTCTCAGTTATTATTTGATAAGTAAACAGTTCGAGATCCAAGAGGCTTTGAATGAACTACAAACAATCCGGTATAGACGTGAAAGTAAAATAAACCTCTGGGTCTTTTGGTAAAATGTGTCTGGACAAGGCAGATATTGAATTGACGAGGGTAAAAATCTCCTTAAATCAATCATTAACGTAGGTAAGTATACCTCTGGTCGAATTCAGTCTGTATACTATTGTGTCAAATATTTAAATATTTATCGTTGATATACAGTTGGAGGTGCGATGGAGTAATGGATAGAGGTTCGAATTCCAATCGAGTTTACTACATTCACTTGCGTTTTTTGATTGATTTGTTTTCTACAGCTTATCAACCAAGCCTCTTGCCTCTATTTTCTACAAGGAGGACTGCTTAACCATCCGACTATTATTATTTTTTAAAAAACGTAACACTCCAGCAAGAACAGAGGGATTAGGGGCCTTTTACACAAAGATATATCACTCCATTTTCTTTTTCGTTATATATGGACCTATGCCAATTGCTGTTGGATTTACGATTTTCTATTATCAGCCTGTGATCCAGAAATATACCCAAATAATTGTTCTTTATTAAAAATGAATACTTTTGTTAGAGGATGATTTGATTTCAATGGCTTATGTCTATGGATGAGTGAATAATGTAATGGTAAGCAACTGAGAAAAAGAAATTGTCCAGCCAAGTTCAAATTTCGAGTGAATATGTTGCATTCACTTTCACACTAATACATCTGGCAAAAGTAAGAATCAATCTGTTCCCACTTCCGCCTCCAGCTGTTGGGTAAATAGCAGGGTAAATTGTACACTCTTGCCTTGATGCGGTAACCACTTTAGGAGAAGGATAGCTCTGAATTCAAAACCAGCCTGAAGATGGATGGGCTCCGTCAGGTTATTTTGCCCGATATGCATCATTGCCGTTATGGTGTCCTTTGACACTGTGGAGTTTTTTTTTAAATCATTCACCCAAAGCAGGACAATAAATCCCCTACAACGCAAGGGGTTACTGAGTGTGAAAGAATATGAGAGAAAGAAAAACATTATTAAAGAGAGAGAACAATAAAAGAACAGGAATTTAGAAGATGGAAGATGACGATTGATAATAAGAAGAAGAATTAGCATTTTTGTACAATAATATTCATCCTTATATATATATATATATATATATATATATATATATATATATATATATATATATATATATAAATATAAAAGTGGACATGGAAGTCAGCACTTAGAGGCGACAGTCTGTTTCATGCTAGTGCAATCGTCAGGCGACTAGTGCTGTTATTTTTCTCGGCTATTTATATATATGGGTCAGTGGTGCATTATGGGTAGTCTATTTTGGCGGTTACTTTTACCGGAAGCCGCTTATTTGTTTATTTATTTATGTCAAATTATTTTGCTTGTGTTTTTGTTTGTTTTTTTTTTAATTTTATTTTTATTTTTTATCTTATATATTATTTATTTTTTGTTTTTATTTTGTTTTAGTGTGTTTTTGTTGAATATTTTGTGTACGGTGCTTGATTCCGGGAAGTGTTTCTGTAAAAGTTTGAAGAATATTTTTCCTATGTTTGTTTTTACGTTTTTGCTGTACGGTGGGTTGAACCATATGATATTTCTTTTCCTGTTGGTCTTTTTTGTGTTCTGTGGTGAGTATGTGAGTATTGCTGGAAATCCGCTATCATGGCACAAATAATAAAAAAGCACAACAGGAAAATTATTAACAAACCACACGAACAAATTAAACCCACGTGCAACTGCAGAATAAAAAACGAATGTCCCTTAAACGGTAATTGTTTACAAAACAACGTAATCTACCAAGCCACGATAAAATCAGTAGATAATGAAGAAAAAGTATACATAGGAGTAACCGAAGGACCATGGAAACAAAGAAATTATGTACACAAAATATCTTTCATAAATATAGCACACTTTAAGACTATATTTCTTCATATATATATATATATATATATATATATATATATTGTTTTTATACGTTCTTTTTATAGATACAAATATTTAAGTAAATGCTCTGTTTATAATAAAGAGTATTAACAACATTTACTGGCCTGAACGTCCGAGAAATCTTCATAGAAAATATGCATCCTCCGCATATAATGTCTTAAATAATTGTTGGACTTTTTCCATTTCATAATATATATATATATATATCTTATATATATATATATATATATATATATATATATATATATATATATATATATATATATATATATAGTGCAATGGATAAATTGTCGACTAAATTACACAAAAATGAAAATAACACTGACATCTCATTTTAACAGATATATTTACCAAAATGACACAAAAATATCTTGAAATACATTTAAATTTATTCAATAAAATCGCCATTAGCTTCAACCATAGTGTCCCGATCACTTCGGAATCTCCTGCATCTCTTCTGGGCTTAAGTTGGTGAATACTACCATTATGCTTGCCTTCAGTTCATCTTTGGTGTTACAAGGTGTTTTGATGGTCTCTCGCTCAACTGTGCCCCACACATAACAATCAAGGGGGTTGCAGTCAAAGGAGTTAGGTGGCCAGATGCAAGGGCTGATGTGATCACAAAAATTGTCTGACAACCATGATTGGGTTGTCCTGCCTGTGTAGCGTGGTGCAGAGTCCTGTTGTCAGACTCAGGGTTTTCGAGCAGACACACTTTTGACATGGATCAACGGTATCACCTCAGGGCATTTGATGTCGGCCTCCATGTGGAGTCTGAGGCCCTCACCAACAAATTTGGTTGTTCATTTCTTATCAAAATAATCAGAGTGAGTTTTCCGAGCTACCGTACCTTCGTAATCATCATTAGACTCATCCAACTCTTTCCAAATCCTCTGCACTATCCTCAGATTAATACACAAACACGCTGAAATGTTCGTATTGGAGCTTCCAAGCAGTTTACCAATCAGTTCAGCATGTCGTTTCAAAATTCCTAATGGACTAGATTGCACCATATGCCTGCTCTCTTCCTCACAAACGGTGTCCAACTGACCCTAGTGTACTCAAAAACAAACAACACGCATGCACGACAATTTACCTATCGCACCCTATATATATATATATATATATATATATATATATATATATATATATATATAAGAAGAAATATAGTCTTAAAGGGTGCTATATTTATGGAATAAAGTGCTCAATATCAGAGATAGAGCGTGTGTAAATATAAAAGTGAACATAGAAGTCTTAGAGAACACTTAGAGGCGACAGTCTGTTTCATGCTAGATGCAATCGTCAGGCCTAGATGCAATCGTCAGTTGACTTCTATGTTCACTTTTATATTTATATATATATATATATATATATATATATATATATATATATATATATATATATATATATATATATATATATATAAACTGTATCTATACAAATAATATATAAAGAGAAAAAATATTAAATAATTGTCGGACTTAATTCATTTCATTATATGTTGTCATTGTTTACGTTAAGATAGGTTTCGTGAGCAGATATGATCAATCGAGAAAAATCAATATATATATATATATATATATATATATATATATATATATATATATATATATATATATATATTAATTTACATAACAGGGAAATCTATATTACCCCATGAGAATAGACTATCTTTCTCGAAACTTGAAATTTAAATTTAATATTTGCAAGAAACATGGCCAATCCATAACATAGCAGAAAAAAATACCCGAGTGGTGGTAAGGGAGGGCGGATGTTGTCTAGCATAAATGAAGAATTCGCTACACAATTCAACTTACATGTAAACATTAACACCCCATGTTTGGTTATAAGAAGGAAGAAATTTCACTAAGGGAAAAAGAAAGAAAAGAGATTTTTAAATATGAATATTATTAACTAATTAACTAACTAATTAATTTAAATTATTAACTAATTATATAATAACAAAAAAAATTGTTAACACTCAAATTTACCAAAATATGCTTACAATTAACAATAAACCGTTTTTAGTGAATCAGTTTTACTATTTTATATTATTAGGATCCACTTGGATTATATAACAACGGATTTATTACCTGTACTGTATATATATATATATATATATATATATATATATATATATATATATATATATATATATAGAGAGAGAGAGAGAGAGAGAGAGAGAGAGAGAGAGAGAGGGGGGAGGTAAAAATCCGTGGGTAAGTAATCCAAGTGGATCCTAGTAATATAAAATATTAAAACTGATCTCCAAAAGAGAGCTCACTATATTTATTATAGAGCATATAAAAGATTTACATAAAAATGAAACTCAATTGTACCCCATTCAGTTGGCCATTTCATCCCCGGAATATTCTTTCTGGAGCTTGTCAATGCAAAAACGTTTGTTAAAAAAAATTAATTTTAACGTTGTTTTTTTTTAAAATAAGAATTAAAAGAGGCAGAAAAGAAAGAAGAAGAAAAAAAAAAGAAAAATAGGAAGAAAGAAGAGGAACAAACAACAAATAAGGGAAATTGCATTAAAAGAGAGATAGGGAGACAAAAAGAACCTATCAACCTATTCTTCTGTATACTCTTTACTATACATCGAGCTCTTATATGGACGAAAAGTTCTCTTTGGAATAATCTCCATCAATTACAATATGGTATTATTTATAATTATACCTTATATCCATAAGTTGAGGCCTCTCTGGAATATTTAATTTTGGATTACCTTATTTATCTACAAATTATACCAACCAAATGGATAAATTTACTCCAGACTATACCCTGAAAATATTTCTGCCCATCTTTACATTTTTTCACTCTATTACTCACAGATAAAATAATAGACCTTATAAAAAGATTACGATGAAGAACATATTTTTACTTAAACACCTCAGACGCACTAGGTTGCAAAAAAGAAAAATATAATCTAAAATACTCCACCAAGTAATAAACTCCTAGATCCTTTCGAAGCTGACATGTTAAAATTAATTTAAAAAAAAATAGCTTTAGAAAACCATCTAACCAATTCCAATATAACTTGAACAAAGATATTAAAACTATCAAAAACTCTAAAAATATATGGATTAAAACTGAAAAATCGAGAAATATTTATAAAATTAACCCCTCAATAAAATCACTAAAACTTATAAAGTTGCCAACGACAATAATACCGTATCGTTAATTAACATGGATGCTGCTAATTTTGCTAATAAATTTGGTATTGCAGAGAGAATGGCAGTGAATGCTGGACAATCTCACAGATGAAAGACAGATTTGAGGCAACAAAAATGTGGTTCTACAGAAGGACACTGAGAATACCGTGAACCCAACGTCGAAGTTTTAAAGAAAATACAAAGAAAAAAGGAAGAGAGAGTTGAAATTTCTAGGGCACATAATGAGGAAAGAAAGCTTGGAAAATCTGACACACACAGGGCATATTAAAAGGAAGAGAGACAGGAAAATAATGCATAACATACTTAATGTGTGACACTGGGATTTCTTAAGGTTGATCAAACAAAAAAAATGAAAAGTTGTTGAAACTCGCAGGAAGATCGATTGAAAAGTTGAGAAGAAAATTAAAAATTAAATTTGTTGAAAAATCATGTTTTAAAATAACTCCAAGGAGAATCGAATCCAAATTCAATTATAGACGGAATTCAGTAAAACTGAGCAAAACCAAGACTACCTGTCTTTTCTCCACTTCCCACCGATGAGAAGGGGGCCATTAAGGTATCCAGGAAGGTGTCAGATAAAGTAAAAACGTTATCGATAAAGAAATCAGCGTGGTCGCCGAAATAACATTTACAGACTGCTCTGAAGGAAAAGCCCGAAAGAAGAAACATTTGGTTTGAATCGACTACCCAGAGAGGAGGTGTCCCCACAGAGATAGAGACTGACTCATACGTCATTATAATTTCTGTGATATTCGTCCAGAGAAATGTTTTATATTCAAACATTAATTCTGATTCCTTTGGATACAAGTGATAAGGAAAAGATAATTACTATTTTGAAGTGACCATGAACAAAAAAAGTTGTGTGGGGTTGATGGTAAAAATACAAAGACAGAGAAAAGATACACTTTTAATTTTAAGATGAGTGGAAGTAATTTTCTATTCCCTTTCCCAATTCTTCAGTGCTCTGGTTGATCGAGAAATCACATCATGTGACAAGATGATAAAGAAAAATTAATGACTAAAAGAAAAGAAAGAAGGAAGTGGAAAGAGTCTACTAACCGGATGGTAAATGAAAAGAGAAAGAAAGAAGTGAAAAGATCAAAGAAAAAAGGGAAAGAAGGAAGGAAGGAATAAGAGAGAGTCTATTAAGTGGATGGTAATTGTTGAAATTCATAGGAAGATGGGTTGAAAAGTTGAGAGAAAAATTAAAAACGAAATTTGTTGAAAAATGATGTTTTAAAATAATTCCAAGGACAATCGAATCCTAGACGGAATTCAGTAAAACTGAGCAAAACCAAGACTACCCGTCCTTCGTATTTTCCGCCGATGAGAAAGGAATCATTGATGTTGTGGGATATGTCACTACCCCCACCTTCATTTTTGACGCACGCGCGACTTTTCACCCCTTCCTCTCACGTTCGGTCAGTCATAGTAGTAAACTGTTGTCTTAGCCGAAGATGAGGAAGAATTCATATTTTTCGCGCGCTTTTGCGTTGACGTCACGGCAAATTTGGTTTTTCAAAATTAGTCGCCCCAGGTCGTTTGACCTGACCGGGCAGGCTCAATTGTCTCTCGCCGGTAACCCCATATATACTGACAGGGACATTTTATTCGGCAAAGCCTTGCCCTGATCTCATGGCTCGTCGCGGTATCTTACACTGTCGTCACCTTAGGACAGAATTTTCATTCCAACGCGAACATCTTTTAGCGAGCCTCTCAACTCCCAGGAACTTTCAAAAAACTTCCAACCTGATGAACGAGCATTTTTCACATTCTTCGAACTCATACTCTCAGAACCTGTTACTTTAAAAAGAATTACATACACTCACAATTCTAAACTCTCGCAGTGAGTATTTTTCCTTGCCGTATGTTCACTATGCATTACAACTGACTTTCTGAACCTTTCTTCTCGAAGAACACCTTCCCGCCATAGCCATCTTAGATTTGAATTTTGGCGCGGATTCTTATCTTGTCAACTACCATATTTCCAGTATCTACTGAAGACAATTTACTTGGCCTCTTCTTCAATTATATTTCCAGTATCTTACTGAAGGTCTTCACTCAAGACAATTAAAATTCATTCACTACAATATTTCCAGTACCTTACTGAAGACAATCTACTTGCCCTCTTCTTCAACTACATTTTCCAGTACACTTACTGAAGGTCTTCACTGAAGACACTACTTGTTAAACTCTTAATAAAAATGTATGTTTGTTCTTAACCTTTTGTTGTTTTTGCCTGTCTACTTCTTTTCACTTTGTACGTTTGTACGGTGGAAAGAGCACGTCTGTATTATATTCCTTTTTATTACTTTGTCTGGGGATCCGGTAGTAGTGTGTAGCGTCTGGCACAAGGCCTTATTTTCGTAAGCCAGATCTGCACCGCTATCGGGTCCGCAACAATGTATCCGCAAAGATGTCAGATAAAATGAAAACGTATGTTGTTGATAAAGAAACGAGAGTGGTCAGCGAAATAAGATTTAAAGACCGCTCTGAATGAAAAAGCTAGAAAAAAAAGCATTTGGTTTCTTTTAGCCACCAAGAAGTGTCGCCACAGAGATAGAGACCAGCTTGACGCATTAGTCATTATAATTTCTGTGACATTCGTCGAGAAAAAAAATTACATCCAAACATTAATTCGGATTCCTTTGGATACAAGTAATAAAATAAAAATGAATTATTTTTTGGGTTGACCATGGACAAAAAAGCCGTGTGATGTGTGGAACATAAAAACGCATAAACGGAGGCAAGATAAAATTTTGTCTTTATCACTAGAGTGGATGGAAATAATTTTTTTTCCTTTTCTTTCTCAATTCTTGAGTAGTCTGATCGATCGAGAAATCTTTGTATGGGACAAACTGATAAAGAAAGATTAATGCCTGAAAATCCCTTTTGTTTTTGCTACGCCATCTGGAACTTGGATTCGTCACAGCAGCCCTAGGAGAAAGTGGGAAAGATTTTACAGAAAACGCATTTAGACTATGTGTGACAGGCGCTTTCAGATTGGAATGAAAGACAATCCCTGTATGCAAGGACAATGCATTCGGTTTTGTTTTGTTTTTGTTTTTTTGTTTCTTTTGGTTTTTTTTTTTTGTTTTTGGTTTTTTTTGGAGAAAGAAGTAATAAATGACTTTATCAGATACTATGACCAGAAAACTTTTTGTTAATATCATTGCATTTGAAATTCGCTATCACCAAGGAGATATCTGTTTTCTTTTTCTCTATTAGTTCGTATACCGCATTGTGCTACCAATGCTTTTGTGATGATCAGTGGCATTGTGCATGATCCCAGCCTGGGGTTGGCCATAGAAAATTATGTGATCAGTGCACTTTTAATATATTTTCTTCTTGGTGAGTTCTCTTCTTTTCTAATCAGATTGGCATTCATTAGTTTGTAATTTGTGCCAGATCTGCTACGGTGAACGACCAGTGCGTTTCTGGTGTTGTTATGCAAAAAATACCCGTAAGGCTAATATTGACTTTTTTTTTAATTTGTAGATATTACTAAGCATGTTTTTTTTTATCATTTCAGAAAGAGATCTAATTGCAGCAGAGTATAACACAAGGCAATAAAGCCACTAAGACACAAGGGGTTACTAAGTGTAAGCGAATAAAAAACAAGAGATTATTAAGGAGCGAGAACAATAGAAGAGTAATCAGGAAGACAGGAGATAACGATTGACATTGCATTTAATTTTTACAGTTGGCTGGAAAGCATGGAGCCGGAAGAGAGTGTGGAGGGTACTATTGGACTTCGTATCGCCAAGAGATTTTGTATGTCGGTAGACAAAACGCACGTAGGTACAAAGATGCGAATGTGTAGAGTGACGGTGGCCAAATCTCCTTTTCGGCTACCAAAAACGTTCGAACTCAATAGTTGAATTGCGTGGGGGTGAATTAGACCGATCATGTCCTTTCCGGAAGTGGGGTCATAAAATTAACACGTGACCTGAATCCCTTTTTGGTTTCCGTTTTTCTTTTGCATTATGGGAAAATTCAATTCTTTATCCTTTTATTCATTAGTTTATTTTCATTTTCCCACAAGCGAGATGTGCGAAAAAAGAAATTGTTTTTGTGCAATTTATTTTGTATATACCTGCCTGTGTTTTATTGTTGTTGTCATTCCGTTTGGTGCTGACAATTTTGTCATGTCGAATGTCTGCCACGGGTCCACAGTCTGAAAACATTTTTTTAATCAAGCAGTCTGACTTGATTGAAAGAGTCTCTCCGTCTGAAAAAAAAAAAATGTCTACAATCAGTTTCCGATGTCCACGTTGCCTGAGATAACCACGAGATCATTTATTTTTATTATTAGTTTTTATCTGCGAACTTTTTTTCTGACATTTGGCTTATCATGTAGATGGTTTTAGAGGAAAAGGAATCACAGATTGCGCAGAACGGGGTGAAGTGTGTGTGTGCGTGTCGGGGGGGGGGGCATTCGTTGTTCTGGCCTCCTTAGATTAAACCAAGATGAGAAAAAATAGAAAAGCACAAAAAGAGATCCATCTAATCCCGTGGTCTCCAAAGTGGGGCACACGCCTCTCATGGGGTGGAGTGGGGGCAGTTTGATTTTTAAGACGGGCAATTCGAGAATGAGTTATTAACAGTATTTTTTTTCTAGTGGGTCTGTGTGAGTGTTAGTGTGTGTGTGCGAATTAATACATACGGTGCATATACAGTATGTATTGTATACATAAAAATATTTGTGTGTATGCATGTGCATGTGTAATTACATATGTGCTGTATATAATATATATATATATATGTGTGTGTGAAAGATTTCTCAGGGTTAACCTGTAGAAAAAGACAATATTTATAAACGTAAAAGATAATAGGAAAACTCTAATCGTGTCCGACGCGTTTCGTCCGATGTGGACTTTTTTAAGGCAAAAGCGAAATGAATTTATTTAACCAAAGTAACTAATAATAACAGAAACAAAATGTCCTTAGCAACTGGAAGAATTTAGAGAATGCTATTTTCATACTGTTAACTGAAAATTACGTCATTTACTGTCACGTGTCACTTCTCATTATTTAGTCGTACAAAAATGTACAAATTGTGGCACAAGGCGGAAAAAAGGGAGGGGTAAAGGCTGGTCTTAACTAACTATCCTATACCTAGCTAATCAGATTCGCGACCCATTCATACATTACAATTGACACATTCACCACAAGAATTCGTCCGTCACCATTCAATCCTCCATACACCATAATACCACATCCTCACCAGAGGGGACCTACAAAAACGCGCCCCACACCATAAAAATTTGATGATAATAAAATATATAAAATTCTAATCATGAAAAGATGAAAGGGGAGGGAGATGAACCCCATAACAAACTAAAATTCAACAAATTGTATAACAGCTCATCAGTGTGACTAGACATCCGCTTGCCTTAAGCCAGGCTCGAAACTCGACTGATTTGGCATCAGTCGGTTATTTTTCCACTAATCTATCAGCTGCCGGCAGGGAGGAAAGTGCATTTTTACGTATTTATTTTTAGAATAAACATGCCATTGACTCAGAGTGCTCAATTCATAGTAGAGCTTTGCATCAGCAGCATCAGCAGCATCAGCAGTCACTGTTTACAAATTCACGCTTTCCCTCTAAAGTGCTCGACCGAATTTTATATTAGTAACACGATACTTTTATAAATATTGTAAAATTCTAAACTTTAATGATAATACTATTGCATATATGCAGTCTCAAGTTCTTAAGGAAAGTTAAATGAATGGCTTTTTCGTCTTCCTACACATGAATAGGAGTTCCTTTTTTGAATAATAAGAATTAAATGTCGGCGGAAGGGGGCCATGAGGAGATATTTAGGTGGGTCATTGTCCATAAAGGTTGGGAACCATTGGTTTAATCATTTCTACACTTATATAAAATATAACATACCAAATCTCTGTGTGCATGTGTACATGTGTGTGTGTATGCAGTGTGTTTGAGTGAGTGAGTCTGTGTGTGAATGAGTCCGTGTGGGTGTGAGTATATGTGTGTATGTGCGTCTGAATGAATGTATACGTGTGTGAGGGTGTGAGGGGTTAGAATCAAGTCACTTGTCATAAGAAAATATATTTACCGAATAAAGGAAGAATAAATAACGTCCCCCACCACTGAAAACCCCAATGAATCAAAAATATAAATGACCCTGCCTACTAATTCGATCACATCTACAATCGAAAAGAATCTATCTAAACTCAACATAAAAGTTGTTACTATTACATTCAAAACAATAAAAGACTTAGTCAATACTAATATATATATATATATATATATATATATATATATGTCACACATTACGAAATGGACAATGTCCGACAATTATTTTTAAGACATTTTTTATGATTATATGTTCTTTATATAGATACAAATATTTAAGTAAATGCTCTGTTTATAATAAACAATATTAACAACATTTACCGGCCTGAATATCCGAGAAATTTTCATAGAAAATATTCGTCCTCCGACGGGAATCGAACCTGTATCCTATACGGAAACTTTTAGCCACAGAGGAGCGTTTTGGTTAGCAAAGTCGATTTTACTGTTTTTAAACACAATTCTCCATGATTTTCTCTCGTACATTCATATCTGTCGGTAAATGTTAATACTGTTTATTATAAACAGAGCATTATCTATAAAAAGAACGTATAAACATAAAAAAATGTTTTAAAATATACATACATACATATATATATATATATATATATATATATATATATATATATATATATATATATATATATATATATATATATATATATATATATATATATATGATCTATAATTTATTTACACACCTCCTGCGATTTTACGAATCTGATAATATCCCTTTCCTAGCAACGTAAAATACACCATAAGTTTCTGTTCTTGGCAGCCATTGCGTTTATGCTGTAAGCAGAACATCTTCGATTCACCTATTTGCATTTCTGTGATTGGCCAAGAAAATATTGAGTTTCCAGACAAGACAGTCAGCTGTGAAAATATGTAAAGGTCATTACTGAAAAAAAAATAAATCGGGTAGATTCTTACAATGAGAATTTACTTACTATTGTTTTCAACTTCGGTTTCTGAAAAGTTCATTTGGAATCAAACATGTTCAACCCTGAAGCCATTATTCTTCCGATTTTAATTTTCTGTCACGCTTTTCCCATTGTTTTTTTACAACATAAACACAATTCCGTTCGCATTCGTCAAATCTATGTAGTCTTATTTCTGTTGCTTTTCCATCAAGTAGTAATAGTCTTAAGTTGTCTGAATTTCTTAAATGAAGCCTTGTCAATTATTATTCATTTTTCACTAGTATTTCTTTCATCTTATTTCTCTTGCTTTTCCACCAAGTAGTAATAGTCTTAAGTTGTCTGAATTTCTTAGATGAAGCCTTGTCAATTATTATTCATTTTTCACTAGTATTTCTTTCATCTTATTTCTCTTGCTTTTCCACCAAGTAGTAATAGTCTTAAGTTGCCTGAATTTCTTAGATGAAGCCTTGTCAATTATTATTCATTTATCACTAGTATTTCTTTCATCTTATTTCTCTTGCTTTTCCACCAAGTAGTAATAGTCTTAAGTTGTCTGAATTTCTTAGATGAAGCCTTGTCAATTATTATTCATTTTTCACTAGTATTTCTTTCATCTTATTTCTCTTGCTTTTCCACCAAGTAGTAATAGTCTTAAGTTGTCTGAATTTCTTAGATGAAGCTGTAGTTGTTGTAATCCGCGACATCTGACGAAACTTCCTGAACAAACACACTAGTTTCTTGATACGCCTGATGTAAAACCGCAACGACTGATAAACTCCTTCAATGTTCTCTATAATCTTCTTCTCCGCCTCTGCTTTCTTCTTTACACGATTCTCCTTCCACGTTACAAAAGAGACTCCATTTTTTGTCACTGCCCAGATGCCGGCGTTCAGCGTTTTTTTATCTCCTTTTCTGCCTTCCTTCATTTTCATGCGTGAATCCACTTTCCGTGGCTTTACGAGACTGTCCGCGTGAGGATACGTGACCATTCGCAATACAAGCTTGCTAGGGGCGTCCATGTTTCTTTTTCCGGTCAAAAAGATAAACCTTGCACGCGGAACATATACGCTGCCGTTTGCGATCAGGTGGAAGAATATTTTCGTTCCAATTATCACTACACTCCCCCTTGATCTCATGATCACAAATATTGCATGGGTGTGGCGCTCGTTTCCTCCGGGTGCTCCTTCTCAGAGGTGCAGGGTGCTCTTCCGTCAGGTTTCCCACATTCCCTCTATCTCCACTGATTTGGTCATTCTCATCTTCGGTATCTTCCTCAGACGATGATTGTGCAGATGAATGTTGGCTTTCCGATCCACAAGTCATGCTGACCCACATATCGCTCCCAGAGGATGTGTCGCTTTCGTCTTCCCCCGTATCGGAAGATTCGTCGCGCCTGTGAAGGTCGTTCACATGGCGGGGTGTGCCATTGACCAGCACTGTCTGAGGACTGATTACTCCATCAACCCGTCCCTTGCTAAATCTGGTAGTGCAACGGCCGTCCGGTGGTTTGACCCAAACAGGCTCCCCAACTATGGGGTACTTCCGACTTCAGGAGGTGACGGTCTGGGGTCTATGCCTTTAACACGCTGCTCATACCGGTGTATGCAATTTGCTGGTGCACTAGACTGGCTCATCTGCCAAATTCTGCTCCGACGCAACAAGAGTAACATCAACTTTGAGGCCATAGTCGTGGATAGACTGTTACAGGGTTGTCAACCTTCTTCGAACCAGCATCTCGCTAGCCGCTTTGGTTCTCACTCGGGCTCTTCCCGTCAGTGCGTCGGTTAACCAATGGTAGACGCACACGGAGTCTGTGTGTAGATGAACTGTTTTGGTCTGCCATTGCAGTGTAAGGCTGAGACCTTTCACAGTGGCGTCAAGCTCTGCTAAATTTATATGCTGAGTGTCGTTCGTCGGACGAAGCCAGCATGCATCCTCCAGGATGTCACCATGTCTCTCCAACACCACGCCAGTCGCCAATGAGCTCGCATCAACCCATGTGTTCATCTCTTCTCCAGATACACTCCAGTTCCCTCGAACAGGGTCATCACGGGTGATCCTCGCCAGTACTTCTTCCACGACTTGCCTGAGAGAGACGTCGTCTATCCGGTCATGCCATCCCTTGGTCTTCGTGGTTATGCGTCTGTTTAGGACTCCGGCTATCACGCGCAGCCAGCCGCAAACAGGGAAGTGGCCCACCAACTTCCCACACCAGGAAAATACGGTGCGTCGTGTCATCTCAGCCGGGGGTTCTGGAATGGCAGTTCCTCACTTTCAACGTAAAGTGTCACGCTCCCCCCAGACCTTAAGACCCAGCACTTTAGCTCCGTGCTTTAGGCGCTTAGGGTTTGTACAAGTTAAACCAAAGGATTCCAACTCGTCTGCAAATAATTCGTTCTCATTTACATATATGTCGTCAATGTAGGATGACGTCGCCTTCTTCATCTGTTCTTCTTGTGCCAACACTGCACTGACGATAGCCTTCATGATCATTGGTGTCACGTTTAGCCCGAAGCCCAACGGCGTAAGGCAATATCTTTTCCCCTTGATCAGTACAGTCTGAAATGCCCAGAGAGACTCGTGGACTCGTACATGTAAGTAGGCCCTCCGCAGGTCAAGCAGTGCCACATCAACTCCTTGCTGACGCCACTCCCTCAATTTGGCTGTACATACGTCTGCATCCGCAGTGAAGGCATCCACGTGTTCGCTGAGCTCTCTGTAGTCCATCACCGGGTGCACCTTGCCTTTGGTATGTTGTACGACAGCTATTAGAGGAATCAAACCCTTAGGAGGTCCTAGTCGTTCCTGGGGATATGGGATCAACCACCCGTTCGTGATGCACATTTGCAGTTCCTTCTCGTACTCTCCCCTGATGTTATCGGGTATCTTATATTCTGCAACCTTATTACGAAGTAGAGTTGGTACGTCTTTCAGGGTTCATTTCTACTTGACAGTCCATATCCTCTTGGTATGTTCAAAAGCGGCCTCAAAATCCGGTTCTTTGACACAAAGGGCTGCACATGCTTGTTTTCCTCCCCTGAGTTTCACATCTCCGGCTGGCGTGATTGTGACGCCTCCTAGTGCTCGTATTGCGTCAATTCCAATCAATAGGTCGTAACCGAGAGGCCTCTCACGAGCCACTAAAACGTTGACCTCGGCATAACCGCCTTCATGAGTGAGAATCGACACGGTCCCGACTCCACAACATGCCCGGGAAATTCCGTCAATTGTCCGCATTTCTACTTGTTGTTCACGCCATACATTACATCGGTCAGCACTAATTATCGATCGGGAACATCCAGTGTCGACGAGCGCCGAACATCGCACACCATCAACTTGCACGTTAACTACAGGCAATGCCGCATTTACTGGCCAAGAGGGGGCGAGGCTAGCGACGGCACCTCGTCCCCTTGACCCTAAAGTCAAATCTCCAAATTATAAAAATTGTTATCGTACAAAAAATTTGGTCGCAAAATTCACGTAAAAAGATCGCCGAAAACAATCGCAGTAAAGAACAGTTGGGAATCCAAAATTTCTGTAACATGAGCTATTGAAAGTTAGAGGGTTGTGTCCCTTCAATTGAAAAAGTGTGACACAATGACACACTGACATTCGCATTTATTATATATATGTGTGCGTGTGTGTGAGTGTGTGTGTGTGTGTGTGTGTGTGTGTGTGTGTGTGTGTGTGTTATTAAATAGCATCGACATTTTCTGTCTGTTGTGTGTGTCCCTCTTCCTCTCTAAATTGCAAACCGTCCTTCGTAAGTACGAAATTTCCAAATCTTTTATAATGACTACGTCTAAGTTTTCACCTCTCTGGGGTCATTATCACGGTTGTGTAATTACTCCATGATGTGAAACGCGTTAATAGTCACAAGTAGCCCATTTAGTGCAATGCTATATTTAAACTTAATGGAAAAAATCCCAAAACACAAGATTTCCTATTTGCCATGTATTACAACAATATTTTGTGGAAGATATGCTTAGCTAACTGCTGTATAGAGGTGATGACTTGTGATATAATAAGGCCTAGTGAGTTACCGGGCTTATTAATTTTACCGTTACTGCATATGTAGCCAGGGTGATATTAGCATGTGATCTGGGAGTTTAAGAGATCCTATTTCTGCGTTGTTTCAAAGATATAAGATTATTTACACTTTTAAAAAATTTTTTTTATTGATACGTCGTGTTTATAAGTTTTGTAAATTTAGGCATGTCGTTGAGGATAGATTGTAATTTAGTGTGGAGTTTGTTTTTATCGTGTACACCAAAAATATCCGATTTATCTGCTTTCGTAATTATAATTTCTGGGCTTCACACAATTTGTGTGTCTTTGTCCAAGTTGGGATCGTCATTTAAAAAGAATTTCCAGTTGTTAAATTTATTCTTGATGGATTCGGTTATGATACAGCAAATATGTTCATAATATGAGAATCTTTCAAATTTAAAAAAAAAACGGGTAATATTTCGATTTCAGTTTTCTTAGGATATTAGTTGGAATAATGACGCATCTAATAATTTCTGACATTGAAGAAGGCCAAAGAATACATCAGCCAAAATATAGTGATAAAAACAATAAGGATGGTCATATTAGTCTGAATAATTTCCTTTCCGATTTTCAATGCATTTCTGTAATAAAATCAATAGCAATGCATTTCCATTATACATATAATAGCCCTATTCTATCTGTAATGCTTGCCTTAATTCCTGACCACTGACAATCCCTTTCTTTCTCATTTTCAATGCATTCCTCTAGTAAAATCATTAGCAATGCATTTCCATTATACATATAATAGCCCTATTCTATCAGTAATGTTTGCCTTCATTCCTGACCACTGACAATCCCTTTCTTCCTCATTTTCAATGCATTCCTATAGTAAAATCATTAGCAATGCATTTCCATTATACATATAATAGCCCTATTCTATCAGTAATGCTTACCATCATTCCTGACCACTGACAATCCCTTTCTTCCTCATTTTCAATGCATTCCTATAGTAAAATCATTAGCAATGCATTTCCATTATACATATAATAGCGCTATTCTATCAGTAATGCTTGCCTTAATTCCTGACCACTGACAATCCCTTTCTTTCTCATTTTCAATGCATTCCTCTAGTAAAATCATTAGCAATGCATTTCCATTATACATATAATAGCCCTATTCTATCAGTAATGTTTGCCTTCATTCCTGACCACTGACAATCCCTTTCTTCCTCATTTTCAATGCATTCCTCTAGTAAAATCATTAGCAATGCATTTCCATTATACATATAATAGCCCTATTCTATCAGTAATGCTTACCATCATTCCTGACCACTGACAATCCCTTTCTTCCTCATTTTCAATGCATTCCTATAGTAAAATCATTAGCAATGCATTTCCATTATACATATAATAGCCCTATTCTATCAGTAATGCTTACCATCATTCCTGACCACTGACAATCCCTTTCTTCCTCATTTTCAATGCATTCCTATAGTAAAATCATTAGCAATGCATTTCCATTATACATATAATAGCGCTATTCTATCAGTAATGCTTGCCTTAATTCCTGACCACTGACAATCCCTTTCTTTCTCATTTTCAATGCATTCCTCTAGTAAAATCATTAGCAATGCATTTCCATTATACATATAATAGCCCTATTCTATCAGTAATGTTTGCCTTCATTCCTGACCACTGACAATCCCTTTCTTCCTCATTTTCAATGCATTCCTCTAGTAAAATCATTAGCAATGCATTTCCATTATACATATAATAGCCCTATTCTATCAGTAATGCTTGCCTTCATTCCTGACCACTGACAATCCCTTTCTTCCTCATTTTCAATGCATTCTTACAGTAAAATCATTAGCAATGCATTTCCATTATACATATAATAGCCCTATTCTATCAGTAATGCTTGCCTTCATTCCTGACCACTGGCAATCCCTTTCTTCCTCATTTTCAATGCATTCCTATAGTAAAATCATTAGCAATGCATTTTCATTATACATATAATAGCCCTATTCTATCAGTAATGCTTGCCTTCATTCCTGACCACTGACAATCCCTTTCTTCCTCATTTTCAATGCATTCCTATAGTAAAATCATTAGCAATGCATTTTCATTATACATATAATAGCCCTATTCTATCAGTAATGCTTGCCTTCATTCCTGACCACTGACAATCCCTTTCTTCCTCATTTTCAATGCATTCCTATAGTAAAATCATTAGCAATGCATTTTCATTATACATATAATAGCCCTATTCTATCAGTAATGCTTGCCTTCATTCCTGACCACTGACAATCCCTTTCTTCCTCATTTTCAATGCATTCCTATAGTAAAATCATTAGCCATGCATTTCCATTATACATATAATAGCCCTATTCTATCAGTAATGCTTGCCTTCATTCCTAACCACTGACAATCCCTTCCTTCCTCATTTTCAATGCATTCCTCTAGTAAAATCATTAGCAATGCATTTCCATTATACATATAATAGCCCTATTCTATCAGTAATGCGTGCCTTCATTCCTAACCACTGACAATCCCTTTCTTCCTCATTTTCAATGCATTCCTCTAGTAAAATCATTAGCAATGCATTTCCATTATACATATAATAGCGCTATTCTATCAGTAATGCTTGCATTAATTTCTATTCAATTGATTGAAAGCGTTAAAAATTCTGACAAATACAATTTATTCCGTTCTTTATTATTAATACAGTTTTTATTGTTTTGTGTTCTGTCCTAAAATATACCATGAAATTTATTTCTCAGCATATGTAATTCTGTTCATCGATAACAATTTTACATTTTATATTAAGAACAAGACATTTTCAAAATCTTTGCTATAAAATTTGCCTAAAAATATAGATAAAATTTAGTTAAAAATGTTGTAAATCAAATGAAAACATCTCTCGGATTTATTTTTTTAATTTCAAAACGCCTGCCAATTCTGCAAAGACCAGCAAGAGAAAATATTGAATTTTTTTTCTTTCTTTTTTTAGCCAATGAGAAAACAGAAAAACAAGTTTTCACATGGCCTTCGTACATGTTTTTTTTTCTTTACAACTTATAAAATGCATGAAATGAACTGTTGACATGTTTCTGGATAGATACTTTTTTTCTCATCCAGTGAAATGGCAGAAATTAGTAAAGTTTTTTTTTCAGCCAATAGAATCAGGCAAAAAAAAGAGGAGAGGAAAACTTCTTTTTCATCAAATAAAAGTGTAAAATACAAGTTGTGTTGATCCCACCTAATAAAGTCCACAAGAATTTTCTGGGGTATGTTATGGAACCTACAAGTACAAGACTGACCAAAAGGGATGAGAAATGTTTTGAAGGTCATGTGTGGAAAATAAAAAGAAGAGTAAAAGAACAGTGGGAAGAAGAATTTTAAAAAAGTATAACATAATTTTTAATTTTAAAAATACCTAAATACTGAAAAACGAATATATTCAGCTTCCTAAAAATCAATCAGCCGCATCATATAACCTAGTTTCATATGTTTGAGAAAATGATAAAAAGTGAAATGAGTAAAAATAAAAATACCTAAATACTGAAAAACGAATATATTCAGCTTCCTAAAAATCAATCAGCCGCATCATATAACCTGGTTTCATATATTTGAGAAAATGATAAAAAGTGAAATGAGTAAAATTAAAAATACCTAAATACTGAAAAACGAATATATTCAGCTTCCTAAAAATCAATCAGCCGCATCATATAACCTGGTTTCATATGTTTGAGAAAATGATAAAAAGTGAAATGAGTAAAAATAAAAATACATAAATACTGAAAAACGAATATATTCAGCTTCCTAAAAATCAATCAGCCACATCATATAACCTGGTTTCATATGTTTGAGAAAATGATAAAAAGTGAAATGAGTAAAAACAAAAATACCTAAATACTGAAAAACGAATATATTCAGCTTCCTAAAAATCAATCAACCGCATCATATAACCTGATTTCATATGTTTGAGAAAATGATAAAAAGTGAAATGAGTAAAAATAAAAATACATAAATACTGAAAAACGAATATATTCAGCTTCCTAAAAATCAATCAGCCACATCATATAACCTGGTTTCATATGTTTGAGAAAATGATAAAAAGTGAAATGAGTAAAAACAAAAATACCTAAATACTGAAAAACGAATATATTCAGCTTCCTAAAAATCAATCAACCGCATCACATAACCTGATTTCATATGTTTGAGAAAATGATAAAAAGTGAAATGAGTAAAAATAAAAATACCTAAATACTGAAAAACGAATATATTCAGCTTCCTAAAAATCAATCAGCCACATCATATAACCTGGTTTCATATGTTTGAGAAAATGATAAAAAGTGAAATGAGTAAAAACAAAAATACCTAAATACTGAAAAACGAATATATTCAGCTTCCTAAAAATCAATCAGCCGCATCATATAACCTAGTTTCATATGTTTGAGAAAATGATAAAAAGTGAAATGAGTAAAAATAAAAATACCTAAATACTGAAAAACGAATATATTCAGCTTCCTAAAAATCAATCAGCCGCATCATATAACCTGGTTTCATATATTTGAGAAAATGATAAAAAGTGAAATGAGTAAAATTAAAAATACCTAAATACTGAAAAACGAATATATTCAGCTTCCTAAAAATCAATCAGCCGCATCATATAACCTGGTTTCATATGTTTGAGAAAATGATAAAAAGTGAAATGAGTAAAAATAAAAATACATAAATACTGAAAAACGAATATATTCAGCTTCCTAAAAATCAATCAGCCACATCATATAACCTGGTTTCATATGTTTGAGAAAATGATAAAAAGTGAAATGAGTAAAAACAAAAATACCTAAATACTGAAAAACGAATATATTCAGCTTCCTAAAAATCAATCAACCGCATCATATAACCTGATTTCATATGTTTGAGAAAATGATAAAAAGTGAAATGAGTAAAAATAAAAATACATAAATACTGAAAAACGAATATATTCAGCTTCCTAAAAATCAATCAGCCACATCATATAACCTGGTTTCATATGTTTGAGAAAATGATAAAAAGTGAAATGAGTAAAAACAAAAATACCTAAATACTGAAAAACGAATATATTCAGCTTCCTAAAAATCAATCAACCGCATCACATAACCTGATTTCATATGTTTGAGAAAATGATAAAAAGTGAAATGAGTAAAAATAAAAATACCTAAATACTGAAAAACGAATATATTCAGCTTCCTAAAAATCAATCAGCCACATCATATAACCTGGTTTCATATGTTTGAGAAAATGATAAAAAGTGAAATGAGTAAAAACAAAAATACCTAAATACTGAAAAACGAATATATTCAGCTTCCTAAAAATCAATCAACCGCATCATATAACCTGATTTCATATGTTTGAGAAAATGATAAAAAGTGAAATGAGTAAAAATAAAAATACCTAAATACTGAAAAACGAATATATTCAGCTTCCTAAAAATCAATCAACCCCATCATATAACCTGGTTTCATATGTTTGAGAAAATGATAAAAAGTGAAATGAGTAAAAATAAAAATACCTAAATACTGAAAAACGAATATATTCAGCTTCCTAAAAATCAATCAGCCGCATCATATAACCTGATTTCATATGTTTGAGAAAATGATAAAAAGTGAAATGAGTAAAAATAAAAATACCTAAATACTGAAAAACGAATATATTCAGCTTCCTAAAAATAAATCAACCCCATCATATAACCTGGTTTCATATGTTTGAGAAAATGATAAAAAGTGAAATGAGTAAAAACAAAAATACCTAAATACTGAAAAACGAATATATACAGCTTCCTAAAAATCAATCAACCGCATCATATAACCTGATTTCATATGTTTGAGAAAATGATAAAAAGTGAAATGAGTAAAAATAAAAATACCTAAATACTGAAAAACGAATATATTCAGCTTCGTAAAAATCAATCAGCCGCATCATATAACCTGGTTTCATATGTTTGAGAAAATGATAAAAAGTGAAATGAGTAAAAATAAAAATACCTAAATACTGAAAAACGAATATATTCAGCTTCCTAAAAATCAATCAACCGCATCATATAACCTGATTTCATATGTTTGAGAAAATGATAAAAAGTGAAATGAGTAAAAATAAAAATACCTAAATACTGAAAAACGAATATATTCAGCTTCCTAAAAATCAATCAACCCCATCATATAACCTGGTTTCATATGTTTGAGAAAATGATAAAAAGTGAAATGAGTAAAAATAAAAATACCTAAATACTGAAAAACGAATATATTCAGCTTCCTAAAAATCAATCAGCCACATCATATAACCTGGTTTCATATGTTTGAGAAAATGATAAAAAGTGAAATGAGTAAAAACAAAAATACCTAAATACTGAAAAACGAATATATACAGCTTCCTAAAAATCAATCAACCGCATCATATAACCTGATTTCATATGTTTGAGAAAATGATAAAAAGTGAAATGAGTAAAAATAAAAATACCTAAATACTGAAAAACGAATATATTCAGCTTCGTAAAAATCAATCAGCCGCATCATATAACCTGGTTTCATATGTTTGAGAAAATGATAAAAAGTGAAATGAGTAAAAACAAAAATACCTAAATACTGAAAAACGAATATATTCAGCTTCCTAAAAATCAATCAACCGCATCATATAACCTGATTTCATATGTTTGAGAAAATGATAAAAAGTGAAATGAGTAAAAATAAAAATACCTAAATACTGAAAAACGAATATATTCAGCTTCGTAAAAATCAATCAGCCGCATCATATAACCTGGTTTCATATGTTTGAGAAAATGATAAAAAGTGAAATGAGTAAAAACAAAAATACCTAAATACTGAAAAACGAATATATTCAGCTTCGTAAAAATCAATCAGCCGCATCATATACCCTGGTTTCATATATTTGAGAAAATGATAAAAAGTGAAATGAGTAAAATTAAAAATACCTAAATACTGAAAAACGAATATATTCAGCTTCCTAAAAATCAATCAGCCACATCATATAACCTGGTTTCATATGTTTGAGAAAATGATAAAAAGTGAAATGAGTAAAAACAAAAATACCTAAATACTGAAAAACGAATATATTCAGCTTCCTAAAAATCAATCAACCGCATCATATAACCTGGTTTCATATGTTTGAGAAAATGATAAAAAGTGAAATGAGTAAAAATAAAAATACCTAAATACTGAAAAACGAATATATTCAGCTTCCTAAAAATCAATCAGCCGCATCATATAACCTGGTTTCATATGTTTGAGAAAATGATAAAAAGTGAAATGAGTAAAAACAAAAATACCTAAATACTGAAAAACGAATATATTCAGCTTCCTAAAAATCAATCAACCGCATCATATAACCTGGTTTCATATGTTTGAGAAAATGATAAAAAGTGAAATGAGTAAAAATAAAAATACCTAAATACTGAAAAACGAATATATTCAGCTTCCTAAAAATCAATCAGCCACATCATATAACCTGGTTTCATATGTTTGAGAAAATGATAAAAAGTGAAATGAGTAAAAACAAAAATACCTAAATACTGAAAAACGAATATATTCAGCTTCCTAAAAATCAATCAACCGCATCATATAACCTGGTTTCATATGTTTGAGAAAATGATAAAAAGTGAAATGAGTAAAAACAAAAAGACCTAAATACTGAAAAACGAATATATTCAGCTTCCTAAAAATCAATCAACCGCATCATATAACCTGGTTTCATATGTTTGAGAAAATGATAAAAAGTGAAATGAGTAAAAATAAAAATACCTAAATACTGAAAAACGAATATATTCAGCTTCCTAAAAATCAATCAGCCACATCATATAACCTGGTTTCATATGTTTGAGAAAATGATAAAAAGTGAAATGAGTAAAAATAAAAATACCTAAATACTGAAAAACGAATATATTCAGCTTCGTAAAAATCAATCAGCCGCATCATATAACCTGGTTTCATAAGTTTGAGAAAATGATAAAAAGTGAAATGAGTAAAATTAAAAATACCTAAATACTGAAGAACGAATATATTCAGCTTCCTAAAAATCAATCAGCCGCATCATATACCCTGGTTTCATATATTTGAGAAAATGATAAAAAGTGAAATGAGTAAAAATAAAAATACCTAAATACTGAAAAACGAATATATTCATCTTCCTAAAAATCAATCAGCCACATCATATAACCTGGTTTCATATGTTTGAGAAAATGATAAAAAGTGAAATGAGTAAAAACAAAAATACCTAAATACTGAAAAACGAATATATTCAGCTTCCTAAAAATCAATCAACCGCATCATATAACCTGGTTTCATATGTTTGAGAAAATGATAAAAAGTGAAATGAGTAAAAATAAAAATACCTAAATACTGAAAAACGAATATATTCAGCTTCCTAAAAATCAATCAGCCACATCATATAACCTGGTTTCATATGTTTGAGAAAATGATAAAAAGTGAAATGAGTAAAAATAAAAATACCTAAATACTGAAAAACGAATATATTCAGCTTCGTAAAAATCAATCAGCCGCATCATATAACCTGGTTTCATATGTTTGAGAAAATGATAAAAAGTGAAATGAGTAAAAACAAAAATACCTAAATACTGAAAAACGAATATATTCAGCTTCGTAAAAATCAATCAGCCGCATCATATACCCTGGTTTCATATATTTGAGAAAATGATAAAAAGTGAAATGAGTAAAATTAAAAATACCTAAATACTGAAAAACGAATATATTCAGCTTCCTAAAAATCAATCAGCCACATCATATAACCTGGTTTCATATGTTTGAGAAAATGATAAAAAGTGAAATGAGTAAAAACAAAAATACCTAAATACTGAAAAACGAATATATTCAGCTTCCTAAAAATCAATCAACCGCATCATATAACCTGGTTTCATATGTTTGAGAAAATGATAAAAAGTGAAATGAGTAAAAATAAAAATACCTAAATACTGAAAAACGAATATATTCAGCTTCCTAAAAATCAATCAGCCGCATCATATAACCTGGTTTCATATGTTTGAGAAAATGATAAAAAGTGAAATGAGTAAAAACAAAAATACCTAAATACTGAAAAACGAATATATTCAGCTTCCTAAAAATCAATCAACCGCATCATATAACCTGGTTTCATATGTTTGAGAAAATGATAAAAAGTGAAATGAGTAAAAATAAAAATACCTAAATACTGAAAAACGAATATATTCAGCTTCCTAAAAATCAATCAGCCACATCATATAACCTGGTTTCATATGTTTGAGAAAATGATAAAAAGTGAAATGAGTAAAAACAAAAATACCTAAATACTGAAAAACGAATATATTCAGCTTCCTAAAAATCAATCAACCGCATCATATAACCTGGTTTCATATGTTTGAGAAAATGATAAAAAGTGAAATGAGTAAAAACAAAAATACCTAAATACTGAAAAACGAATATATTCAGCTTCCTAAAAATCAATCAACCGCATCATATAACCTGGTTTCATATGTTTGAGAAAATGATAAAAAGTGAAATGAGTAAAAATAAAAATACCTAAATACTGAAAAACGAATATATTCAGCTTCCTAAAAATCAATCAGCCACATCATATAACCTGGTTTCATATGTTTGAGAAAATGATAAAAAGTGAAATGAGTAAAAATAAAAATACCTAAATACTGAAAAACGAATATATTCAGCTTCGTAAAAATCAATCAGCCGCATCATATAACCTGGTTTCATAAGTTTGAGAAAATGATAAAAAGTGAAATGAGTAAAATTAAAAATACCTAAATACTGAAGAACGAATATATTCAGCTTCCTAAAAATCAATCAGCCGCATCATATACCCTGGTTTCATATATTTGAGAAAATGATAAAAAGTGAAATGAGTAAAAATAAAAATACCTAAATACTGAAAAACGAATATATTCATCTTCCTAAAAATCAATCAGCCACATCATATAACCTGGTTTCATATGTTTGAGAAAATGATAAAAAGTGAAATGAGTAAAAACAAAAATACCTAAATACTGAAAAACGAATATATTCAGCTTCCTAAAAATCAATCAACCGCATCATATAACCTGGTTTCATATGTTTGAGAAAATGATAAAAAGTGAAATGAGTAAAAATAAAAATACCTAAATACTGAAAAACGAATATATTCAGCTTCCTAAAAATCAATCAGCCACATCATATAACCTGGTTTCATATGTTTGAGAAAATGATAAAAAGTGAAATGAGTAAAAATAAAAATACCTAAATACTGAAAAACGAATATATTCAGCTTCCTAAAAATCAATCAACCGCATCATATAACCTGGTTTCATATGTTTGAGAAAATGATAAAAAGTGAAATGAGTAAAAATAAAAATACCTAAATACTGAAAAACGAATATATTCAGCTTCCTAAAAATCAATCAGCCACATCATATAACCTGGTTTCATATGTTTGAGAAAATGATAAAAAGTGAAATGAGTAAAAATAAAAATACCTAAATACTGAAAAACGAATATATTCAGCTTCCTAAAAATCAATCAACCGCATCATATAACCTGGTTTCATATGTTTGAGAAAATGATAAAAAGTGAAATGAGTAAAAATAAAAATACCTAAATACTGAAAAACGAATATATTCAGCTTCCTAAAAATCAATCAGCCACATCATATAACCTGGTTTCATATGTTTGAGAAAATGATAAAAAGTGAAATGAGTAAAAATAAAAATACCTAAATACTGAAAAACGAATATATTCAGCTTCCTAAAAATCAATCAACCGCATCATATAACCTGGTTTCATATGTTTGAGAAAATGATAAAAAGTGAAATGAGTAAAAATAAAAATACCTAAATACTGAAAAACGAATATATTCAGCTTCCTAAAAATCAATCAGCCACATCATATAACCTGGTTTCATATGTTTGAGAAAATGATAAAAAGTGAAATGAGTAAAAACAAAAATACCTAAATACTGAAAAACGAATATATTCAGCTTCCTAAAAATCAATCAACCGCATCATATAACCTGGTTTCATATGTTTGAGAAAATGATAAAAAGTGAAATGAGTAAAAATAAAAATACCTAAATACTGAAAAACGAATATATTCAGCTTCCTAAAAATCAATCAGCCACATCATATAACCTGGTTGCATATGTTTGAGAAAATGATAAAAAGTGAAATGAGTAAAAATAAAAATACCTAAATACTGAAAAACGAATATATTCAGCTTCGTAAAAATCAATCAGCCGCATCATATAACCTGGTTTCATAAGTTTGAGAAAATGATAAAAAGTGAAATGAGTAAAATTAAAAATACCTAAATACTGAAGAACGAATATATTCAGCTTCCTAAAAATCAATCAGCCGCATCATATACCCTGGTTTCATATATTTGAGAAAATGATAAAAAGTGAAATGAGTAAAAATAAAAATACCTAAATACTGAAAAACGAATATATTCAGCTTCCTAAAAATCAATCAGCCACATCATATAACCTGGTTTCATATGTTTGAGAAAATGATAAAAAGTGAAATGAGTAAAAACAAAAATACCTAAATACTGAAAAACGAATATATTCAGCTTCCTAAAAATCAATCAACCGCATCATATAACCTGGTTTCATATGTTTGAGAAAATGATAAAAAGTGAAATGAGTAAAAATAAAAATACCTAAATACTGAAAAACGAATATATTCAGCTTCCTAAAAATCAATCAGCCACATCATATAACCTGGTTTCATATGTTTGAGAAAATGATAAAAAGTGAAATGAGTAAAAACAAAAATACCTAAATACTGAAAAACGAATATATTCAGCTTCCTAAAAATCAATCAACCGCATCATATAACCTGGTTTCATATGTTTGAGAAAATGATAAAAAGTGAAATGAGTAAAAATAAAAATACCTAAATACTGAAAAACGAATATATTCAGCTTCCTAAAAATCAATCAGCCACATCATATAACCTGGATTCATATGTTTGAGAAAATGATAAAAAGTGAAATGAGTAAAAATAAAAATACCTAAATACTGAAAAACGAATATATTCAGCTTCCTAAAAATCAATCAGCCACATCATATAACCTGGTTGCATATGTTTGAGAAAATGATAAAAAGTGAAATGAGTAAAAACAAAAATACCTAAATACTGAAAAACGAATATATTCAGCTTCGTAAAAATCAATCAGCCGCATCATATAACCTGGTTTCATAAGTTTGAGAAAATGATAAAAAGTGAAATGAGTAAAAACAAAAATACCTAAATACTGAAAAACGAATATATTGAGCTTCCTAAAAATCAATCAGCCACATCATATAACCTGGTTTCATATGTTTGAGAAAATGATAAAAAGTGAAATGAGTAAAAACAAAAATACCTAAATACTGAAAAACGAATATATTCAGCTTCCTAAAAATCAATCAACCGCATCATATAACCTGGTTTGATATGTTTGAGAAAATGATAAAAAGTGAAATGAGTAAAAATAAAAATACCTAAATACTGAAAAACGAATATATTGAGCTTCCTAAAAATCAATCAGCCACATCATATAACCTGGTTTCATATGTTTGAGAAAATGATAAAAAGTGAAATGAGTAAAAACAAAAATACCTAAATACTGAAAAACGAATATATTCAGCTTCCTAAAAATCAATCAACCGCATCATATAACCTGGTTTCATATGTTTGAGAAAATGATAAAAAGTGAAATGAGTAAAAATAAAAATACCTAAATACTGAAAAACGAATATATTCAGCTTCCTAAAAATCAATCAGCCACATCATATAACCTGGATTCATATGTTTGAGAAAATGATAAAAAGTGAAATGAGTAAAAATAAAAATACCTAAATACTGAAAAACGAATATATTCAGCTTCCTAAAAATCAATCAGCCACATCATATAACCTGGTTCCATATGTTTGAGAAAATGATAAAAAGTGAAATGAGTAAAAACAAAAATACCTAAATACTGAAAAACGAATATATTCAGCTTCGTAAAAATCAATCAGCCGCATCATATAACCTGGTTTCATAAGTTTGAGAAAATGATAAAAAGTGAAATGAGTAAAAACAAAAATACCTAAATACTGAAAAACGAATATATTGAGCTTCCTAAAAATCAATCAGCCACATCATATAACCTGGTTTCATATGTTTGAGAAAATGATAAAAAGTGAAATGAGTAAAAACAAAAATACCTAAATACTGAAAAACGAATATATTCAGCTTCCTAAAAATCAATCAACCGCGTCATATAACCTGGTTTCATATGTTTGAGAAAATGATAAAAAGTGAAATGAGTAAAAATAAAAATACCTAAATACTGAAAAACGAATATATTGAGCTTCCTAAAAATCAATCAGCCACATCATATAACCTGGTTTCATATGTTTGAGAAAATGATAAAAAGTGAAATGAGTAAAAACAAAAATACCTAAATACTGAAAAACGAATATATTCAGCTTCCTAAAAATCAATCAACCGCATCATATAACCTGGTTTGATATGTTTGAGAAAATGATAAAAAGTGAAATGAGTAAAAATAAAAATACCTAAATACTGAAAAACGAATATATTCAGCTTCCTAAAAATCAATCAGCCACATCATATTACCTGGTTTCATATGTTTGAGAAAATGATAAAAAGTGAAATGAGTAAAAATAAAAATACCTAAATACTGAAAAACGAATATATTGAGCTTCCTAAAAATCAATCAGCCACATCATATAACCTGGTTTCATATGTTTGAGAAAATGATAAAAAGTGAAATGAGTAAAAATAAAAATACCTAAATACTGAAAAACGAATATATTCAGCTTCCTAAAAATCAATCAGCCGCATCATATAACCTTGTTTCATATGTTTGAGAAAATGATAAAAAGTGAAATGAGTAAAAACAAAAATACCTAAATACTGAAAAACGAATATATTCAGCTTCCTAAAAATCAATCAGCCGCATCATATACCCTGGTTTCATATATTTGAGAAAATGATAAAAAGTGAAATGAGTAAAAATAAAAATACCTAAATACTGAAAAACGAATATATTCAGCTTCCTAAAAATCAATCAGCCACATCATATAACCTGGTTTCATATGTTTGATAAAATGATAAAAAGTGAAATGAGTAAAAACAAAAATACCTAAATACTGAAAAACGAATATATTCAGCTTCCTAAAAATCAATCAGCCGCATCATATAACCTGGTTTCATATGTTTGAGAAAATGATAAAAAGTGAAATGAGTAAAAATAAAAATACCTAAATACTGAAAAACGAATATATTCAGCTTCGTAAAAATCAATCAGCCGCATCATATACCCTGGTTTCATATGTTTGAGAAAATGATAAAAAGTGAAATGAGTGAAAATAAAAATACCTAAATACTGAAAAACGAATATATTCAGCTTCGTAAAAATCAATCAGCCGCATCATATAACCTGGTTTCATATGTTTGAGAAAATGATAAAAAGTGAAATGAGTAAAAATAAAAATACCTAAATACTGAAAAACGAATATATTCAGCTTCCTAAAAATCAATCAGCCACATCATATAACCTGGTTTCATATGTTTGAGAAAATGATAAAAAGTGAAATGAGTAAAAATAAAAATACCTAAATACTGAAAAACGAATATATTCAGCTTCGTAAAAATCAATCAGCCACATCATATAACCTGGTTTCATATGTTTGAGAAAATGATAAAAAGTGAAATGAGTAAAAACAAAAATACCTAAATACTGAAAAACGAATATATTCAGCTTCGTAAAAATCAATCAGCCGCATCATATAACCTGGTTTCATAAGTTTGAGAAAATGATAAAAAGTGAAATGAGTAAAATTAAAAATACCTAAATACTGAAAAATGAATATATTCAGCTTCCTAAAAATCAATCAGCCGCATCATATACCCTGGTTTCATATATTTGAGAAAATGATAAAAAGTGAAATGAGTAAAATTAAAAATACCTAAATACTGAAAAACGAATATATTCAGCTTCCTAAAAATCAATCAGCCACATCATATAACCTGGTTTCATATGTTTGAGAAAATGATAAAAAGTGAAATGAGTAAAAACAAAAATACCTAAATACTGAAAAACGAATATATTCAGCTTCGTAAAAATCAATCAGCCACATCATATAACCTGGTTTCATATGTTTGAGAAAATGATAAAAAGTGAAATGAGTAAAAATAAAAATACCTAAATACTGAAAAACGAATATATTCAGCTTCCTAAAAATCAATCAGCCACATCATATTACCTGGTTTCATATGTTTGAGAAAATGATAAAAAGTGAAATGAGTAAAAATAAAAATACCTAAATACTGAAAAACGAATATATTGAGCTTCCTAAAAATCAATCAGCCACATCATATAACCTGGTTTCATATGTTTGAGAAAATGATAAAAAGTGAAATGAGTAAAAACAAAAATACCTAAATACTGAAAAACGAATATATTCAGCTTCCTAAAAATCAATCAACCGCATCATATAACCTGGTTTGATATGTTTGAGAAAATGATAAAAAGTGAAATGAGTAAAAATAAAAATACCTAAATACTGAAAAACGAATATATTCAGCTTCCTAAAAATCAATCAGCCACATCATATTACCTGGTTTCATATGTTTGATAAAATGATAAAAAGTGAAATGAGTAAAAACAAAAATACCTAAATACTGAAAAACGAATATATTCAGCTTCCTAAAAATCAATCAACCGCATCATATACCCTGGTTTCATATGTTTGAGAAAATAATAAAAAGTGAAATGAGTAAAAATAAAAATACCTAAATACTGAAAAACGAATATATTCAGCTTCCTAAAAATCAATCAGCCGCATCATATAACCTTGTTTCATATGTTTGAGAAAATGATAAAAAGTGAAATGAGTAAAAACAAAAATACCTAAATACTGAAAAACGAATATATTCAGCTTCCTAAAAATCAATCAGCCGCATCATATACCCTGGTTTCATATATTTGAGAAAATGATAAAAAGTGAAATGAGTAAAAATAAAAATACCTAAATACTGAAAAACGAATATATTCAGCTTCCTAAAAATCAATCAGCCACATCATATAACCTGGTTTCATATGTTTGATAAAATGATAAAAAGTGAAATGAGTAAAAACAAAAATACCTAAATACTGAAAAACGAATATATTCAGCTTCCTAAAAATCAATCAGCCGCATCATATAACCTGGTTTCATATGTTTGAGAAAATGATAAAAAGTGAAATGAGTAAAAATAAAAATACCTAAATACTGAAAAACGAATATATTCAGCTTCCTAAAAATCAATCAGCCACATCATATAACCTGGTTTCATATGTTTGAGAAAATGATAAAAAGTGAAATGAGTAAAAACAAAAATACCTAAATACTGAAAAACGAATATATACAGCTTCCTAAAAATCAATCAACCGCATCATATAACCTGATTTCATATGTTTGAGAAAATGATAAAAAGTGAAATGAGTAAAAATAAAAATACCTAAATACTGAAAAACGAATATATTCAGCTTCGTAAAAATCAATCAGCCGCATCATATAACCTGGTTTCATATGTTTGAGAAAATGATAAAAAGTGAAATGAGTAAAAACAAAAATACCTAAATACTGAAAAACGAATATATTCAGCTTCGTAAAAATCAATCAGCCGCATCATATAACCTGGTTTCATAAGTTTGAGAAAATGATAAAAAGTGAAATGAGTAAAAATAAAAATACCTAAATACTGAAAAACGAATATATTCAGCTTCGTAAAAATCAATCAGCCGCATCATATAACCTGGTTTCATATGTTTGAGAAAATGATAAAAAGTGAAATGAGTAAAAATAAAAATACCTAAATACTGAAAAACGAATATATTCAGCTTCCTAAAAATCAATCAGCCACATCATATAACCTGGTTTCATATGTTTGAGAAAATGATAAAAAGTGAAATGAGTAAAAATAAAAATACCTAAATACTGAAAAACGAATATATTCAGCTTCGTAAAAATCAATCAGCCACATCATATAACCTGGTTTCATATGTTTGAGAAAATGATAAAAAGTGAAATGAGTAAAAACAAAAATACCTAAATACTGAAAAACGAATATATTCAGCTTCGTAAAAATCAATCAGCCGCATCATATAACCTGGTTTCATAAGTTTGAGAAAATGATAAAAAGTGAAATGAGTAAAATTAAAAATACCTAAATACTGAAAAATGAATATATTCAGCTTCCTAAAAATCAATCAGCCACATCATATAACCTGGTTTCATATGTTTGATAAAATGATAAAAAGTGAAATGAGTAAAAACAAAAATACCTAAATACTGAAAAACGAATATATTCAGCTTCCTAAAAATCAATCAGCCGCATCATATAACCTGGTTTCATATGTTTGAGAAAATGATAAAAAGTGAAATGAGTAAAAATAAAAATACCTAAATACTGAAAAACGAATATATTCAGCTTCCTAAAAATCAATCAGCCACATCATATAACCTGGTTTCATATGTTTGAGAAAATGATAAAAAGTGAAATGAGTAAAAACAAAAATACCTAAATACTGAAAAACGAATATATACAGCTTCCTAAAAATCAATCAACCGCATCATATAACCTGATTTCTTATGTTTGAGAAAATGATAAAAAGTGAAATGAGTAAAAATAAAAATACCTAAATACTGAAAAACGAATATATTCAGCTTCGTAAAAATCAATCAGCCGCATCATATAACCTGGTTTCATATGTTTGAGAAAATGATAAAAAGTGAAATGAGTAAAAACAAAAATACCTAAATACTGAAAAACGAATATATTCAGCTTCGTAAAAATCAATCAGCCGCATCATATAACCTGGTTTCATAAGTTTGAGAAAATGATAAAAAGTGAAATGAGTAAAAATAAAAATACCTAAATACTGAAAAACGAATATATTCAGCTTCGTAAAAATCAATCAGCCGCATCATATAACCTGGTTTCATATGTTTGAGAAAATGATAAAAAGTGAAATGAGTAAAAATAAAAATACCTAAATACTGAAAAACGAATATATTCAGCTTCCTAAAAATCAATCAGCCACATCATATAACCTGGTTTCATATGTTTGAGAAAATGATAAAAAGTGAAATGAGTAAAAATAAAAATACCTAAATACTGAAAAACGAATATATTCAGCTTCGTAAAAATCAATCAGCCACATCATATAACCTGGTTTCATATGTTTGAGAAAATGATAAAAAGTGAAATGAGTAAAAACAAAAATACCTAAATACTGAAAAACGAATATATTCAGCTTCGTAAAAATCAATCAGCCGCATCATATAACCTGGTTTCATAAGTTTGAGAAAATGATAAAAAGTGAAATGAGTAAAATTAAAAATACCTAAATACTGAAAAATGAATATATTCAGCTTCCTAAAAATCAATCAGCCGCATCATATACCCTGGTTTCATATATTTGAGAAAATGATAAAAAGTGAAATGAGTAAAATTAAAAATACCTAAATACTGAAAATCTAATATATTCAGCTTCCTAAAAATCAATCAGCCACATCATATAACCTGGTTTCATATGTTTGATAAAATGATAAAAAGTGAAATGAGTAAAAACAAAAATACCTAAATACTGAAAAACGAATATATTCAGCTTCGTAAAAATCAATCAGCCGCATCATATAACCTGGTTTCATATATTTGAGAAAATGATAAAAAGTGAAATGAGTAAAAATAAAAATACCTAAATACTGAAAAACGAATATATTCAGCTTCCTAAAAATCAATCAGCCGCATCATATAACCTGGTTTCATATGTTTGAGAAAATGATAAAAAGTGAAATGAGTAAAAACAAAAATACCTAAATACTGAAAAACGAATATATTCAGCTTCGTAAAAATCAATCAGCCGCATCATATAACCTGGTTTCATATATTTGAGAAAATGATAAAAAGTGAAATGAGTAAAAATAAAAATACCTAAATACTGAAAAACGAATATATTCAGCTTCCTAAAAATCAATCAGCCGCATCATATACCCTGGTTTCATATATTTGAGAAAATGATAAAAAGTGAAATGAGTAAAATTAAAAATACCTAAATACTGAAAAACGAATATATTCAGCTTCGTAAAAATCAATCAGCCACATCATATAACCTGGTTTCATATGTTTGAGAAAATGATAAAAAGTGAAATGAGTAAAAATAAAAATACCTAAATACTGAAAAACGAATATATTCAGCTTCGTAAAAATCAATCAGCCGCATCATATAACCTGGTTTCATATGTTTGAGAAAATGATAAAAAGTGAAATGAGTAAAAACAAAAATACCTAAATACTGAAAAACGAATATATTCAGCTTCGTAAAAATCAATCAGCCGCATCATATAACCTGGTTTCATAAGTTTGAGAAAATGATAAAAAGTGAAATGAGTAAAAATAAAAATACCTAAATACTGAAAAACGAATATATTCAGCTTCCTAAAAATCAATCAACCGCATCATATAACCTGGTTTCATATGTTTGAGAAAATGATAAAAAGTGAAATGAGTAAAAATAAAAATACCTAAATACTGAAAAACGAATATATTCAGCTTCCTAAAAATCAATCAGCCGCATCATATACCCTGGTTTCATATGTTTGAGAAAATGATAAAAAGTGAAATGAGTAAAAATAAAAAAATTAAAAAACAGTGATTGATGTCGCATAAAAATTAAATTGACAGAATATGAAATGTTCCAATGAACAGGACAGACTTTGGTCCTATAGCCGTGGGTGGCAACCGGTTTAGGAGAACAACTACTCTGAATTGAAGACATCCAAATCTGGGTTAAATAGCCTCATCAACCCGCAATTGGCCAAAGATGGTGAGTTCAGCTATACCCCTGAAGACGTGGTCAATCAGAAAGGGGATCCTCCAAGCCGTGAGATGACTCGGGATCTCGATCTGTCCCAATCAGTTTTCATCCTTGGTACCTTATTGATAAGATTAAAAACTCCTTCTTTTATTTTTTTAATAAATTCTTTCTTTTTAATCATTTCACCCCAAGTAAGGCGACTATGCCACCAAGATGCAAGGGGGTTTACTGGGCATGGAAGAGAGAAGACTTTACTGAGGAAAAAGGACAATAAAAGAAAAGGGTTCATGATTCTTACATTACGGAAAGATTAGTCGGAGAAAGGAAAAAAACACAAAAAAGAAAATTAAAGAAAGAAAGAAAAAACAAAATAAATTAAGAAAGAAAGAAAGAAAGAAAGAAAGGAAGAAAATAGAGCGGACATATATGTGACTATATTTGAGAGATAGTGCCTGAAGGAGAGAAAGAGATAGTTTATACATGACAATGAGAGATAATAAAACTAGATCTGGTTGTGATAAGGTATGTGCATTTGAGTTACCTCCACTTGGATTTACCAGGTTCATCAAAGCGTCATTAGGTGGCGCAGTTAAGCGTCTATAACAACAGGACTTCTTCCTTTTTTTTTTTTTTTTTTTCAACCTGACAACACCGGCACGGGACTTGTTCCCAGCATCGAGATATCCTTCCCTGGGTGTCTGAACTTTTACAGACAAGCGTGATATCAGAGGAGATAGGGGGTGAAACTAACTTCACCAAAATATTTATCAAAGTTTTCTAATAAAATAATGAAGTACTGAAATTTTTAAAATCGTACAATTCCTTGATTTTTGGCAAATTTTTTTATTATTATTGTTGCTATCATTTCAGTAAAATAAAAACTCATCTAGTAAAGCCTATTCCCTCTGCTTTTAAAAAAATACCTAAAATCCATGAACCATCCGATTTCGTCGAAGTTTTCAGTGTTTATTCATTATTGAATGACCTTTATATTGAATCTATTTGTTGTCAGGGCCTATGAGAAGGGCTCCAGTCGGTGTTTTGTTCCAGGACCAAATCACAACAACCATACAACATCCGTCCTCCCTCGAGAACAAGCAATTAAGTTTAGTAAACTCAAACTTATCAAAAACTATTTAAGGTCTACTATATGTCTAACCAGACTTGTTGTTCTGGTCCAACTTAGTATTGAATCTGGCAATGTCAGAAAAAGTGATTTTGATAGTTTAGGGGACCGTGTAGGTTAAGTGTTGTTGAATTGGGAACAGGTGCTGTTTATTTCCTGCTAGAAGGTCCAACTACAAAAACATGGCGGACTCAAGTTACGTCCAACTGAAAATGTAAAGAAAACAAACAAGACCGATGTATATATGTCAACAAATATATGTATTAAACAACAAATTTACAAGTGACAAAGACATCAACATTAGTATTTGTATCTGAACGTAAAGAGTTTGTATTTTGGTAAATGTTCGTACGTACGTGTATGTGTGTTTAATGACGTTTTCCCATAAGTGGGCAGAAACGCGGATCTCTAGGAGAGATCACATTTTTAAATGTGTCAGCTGAAATGCAAAGTGAAAAAACAGAACGAGGCAAGAAGTCGCCCAGTATTTATAGTGTAGCGAGAGCGTCCCCTAGTGAACAATTAGGGAATTAAGGAGGAGGTAACTCCGACAATAGTGTTATTAGAAATTTTGCAAACAAAAAATCCAGAAAAGCACATTTTCTACGTGTTGTAGGGTAGCTAGCACTCCTTCAGCACTCTACGAGATGGTCTGGCTCATAGCCTTAAATAGTCTATGATTAAGGACCTCAACAGTTGATTATTAAGTTGATACAAAGCTGATTAATATTTGAACTGATCTTACTTCGTTTGGCTATATAGCATTTTACCATCCTCTATTCCTTGTCTTGTTAATTGTTTTACTTTTGTAACTTATTGTTCTCATGTGCATTTTTAGAATGTATATATCCGTTAGCACCCGATACTGGTGATAAATAAATATATTAAGCACTCGTTCTTCTGCGTATCATTCACCTCGATGATACAAAACAGTAGTCTAGTTAAATGTTAAATTTGGTTTTTATTTTGTTAAGTATTTTCCTTTGAAAGAAATTATTATGAATATTTAAAAAGTATTTCACAATGATAAAAGCTAAAAGGCGATTGGTGAATGTAACCGTAAATACTGATTTAAGTTGCTGCATTTATTGAATATGTTTGCTACATTATATTATAGTGGATTATCAGTTATAGTGAAGTATATTATTGTTATTACAGATTCGTTTGATTTGGCCTTGTTAGTTATCTAACATAAAAAACATAAAAGGGGTATAAAACAAGAAAATCAAATTGTAAAGTGAAACAACAAACTTATATACATATAAATCAATTGAGGTCTCTACAAATAAAATTAATGTATTTTGGTTGATACAAGGTCGTCAAAATGTTCGTGATGGTCCTTGTAAGAATGAGTTTATGTGTACGTAAGCAGGAACGTATGTGTGGATGTATCTATGAGCGTTATCGTAGGGTAGGAATATCTTTGAAGTAATCGCTCAGTCTTAAAATGTTCTGTTCGTTTATCAAGTATAAAAGAGGTGAGGGAGAAAGATAGTGATAATAATAACGATCGCTTGACGTGTGTCAAGGTCATGTTAATATGCTCGTCTCCTTCTCTCTGGTAACAGGCGAACTTGCCCATCTTTTATTTTGTTTGTGGGGCTTGAAAAGGTCATTTGGGAATTCACTCCCGGATATGATTCCGGCCTTTCCATTGGACGACAAACAAACTTCGCGTCGGCTCGCGAAAAGGTCCGTAAAAAAATTTGTTTCTGAGAATTGAAGATTATTTGAATTTTGTTTTTTAAATTTTTCCTAGTTTTCTATTGGCCGAAAAACATTTCGCATCAAGGTGTGAAATTTTACGAGTTTTGTTTTGGACTCGCTTTTGCGTGTGTGTTAAGCAAAGTTTGTAAATTCGAGTCTTTTTAATTTCTAACAAAATCAATAAGTCAGTGGTTAGCATTTGAATTTCAAATCTAGATCTTGTTTTGTTCACTACAATATTGCATATCAGGTGTGGCCAAACTTGGCTTAATGTAAGAGCCATATATAATAAAATTCAGATGTTTGAAAGACACCAGACATGAACACAATTGACACATACGTTTTTGTTGCATGAACATTTTTTAAAACTGTTAATTTGTATTGGTTTCAGTAAGCACACACACACACACACACACACACACACACACACACACATACATATATATATATATATGTCTATATTTCTGAGATGAGGTATTATGTACAGTATTTACATTATTCGGACTATTGTCCTCATCTTTGTCGCCATATTTGTCACAACGTTTCGGCCGTTGTACGCTCCGGCCTTCTTCAGGTGCTTGGAATTTCGAACCGAACCATTTATTTCGATCGCTGGGGTAGACTGTTCTAGTTCCACGAGCCATGTTTGATGGGTGTCAGTTATCAGTTATCTCCTGGTAATTTTCCCTCTGAAAGTTCTCCACTGCCTGAACCGGGTATTGAACTCACACTCTTTGGGTCTGTTACTGGATCTAACCAACGCCTTTATCCACCGTACCATGTGTCCTTGAGGTATGAATTTCTGAGTATTATAAACCTAATTTTTCAGCAACCATTTTTTACCAGTACTCATATTGCAATTTTGCTGTTATCATTGCATGTTTTACCAGATCTCGTATTGCAACTTTTTGTCATCATTGCTGTTCTCTGGCACTCCTTATTACTGGTTCCCATATTGTATTTATTTCTATGCTTGGCCGACTCAGGAGATTTTTGTGGCCTAGCATATGTGCTGATTCCTTAAGTTTACGAATTTTCCAATGGTGTTCCCTGTCTATGATCTCAACCTGATCCCACAGGGGACGGTGATCGCCCTTCTCTCTCCATATGTGGTCAGCCACGCCTGATTTTTCTACTTCCCCTCGCATTACAGCTTTCTGGTGTTCTTGAAGCCTTACCTTGAGGGGGCGGCCTGTTTCTCCTTTATATTACTTTCCGCAGCTGCACGGGATACCGTACACACAGTCTTTAGTCCCGTTCTCCTCTATGGGGGGTCTCACTCGAGAGAGATATCTGCGAAGTGTTGTTAAAATGATAACAAAAAGTTGCAATACGAGATCTGGTAAAACATGCAATGATAACAGCAAAATTGCAATATGAGTACTGGTAAAAAATGGTTGCTGAAAAATTAGGTTTATAATACTCAGAAATTCATACCCAGATGTCCTCAAGGACACATGGTACGGTGGATAAAGGCGTTGGTTAGATCCAGTAACAGACCCAAAGAGTGTGAGTTCAATACCCGGTTCAGGCAGTGGAGAACTTTCAGAGGGAAAATTACCAGGAGATAACTGATAACTGACACCCATCAAACATGGCTTGTGGAACTAGAACAGTCTACCCCAGCGATCGAAATAAAGGGCTCGGTTCGAAATTCCAACCAAATGTGACAAATATGGCGACAAATATGGCGACAAAGATGAGGACAATAGTCCGAATAATGTAAATACTGTATATATATATATATATATATACCAAATATTTTCAAAATGTTGACTGATGGTTGTTTTAAGGAGCTTAGCCAACATATTTCTACGAGCCGCATATTAAAGGTGACACATGTGGCTCACGAGTCGTGGTTTAGCCACCCCTCATACAGGGTGACCCCCAAAAAACGGGAACTTTTTAACAATCCAATAAAACCAAGAAAAATATTTAATTCATAGTAATTGACACTTTAAAACATGCCATTTAAGAAACAATGATAGAATTTTCATTTTTTAAAAATTACGTCCTGTAGATGGCGTCCTCCTGTACAAATGCATTCTTGAAATCTGCTGTTGAGATTCCTTATTGACTGCTGCACATCTCAGCTGGGATACTGTGAATTTCATTCTTGTTACTAAAATGGCGAAATGTTTACTTGCTCAAGGTCACTGTCTCGCAGTGTTGCCACTTGCTCATGTCTGGCAATACGCACTTCAAAAATTCCCGTTTTTTGGGGTCACCCTGTATATCTGATCATGGAAATAAAGCATTTATGAAAGTTTGCATCAAATCCTCAATTTTGAGAAAAAATTTTTGCCTGCCTCGTGGATCTAATGAGGTCTTGTCCCGCATTGAAAAATTTCTCTTGGCGGCCATGTTTGTTTATTTTTTTCTTTTCTTTACATTTTATGGGAGTATTTTTAGATCATTTATGCCTCCCTCTTTATTCAACTCGTGGGTAATTCGGACTAGTGAATTATGGATGATTTTTACATTTTCATAAAAAGGTAAATCCTCGAAAGTAAAAGAATTTTTTTCCCTGGAATGGGTGAGAGGAGAGAGAACGTCACCCCAACTTTTCTCGAATATAGAAAAAAAGCGTATACAAAAAGAAACGAGACTCGAAACTACTAAGTGAAATTTGAAACGGACAAATATACGCAGATTCATATCTTGTTTCATAAACTTAGCGTCTACTCAGATACGGGTATCCACCAACAATAACGTTTAAAGTGATAAAAATCTGTCGGATTAATAAAAAAAATCTATTCTAAAATTCTTTTCTTTACGCTTGGATACAAAACTATGCAGATATAAATAACTCTGAGAGATCTATGACGAGAGAAATTTCGGTTAAAGGTACAAAATTTGGCCTCACCTATTCTTAGTGGCTAAGTTCGTTATGGCGTGCCGGGTTTAACAGTAGCTCTCTCTGCCATGAGGAACGTAGGCTTACACAGATTAAATAACATAAAAATACATTTTTATAGAATAGGCACGCACAAAAATTTCCTTTTTTGCGTCTTTTAGCAATTAGCAAATAAAAGATCAAAATATATGAATGTTCTTAAAAAGAATTAGAATAAATTCTTCAAAAAAATGGAAAATGTTTTGAGAAAACCTTAAAGCTGACTATAATCTTAAAAAAGGTACACACACTTTACTGGAAAGACGATAATACACAGGAGGAAGAGGGTTTGGGCGATTCCAATGGTATCATTGATACTTTTAACATTTTTTCTTCTTTAAAACACAATTCTCTTCGCAAGTTTCACTTCTTTTTTTCTTTTTCTGCGAGAAACAGCCCCACTCAATCACAGGTGGCAGCCAAAAATAGCTTTATCTTCTGGATTCTTATCTTCCTGGCTTCAGGACGAATTTTTTTATGTCACTTCGTCTTCTGACTTGGTCGAAAATTATATTACCTTCATCTTCACAAATTTGATTATATTCTGCTCGAATTGCCTTCTACAGTTATCCGCTGACTCTTCTTATATAATATAGCAGCGCCCCCCAGCGGATCTTAACTTTAAATTTTCGTGGGCGTAAGGCACGCTTTTGATTGGATTGTGATGATTACCACCACCATCATACATAGAAATTGTACGACAAGCATTCATTGGTTAATCTACTCAAAACTAGCTCGCGGATTGGTCAATTCCGACCAATCAAAACGCCTGCACGCGACAAATCTGTTTTCCCGCGTACTAAGGTTGAGCCAATCACATGATACACCATCTTATATAAACAAAACACGAGTGGTTCTCTGTATCTTTCTCCGTCTCTTTGTCACTCTTGCGTCTCACTCCTTGCTGCCAAATTGTAACTTTCAAGAACTCCCGTCTTGACCATGCGGTCAGACGTTAAAGAACATTGCAACATTCACGCAAGTACGAACTCTTAACTCTTCGGAACATCTTACCAACTTGTACAATACACAATTCCTAACATGCAACAGGAACTCATTCTTCTAAACTACAGTTTAATAATTACTCCAACCCTTTATGAGCTCAGGTACAAATATTTTCAAATCTAAGAGACATAACTCTATCAACCCTTCAGCTTATTTGCATGTACAACAAAACACTAATAAATTCAATTGTTATGTTTTGAATCATTACGTTCTGTTTTGTATCTTGCACTATGTGCTATTTTATGTCATATATCAATTGCATTGTGACCGCCGCATTGGATAGTGACCTCCAGCATCTTTGCATGTCCTTAATCACGCCTTTCCTAGACAAAATTAAATAATTGTGGCGGGACCCGCAACATGATTGACGAAGCGCGCTACAGGATAATAAATAAAAAGTGTATTGTTTTTTCATTTAAAAATGAATTTGAAACAGTCCAGCATGACTGAATTTATTTCGGGAGTTCTTTAGAAACAATTCAAAATATAGAAACCATTGCAAACAAATGTAGAACATTAAATATATATTTTTATAACTTGTCTGTCTTTCTTTTAAACAGATTTTCTGTAACTGGGGGTCCTGTTCTATGAAAATAAAATTGATGATTTAAATTCTCCAAGGACTTGTGCTTATAACTAATGTAAACATTAAGCTCTACAAAACAGAATTTCTTGAAATTTCAAAAAATTAAGATGTAAAAAGAATATTTTTACCAAGAATTTTTAAAAAAGAAACATTCTAAAATAATTTAATTTATTTGTGAATAAGTCCTAAAAGTTTAATTAAAATCCAACAATTATCAAATTTTTGCAAGAATTTCCAAATCAATGTGGGTTTTTCACAGCAAAAAAGATGCTAAAATATTCCCCATACTAATTTATGGTCACCCGCTGACGCATAAAAAAGAAAGAAAAAATTTTCTAGGTTCTTAAATAGATTAAAAAATGTAATTTAATAATAGAAGAAATCCTTTCGTTTCTTCTCTTAATAATAACAAAGATTTTGACGTTAAAACTTTGTTTTTGTAAAGTTTTAGGCATTTTTTCATCATTGGTATGCTAACTTTTAGCGAATCCGTGGAGGTATCTGAAATGGCTAAAATCTTTATTAGAAGACATAACAACTTTTTCGGTTTTTAGAGATTAGCTTATATTATTTATTAGGACAGAAAATAAAATCAAAATTTACGTTTAAAGAAAACATTTAAATTATTTAAAATAAGTTTTTGTAGAAAGTGCATGGAGATGTCTAGTTTAAAACAAGCCGGTGTGCTGGTACCTCTAGCCTTGAACTAAAATTTGGCCTCCAAGCATTAATTAATGAAACAATGACAGAAATCATTCTCATCTAAACAGTATCTCTCCTATGGGAAAAATCTAGTGTTAATCGGACACTTATGGCGTCCCCAGACGGGTAAATGTAAAAAAAAAAGGGGGGGCTTCTGGTCCCTTGTACGCGTGGGACTCTCACTTTAAACTCGGCCTTGTATCACATTCCGTTGGAGTGGGTGCACATAGTAAGTGATAACATTTCCAAGTAGCAGTCTGGGTTTTCCAATTCTCCTTCTAAATCGGCCATAAATGTCTCCAAATCCGTGTATTTCTTTAGTCTTCTAGTACTTCTGCAACACTGAGATGGCTAAACATTAATTCTAAGCAACAAAAAAAACATTAAGCCCCAAAATGAAATATAAACTGGAAGATAGAGACAGAAAGACAGAATGGAAAACATTCCCTGGTAATATGGAATTGAAGAAAGGGCCATCTGGGTTGCCTCACCCATACGAATTGGAATGATGTACCAAGAGTTTACTTTTTTATCTATCGAAAATCTGGCATGCGGGTAAATCAAATTGGGAAATGACTATCTCTTTCTTGGGAAATTATAAAAACATGTCATTGACGAAAAGAGAAGCAGACAAGAATTATATTTTAATTAGCGAAAACGAATTGAGAAATAAAAACAGGGAATGAACCCGCTGCGCGAGTCAGAATTATGAAAATCGATCCGTCATAACAGGCAGATGATCTGAATTTTTTTTTAACTAAGACGGCGACTGGCCCAAGAAAACAGCATGTCTTTTTTCTGAGAATTTAGGTAAACAAATATATTTTCATTGACGAAAATAAATTGGGAAATAATTTTTATCTATCGCTGGAAAGGTTAAAATGAGAAGGTGGTCTGGTTTGTGTTTTTTCGCTAGACAAGTGGGTCCAGAAAAGGAGTCAGAGAATTGAAATTAATGAGGAGATTAAACCGCGCTCTTTCTCCAACGCACTTTAAATTTAAATTTGTCAGAAGACAGTTATGTCAACCCAGAGAAGTGGGCAGAGTTAGAATACCGAGAAGGAAGGAGGAGGAGGCAGAATTTAGCGCCGCCTGTACAGAGTAGCGGTGCAAGATGTGAAGTGAAGCAGGTTGGAGTTAAGGGAAGAACAATCCCTGTCACTACTCCCAAAGAAGAAGAAGAATTTTCTAAATTTGGAAAGTTGATTAAGAAAGCAGAAATTGGGAACAAAGAAAACCTTTATTGAAATTAATGAAAATTTGGGAAATACCGAATCCCCAGAACCCTTCGGTCCCACGCTAGTTTTGGTCCGAAGTTCATATAAGTAGATGACTTTGGGCTGAGATCCTGCATTGAGTGCCTCTGAAATCCACGTCAGCTGCCAACCAGAATCCTGATTTCAAGACTTCGAGCCTTCTAGAAATTTAGACAAGGTCCAGTGTCAGTATAGAGAAAGATGCGGGTAGGGTTAATTTTGTTGTACCAAGTGCTATAAAAACCAACTGAAGATTAACCACACGAATCTCACGTTTTATTTTTTTGTCATGAAGATGTTTTTTCCTTAATATAGCGCCTGCCACGGCTTGAACCAGTGCTGCTTGATTACGACCTTCGATTTTCTACTGCTCTGAGTACAAGAACACAACGTGGACAGAGTTTGTGTGGATCAAAGTAGCCAGTGACCAACAATCAGCTTGGACCAGCGTCAGCATAGACCAGCGCAGAGTTAGCCCCGTGGTTAAAACGTCGTTCTAAGAGGACCAGACCACTAAACGTGGTTACACCACCGGGTGTAGGCGGCGACAGGAGGTGTTATACTTTATAAGACTAAAAATTAATAATTTTTTGAAGAAATTATTCCATCAATAAAAACGTTCTTTTTTTTAATCCGATGAAGTTGAGAGAAAATTCATTTTCCCATGATGCAAGTTATAAAGAAACCGAAAAGGGTTTCTGGGTATATATACGATTTTATGTCCTCACTTCCGGAAAAGACAGAATCTTTCTCTTTCCAAGCTTGTTATATTTTGTTCCTGCAGAACTATTGAAAAATTGTTCTCTGGAGCAAAGCATAATAAATTTGTCCAACTGGAAGAAATGTGGTACAAGGCCAGGTTTAAAGTAGGAGTTCCAGGCGTAAATGGAACTTGTGACAAAATTTGTTCACTCTCTTGGGATTTCAATACGAGGATGTCTCAGATGCCAAGGATTGCCCTAGCTCTCTCCGTTAGGAAAGGTACTGCCTAGGGGAGCAGTGTCCTAGAGCAGAGCCTATATGTATCGTGAAAAATGAAATAAAACCAAAAATAATAATAATAATAATAATAATAATAATAATAAAGAATAAAAATAAATAAATAAATTTTCCATGATTCAAGTTATAAAGAAACTGGAAAGGGTTTCTGGTTACAGGTGTAATTTTATGACCCACTTCAGAAAAAGACAATCTTTCCCTTTTCACTTTCCAACGAGATCGTTTGAATGTATTTTCAGCAGCTTGACTCATGAAGTAGAGATTCGGTCATCCCAACCCAGCACGAGGCTGACTTGAGCTCGACCCTTGTTGGGATAGTCCATACACTATTGACACCCCAAAATTTTAAATGAACCATTCCGTATCATGTGTTGGCGAATCGGGTCCGTCGAGGCTAAGTCTACCAATCAGGTCGGTCGGTGCATATTCCCGCCAAGGCGCGAACTTTGAACAGGAAGGAACGCGGTTCTCTTTAGAAATTCAGTAGTTTGCGCGAATCTTTGAATCGACACAAACGCACGTTTCGTCGATCAGCGAAAATATGTCTTCAAGTCAACTCGCCACAGCTACCTTTTGAAACTCAGCGAATCTGAATTCTAGAACAAGAAAAACTCCTTTTTCTATAGAAGCAAACTCATCGAAATGAATGTCTGAGATTAATATAATACAAGTGTTGATTTTCCCATTCAACTACGATATAAAAATATTATTTTACTCAACATAAAGGTACGCTACATTGTACGACTTATTTTTTTCCTTTCCTGCACACACACATTACACCTTGAAGCAATCGTTAAATTGCCGTTTGGCAACAATTTAATTTTCTCTACGAACAATTAATCTCGACCGAAGAACAGTTTCAATCGACCTGAAACGAACACATGAACTATAAACTTCCCGCTCATACATTCAACATATTTACAAATCGTAATTTGTATATAGATGTGTATAATAATAATTTGAATTTGTTTCTCGTTCAAATATTGTGTTCGTCATTATTTGTTCTTTGTTTTGTATTGCATGATAAATGTTTGAACAATTTCTCCTAAATTTGTTTGTGGAAAAATAACACGCAATTTACCATGGCCTTCTGAATAAACCCCGTTTATTCATTAATTATCTAAAAATTCACCGACCTTTCCACTACACCCTCTTTACCTGTTCTTATCCTTACTTCCCATAAATAATTTCTGAACCAAAAAAGGAAAACAGACATACTCAAGGGACATTTAACGTTGTTTCAATACACTACAGTCAACATAAAAGGAATAAACGTCTGTAGCAGAAACTCAAGTATTTTTGGATGCTTCTTCTTTGTTTACATATTAGCCCCGCACCTTCACCTAAAAAAATACACACAAAAAACTCACATACTTGTTAACATCCACAGTTTCACAAATGTTTTATGAAATTAGTAGTGAAAAATTTAAAAAGTATGGAGTAACTTGCTATTTCCTGATTTCAAGTGATTGGCGGGGAAATCTGTGGTGGGTATAAAATTTTATTAAGGCATTTAAAAACGGACATCTTAAAAGTATATAAAAATTAAATTAAAATAAAATAAATTAAATTAAACCAATAAATAAAATAAGAATAAAGAATAAAAAATTAAATAAATTCATTTTCCCATGATGCAAGTTATAAAGAAACCGGAAAGGGTTTCTGGTCACATATTCTATGTTCCCACTTCCGGAAAGGACAGAATCTTTCTTTTTCCAATCTTGATAACATCAACGAATTCCTTCTAGAGAACGAATAAGTGGAATACAGAATGTTTACAAGTTGCCATTTATTTGCTTAATATATTTTTTGCAAGTTAAATTTTTAGAACTATTAATTTAAAGAGCTGTGAAGAAATTATTTTCCTGCAAAATCTTAAAATTCGTTGCTTCTCTGAAACCTGGCATTTCAATTTTAAACATCATATCACATATTGTTTGCAAGTTGGCGTGAAAAACTGACAGCGGCAAATGGAACTTTCTTGTTCATTCTTCCTTCTAATTTAAAAAGAATGATGAACAAAAGCTGAAAAATTGCTTGAAATGAATAAAAAAAATTCGTCATAACAAACATGGCTACCTTCAAACAAATATTGACTTTAAAAGCCTAAATGAGTGTGAATCATGATTTAAGAATTACAAAAAATGCATGCAAGGAAACTACATTTTTCTCTCCATAGATCGAAAAAAATCTCAGTAAAAAAAAAAAAAAAAAAAAAAATAGAAATGGGATATTTCCAGTCCAACACTTTTTCAAGATGTTTGAAAGGCTTGACACAAATCTGTGATAAAATTCGCCAGGAAATTATTTAATTCCAAACCGTTCCCAAGAAATTTTTCAAGGTAAGCAAACCATGAATGACAATTTATTTTAGATGGAGACTCTTCAAGAAGCCATTTTTCTTCTGAAATTTTGGATAAAAAATCAAAATTATTTCAATTTTTCAAAATTCCTTTCAGTCAGTGATGCATGAATTTTATCTGCTTTTTTATTTTATTTTTTTATAAACAACAGCCTTTTCTTCTGTTTCTTTGACGTGTTCTTGAACTATTATCTTGATCTTTGTTATTTTAGCCCCGTGTTTCAAACACTATATTTCTCAGTCTCTGTAAATGTCTTGCAGTTCTCGGATAAAAAAATGTGTCGCTATTTTATCGATAAAAACATGAAAAGAATTCATACAAAATGAAAATTGATGAATTTAAAAAGGAACTGATAAAAGACTATGAAAACCTAATAACTTTATTTAATAATCAATTAATTAATACACGGACATTTTGCTATTTTGTTGTTTGTCGTAGACAGAACCAAAGAAACACAAGAAGTGATATGAAAACGTATTGTATTGCTCCACAATCATCAAATATTGAATGACGGAAAATAACAACAAACAAAACGAAGACTTAAGTAAAATACAGAGAAAACCTCAGTTGTCAAACATCTCGCATGTCGAATAAATCGGTTTTCTAATAGAAAATTCGAGATGAAAATGCTTCGGTTACCGAACAAAATTTCGTTTCTTGAACAACATTGTCGAACCGAGTTAAACCTGAACGAAATCATTTTTTCTTAGTCGACCGCCGTCTTGTATAAATTAGTATGTTGTGCTGTGCTTTTCTTTTCCAATTTTATTGTACTGTACCTTTTTTCTTTTTATTAGCCTTTCTTTATTCATGGCTCCAAAGAAAGCTAGCAGTGATACTGGTAAAGGAAAAAAGAAAAGTTAAGAGAAAAACAATTGTTGATGATATTGTCTCTTCCTATTCAGTTTCATATGGCAAATGCAGCCGTCTATACTATTCTAATAAAAATGCTAGGATACTTACCTGGCACAGGGATCCGTCCCTGTGCTGGTGGTATCACGGCTACGACTAGCTTAGACCAGCGGCCCGAGTGAAAACACTCGGGTCCCCACGTTAAAAACTAACCTTGTGTCGCAATCTGACTCAGTGGGGGGGGGGGTAAATCTCTACTTTTCTTATAAAAATAAAGAGACGATCATGTCTCCCCCCCCCCTTTCCAAATAGTATTTCTTCCACTTACGCTCTCAACTCTCCTATTTACAGCTACGGTTGTTGCTGGTGGTGAAGGCTGGCTGGAGATGCGACTGGTGAAAGAAGGTTGGAACAGATACTACACTTTGATCACAGGCATCTTGGTAGAGGATGGTATTTAGTGTCCTCCCCACGAGGGACAGATGTGGCACAAGGCCGGGTTTAAAGTGGGATATTCCCCAGCCCGTAGGCTCGGCCAAAAATAGCCCGTAGATCCCGTATAAACGGGATCGGGTTGGTCAACCTCCCCGAACGAGGCTCTGCCCTTCGGCGGAACCTCGTCCGGGTTCCTCTCTGCTCAGGGGCAGAGAATTCGACCGTCTGGCACTTAACGTGCTGCCGACTCCCATTGTCTATTTGTGAGTGCTTTTTATGCTGAATCTGCTACACAACCATGGCTGGTCCTTTTTGGGTGAAGTTTCTTACATTTGTTTTGAACTATTATCTTCATCTTTGTTATTTTGTTTTTGCACTGTTTTAACAATATATTTCTCAGCCTCTGTAGAGAAATGTTGAAGTTCTAAGATAAAAAAAAATTGTTGCCATTTTCTTGATAAAAACATGAAAAAAGTATTACAAAATGAAAATTGATGGATTTAAAGGAACCGATGAAAGATTATGAAAATCAAATAACTTAATAATCAATTAATAATAATTTAGAACCAAAGAAACTCTAGAATTGACAGGATAACGTATTGTATTTGTCCGCAGTTACATTCATAAATTGTTATGTTGCTTATGTCTAATGTTTGTCCAATGGCTCTGATTGATTTTCCTTCTTTTCTCAGCTTCAAAAGACACGGTTCTCTCATCTTCATCTCTTATTCTTTTTAACAAGAAATACAGTCTTTACAGGTGAAAGCCAAGGCTAAAAAAACAAGAGTAGTCATTCATTAATGTTTAAACAATCAATCTAAAAGGAAATACCTGGGCAACAAGAATCATGTCATTCATATGTTCCAATAGTTTTGCTTACTTGAAGAATGGCTGGGTTCAAACAAAAGGTGGTATGTCCTAAGTTGTTTGACACATCTAAATGTAAATACCAAGACATAAAAGCTGAAATTCTGAGCTCTTGTCTCATATTCATCTTTTGATCTTAAACCCAAATGTCTTCAGTGAACAACAAAACCAAAAGAATTGGCCTTGCTATTCCAATACATCTGGAGTGGACTGTATATAATTTGTTTGTTTATCAAATTCTGATTAGGTATGAATCCACCTCTTCTCCCTCCAGCTATGGGTTAATTAGTAGAACTTGTATGACTAAAATCATTCTTATCTGAAAAAAAAAATTCTTATCTGAAAATATTTTCTGCCTTTAAATAACCTTCAAAGGCTTGATAATCTATAGAAAGTGAATCAATCAAAACTTTTGATAAGCTATAGAAAACAATCAATCAGAACATCTGATCAGATTGGAAAGGCTGAACAATGTTTCACTCGAAATATAGTGATCAAAACAACAAAATGAGAATAATACACAATGCCCAGGAAAAAAGCGGCAAATTAATTATCACTGTTTTATCTTAAACGAATAATTGACCTTGAATAGATTTCTTTAATATTCATGATCTTGAATAATCATTTAATTTTATGTAATTACTTAACTCTGATTGGTTCTTTTATGATCGATTAAATGCTGCTCAATCTTGTGACTTGTCATTTAAAGGTAATTTGCAGATAACTTTCATCTTTCGTTCTGCCCTTCTTGTAGGGCTAAACAACTCACTGATTTTGAGCGTCAAGTTATCGTATTTTACAAAGAAGAACATCTGATGTAGGGATTGATGAAATCTGCAGAAATTCTTCCTTAATTTTTCAGTTACATCAGTCGTCTCCAATTTTTCAACAGTCGACTCGCATCTTTCTGAATGTTACCGCTTTTTACTGGGCACCCTGTAGTTTAAATAACATTAAGATTAAAAATGATATTGTGTGACTAATTTGTAACTTTATTAATTGATGCTTTGTATGACTTATATTAGACTTGGTAACATCTTGTGAGATAACCCAGACATGTACAATGTTTACTGCTTGCTTTTAAAACTGTGTTTTAATTTTGCTCCCCCCCTCCCCTCAGATATTGGTTCCTGTTTTATCAATCTGCATGAGCTAAAAAGACAGATAACATTTTCAAAGATAGAGAAATTTATTTCAGGAACGGCGCCACATTTCAGATAACCATTTCATGGTTTGTCTCAAAGAAACTTAGCCTTAGAAAAAAAAATAGTACCTTATTCTGTTTGTTTGTAAGTATGTCTATTATACTTTTTAACCTAGGATCAGAGTGTAGTATCTGCTTGATCTACAGCATTTCTGATTAGTTTACCTGTTTGTATATATAGGATCATTATTGCTTTCTACCTAGGATTAGAGTGTAGTACCTGTCTCATCTATAGAATTTCCGATTTAGACTATTGACTGGTTTGTATGCACAACCATTATGTCTTCTTATCTAGGATCAGAGTGTACTAATATTGCTTGTAAATACCAGGTAAGCTTGGGTGTGCAGGGGGTGTAATGGATAACATCTTGGGATTCCAAATTAGAGAATCAAGTTCCAAATTCCAGTCAGGTTCATTATATTTATGTGCAAATAACCTTAGAAAACACATGAATCCACCTCTTCTCCCCCATCTATGGGTTAATTAATAGGACGTATCAGTAAACCATTATTATCTACAAAATATTCTTACAATCTAAGAATATCTTCTAGCTTTAAATAACCTTCAAAGCCATAAAATTCAATTCAATCAGAGTGTAGTATCTGCTCGATCACTGGCCCTTTTGGTCTATATTATTATTTTGCTTGTTTGCATGTACGACTGTTATGCTTTTTTGTATATATGATCATTACACTTTTCTACCTAGGATCAGAGTGTAGTATCTGCTTGATCTCCAGCATTACTGATTTATATTATTATTCTGTATTTACACTATTTACATTTGGACTATTGTCCTCTTTTTTGTTGTTGTTATCAAAACATTTCAGCTGTTGTGCACTCTGGCCTTCATCAGGTGTATATCGGTCTGGATAACCTACAGGGAATTCTGAATGCTTCATTTAATCTACGGGGTTAGATGGTTCTCGTTCTACTGCTCATGTCTAGGGATATCTCATTTAGTTATTACTTTTAGTACTGTTCAGTTATTGCTCCCCTTCTTCCACTGAGTTCAAGTATACACTGCCTGTCCCAGAGATTGAACTCACAATAACTATGTCATCAAATTTACAAACCAATGCTTTAATTCACTAGGACAATTCCTGATGAAATCCGAAAGGTACAATGGTGTAAATTAAGTGTTTAAAATTTGACAAAAGTCTTTCAAAGGAAATTCGGATTCTTGAGGTTTATGTGATTTGGATAATAATTTCAGACAGACTATATTTACGGTACATTTGGTAATTCACAGTATTTCTACAAATCTTTTTAGTATTTCAGTTAAACTTTAACCTTTGCATAAAATAGGTAAAAAAAAGTTGCTTCATTTTTCTCCATCTTCAATATCAGAATCATTAAATAAAAATACACTAATTTTGAAAATTTTTTTTCAAATGCTGATAAGAGAGCTGTTGTAAGAGGACAAATGCTATTAGTTAAAAGTTAATAGCTTTAATGTGATTTAATTATGTAAACTAATAAGCATAGAGACTGACTAATACTACTAATAATAAATCTGTCTCTTCAAATAAATATGAACGGATAGAATGTTGTACATTGGGCTCAGGACTGTGGATAAACTGTCCAAAGAGCATGCTTTGTTCCATAGATAGATATGAATAGACTGAGATAGATAGATAGATACGAATAGACTGAGATAGATAGATAGATATGAATAGACTGAGATAGATAGATAGATATGAATAGACTGAGAGAGATTGATAGATATGAATAGACTGAGAGAGATTGATAGATATGAATAGACTGAGAGAGATAGATAGATATGAACAGAGAGAGATAGATAGATATGAACAGAGAGAGATAGATAGATATGAACAGAGAGAGAGAGAGAGATATGAACAGAGAGAGAGAGAGAGATATGAACAGAGAGAGAGAGAGAGAGAGATATGAACAGAGAGAGAGAGAGAGATAGATATGAACAGAGAGAGAGAGATAGAGAGATATGAACAGAGAGAGATAGATATGAACAGAGAGAGATAGATATGAACAGAGAGAGATAGATATGAACAGAGATAGATAGATATGAACAGAGATAGATAGATATGAACAGAGATAGAGAGATAGATAGATATGAACAGAGATAGAGAGATATGAACAGAGAGATAGATAGATACGAACAGAGAGAGATAGATAGATACGAACAGAGAGAGATAGATAGATACGAACAGAGATAGATATGTAGATGGATGGATATGTACCAACTGAGATAGATAGATGGATAAGTGAAAGTATGCTAAGACAGATAAATAAGATTAGGCTAGTATCAATAGATAGGTGTAGGCTATAATAAATAGTAGTCGGCTCAGTTAGATATGAGTCTGCTGAAATAAATAGATGCATTTGAATAGTGGCTGATATAATATATGTGCTGAAAGAGATTCTCAGGACTTTTTCATAGCCTAAGCATTACTCTTTATTTTCATTTTTCTTTCTTTTTTCTACCAAACAAGGAAAATCTGTTTCCTTTGAGAAAATGAACCAAACCATAAATTCTGTTTCCATTTATAAAATCCCAAATTTACAACTTTGCCTTGCAATAAAGAGTTTTCCGAAAACGCCAATGTTTGCTAATTTAAGATGGCTGACATTAAGGCTCTCTTTTTCTTTTAATGTTTATTGATGAATGAATATTCTTTGAAGCAAGTCATGGTTATAAAAAAATTCAGATCAGTGGTGTTGTCAAATAAACAAAATAATCTCAAGAAAAGTATGAGATTCACTTTGCACTTAATTGCCTTGAAAGGCAAGATGTAAACAAGTTATTTTTGCTAGTTTCTAAAATTATTTTAAGATGTGTTTTATTTTTGGTCATGTCTTTTGTATATTTAAATTAGGATAAACATAACCACATTTGTATAAAAATATGAATTTATAACAATCCAATTTCTTTATATGGGTTTTGGTACCATAACATAAAATTTCTCCCTGGTCTTTTAAGTAAAAGTAGAGGTTTATCCCTTGTTTCCTACTTGAGATTGTTGTTTTCGGTTCCTTCTAAAGTCTACTTCAACTCTATACTTCTAACGTCTCTGCCTAAACTCTGAAATGTTATTTATTTTCTTCCTTCAGTAGGAGTAGATAGGTTTTTTGAATAGGAGTAGAGGTTTATCCCTTGTTTCCTGCTTGAGATTGTTGTTTTCGGTTCCTTCTAAAGTCTACTTCAACTCTATACTTCTAACGTCTCTGCCTAAACTCTGAAATGTTATTTATTTATTTTCTTCCTTCAGTAGGAGTAGATAGGTTTTTGAATAGGAGTAGAGGTTTATCCCTTGTTTCCTGTTTAGGATTGGGTTTCCGGTTCCTTCTAAAGTCTACTTCAACTCTATACTTCTAACGTCTCTGCCTAAACTCTGAAATGTTATTTATTTATTTTCTTCCTTCAGTAGGAGTAGATAGGTTTTTTGAATAGGAGTAGAGGTTTATCTAAGCATCTTAGTGGCATTTTCAACTAACTTTGGGTGAATTGATTAGAAAAAAAATGCATGTTGTATTACTTTGGTTGGCAAAAGGGGATATTTTACACCAGATATCAGCATAGATACTCAGTATCTATGCTGATGACACAATTATTTATACCTGTCTTAATAGTAATTCTGATAAGGTCAAATTGGCAGCTTTTCTCAAAAATGATGTACAATCTGTTGTTAACTGGGGCAAGGACTGGCTTGCTAATTTTAACACCTCCAAAATGAAACTTCTCCTTTTTAATTGTGTGAGAAAATATTGTAATGTACAACAAGAGTGTGTTGAGATTGTCGGGAAACACCTAACCAATTGCTCTCCCAGCAAATACAGGGGTAATAGAAAGAGATGGGTGGTAACACTGCCTCAAAATGACCATGAGACTGATTTCACAAGATACCATGTCTTGCCATATTGCTGACTGCTAGTTTTCCCCCAGATTTATCGACATGAGTTATCTTACAAAGACCTGGATCTTAACCAGTTATAGAGAGGCCCGTATCTAGACATACCAAACTGTCCTATTGCTAATGGGAAAAACCCGGATGTAACTGGTGTTGGCAAACATGTCCATAAGTGATCCAAGGCCTCTTTTGTATCTGTACTGACACACGTTCGCCACAAGAACCCTTTTTGCTTTCTATGGCTGATACTAGCCTTCAGGAGAGCAACTTATTCTGTCTTTTCGGGCTTATGTTTTCCACCAACATGAAGTGGAAAGATTATACTGAATCAATTACTAGGTCTGCTGCAAGGAAAATTGATTCACTGTGTCATGCTAGACTATTTCTCTCACTACAATCAATCTTACATATTTATAAGTTTACCATTTGTCCTTAGTTTCAATGTTGTTGCCACATCTAGCTTGGTGATACTACTGTATATTTAGAGATTCTTGATAAAATTCAAAGAATCTGCAATGTTATTAGTCCTGACCTGGCATCCCAGTTTCAGTTACTTTCTCGCTGCCTTTTTTTATAAATATTTTCATGGTAATTGTTCTGATGAGCTTTCCTCTTTGTTATCTCGACTTTATGAATTTAAGTACAGTACTAGATTGGCAGCTAGGTCTCATCATTTTATAGTTGAGATTGCAAGAGATAACCATATGTCCTATGCTAATGTTTTCTTCTATTGCACTTCTCACTTGGGGAAACTCACGACTTCTTGCTTCCAGTCAACATTGATCTTTAAAAAATTTTTAAATAAAAATTAGGCATTAATTTAGTATTTCATTTTTTAGATGTGTAATTGTCAATATAGTTGTGTTATTTCAAACTATTGTTCTCACCTTGTGTTATAGATATTATTATAGACACAACATTTCAGCCAAATACCCACTAGACATCATCAGTTTTCCATTGTCCAAGTAAAATTGGATTTAATGGATAAGATTATCCGAATATACCTGTATGATTGAGCACATGGCTGAGTGGTTAGAGCATTCGCTTTCTGACCATGAGACCGGGGGTTCAAATCTTATCGTGGTTGATTTGTCAGAAACTTGACCTTGATGTTATCAATCTGGAGAAGGCGATCCCAGCATGTGGCACCTTTGGAAAGTGACTGAAAACCATACCACGGGTTGACCCAAGCCTTATGAATGAAATTGGGTTGATGGAACTCTTTGGGAAGCTGTTGATGGTTGTGCTAGCACAAAATCACAAGTCATCGGGACTGAGGGTTTTAGCATGCTGGTTTTGTTCAGACTATTGATCATACTAGAAACTGTATGCTCTCTCAAAAACTGTAACTAAGGTCCACTCAGCATTGTTCCAGTATAAACCACAGGTGTGCTCTGTGGGTGTTGAGCAAACACAAATATGCCTGAGCAGGCGCCTGCAATTGGGATTAGCTAGCTACCCTAATGGACTGGCATCCTTGGATTCGAGTGATCTCACCATTTACATTTATCTGAATAGGAAATAAAATAGCTACACCTTAAATGCATTGATCTTCAAAAATTTAAATGTAATATCAATCATTGTCTTCTGTGTTTTTAATTCCTGATCTTTCATTATTCCCTCTCCCCCTCTTTCTTTTTCTCATTCTTTCACATTCAGTAACCCCCCCCCCCTTGCGCCTTAGTGGCTTTATTGCCTTTGCTTGGGAGTGGCATGATTAAAAAATACTTGAGTCTAAATGTAAGCATTTATTAGGTTTATACCTGAGTCTATCAAACATTGGTCAGGTTTATATTTAAGAATTTGCAATGTTACTGGTCCTAACCTGGCATCCTGACTTCAGTCACTTTCTCACCACCTTAACGTGGTCTTTAATTCAGCACGTGCAATTGGTTCTCATCAAACTGAACAGGTCGGCCAGAATGTGGAGAGTCTGTGAGTTTGAACTTCCCCTTCCTGAAATGGGAAAACCATTTTTATGCCCTTCTGTCAGTAAGGAAGTCATCTCCATACACAGCACAAATATCTTGAAAAGCTTTGGCAGCTTTGCGATCTTAAAAGCAAAGAGAAAAAGATGTTTAAAAGTATTACTATATTGGCAGCCAGGTTGCATCACTTTGGTCAAATCCCCTTTGGCCATCATCAGGTTTGCATTGTCCAAGTAAAATTGGTATAAATTGGTAAGATTTTCAAAAAAATATCTATATCAAATAAAATAGTGACACCTCGAATGTATTGATCTTCAAAAATTTAAACACAATGTCAATCATTGTCTTCTTAATTCCCTCTCCTTAATAAGGTTTTCTTATATTCTCTAACACTCAGTAACCCCTTGAATCTTAGTGGTTTTATTGCCTTGCTTTGGGTGAAATGATTAAAAGGAAAAGATGGGTTATAATCAAAATTTTGATTGAACAAATCATGTCTAAAGTGTCTGACTAAACTACAACCAATCTGAAAATAGTTTATTTTTTTATAGGAAAAATATTTATAGCAAATAAAACAATATATACTAACACACCTTATTACTATGAAAATTAACCCACTTATCCTGAATATAGTTAAATTATTGACCAAAAGTGCCTGAAACAATGAACACTATGGACAATGTTTCCACCTATCGGGACCTGAACAAGAAAAATTGTAAAGACACAAGAAAAATTTAACAAAAAACTTACAAATTATTCCATGTCCATCATATTTCATGAATGACGTATATGTATATGAAATAAAAATCAATATTTTGTTTATAAGAGACAAATGTCACCTGCTAATTGTCTACACTCATCAACTGGAACAATTATATAATTGCATAAACTTTTACACATTCAGTAATACAGAAACATATGCAGATATATAATTAACCAAGTTGGTAATTAAACTATAAACAAAAAAAACATGATAGAATGAAAACATTGCAGTCAAAATAAAGTCAATTTATAGCTCGTCAAAATGACAAGGATTGGTTTTTAAGTAAGGTCTCCAAACTTATGAAAGAATCAAATAGAATAATGAAATTGTTATCAAAATGTTTATCAAAAGTCTGTTTATTCTTATTCAAAATGACAAAGACTGGTTGTTAAGTAAGGTCTCCAATTTTATGAAACAATTATTAATGAAATTGCTATCAAATTGAAGTCAATTTATTTCTCTTCAAAATGAAGAGTGTTACTTGATAACTATATTTTTCATTCCAATAAAGCAATTTTAGAACAATTGTATGTTTCAAACAGTTTTGAAAATCTGGGGCAAAGAGTTATTTAAAATTAGACTGTCTTCATGTTATAATCACATTTCAACCATTGTGTCCACTGGCTCTCGTCAGGTGTCTGTCAATATTGGAGTAAACTTCAGGGAATTTTAAGATGAACTCTTTGTGAAATCAACTGAATAAAGAGTTTAATTCAAAATTACCTGAAAATTTACTTTAGTATTCAAAACATAGTAATCATAACAAAGATGAGGATATTAGTTTAACTGTAAATAATGTAAATAGTGTGTTTATTAATTATAAGATATATTTAATAGAATAGTACCTGAAATATTTCATGTGAGGTTTTTGTTTTTTTAGCTGCAAATACATATATAGTTGATTGCAAGCCAATTAAAGTCCTTTATCAAGGAACTATAGACTGGCACTACAAAATCACAAAAAAGCCTTACTTAACCAAATAACAAAACCCACATCAGTGGAAAACTTCAAACAAAACAAAAAACAATAGCAGATGTAACTAGAAGGGGATATAATGTCTCCACCCCGGAACTCATTGTTTTTCACTTATTAATTATCTTATTATCCTTCCACAATAGGAATAGGTTCACTTATCGTCTGGTTCATAGTCCTCACTGATTTTTTGAACAGGAGTAGAGGTTTATCTATTGTTTTCTGTTTAGGATTGGATTTCAAGTTCTTTCTAAAGTCTATTTCAACTTTATACTTCCAATGTCTTTGCCTTAATGTTGTCTATCCTCCTTATCCTCATAATCTTCACTTCCTCCCACCTCATCTTTCATTCCTATCACACACCTCATTCATCATAACCATTTTAACAGTAACCCTCTACACTACAATCTTAACCTCTTCAAGTCAAGGGTCAATCGTTATCTATCCTCCTTATCCTCATAATCTTCACTTCCTCCCACCTCCTCTTTCATTCCTATCACACACCTCATTCATCATAACCATTTTAACAGTAACCCTCTACACTACAATCTTAACCTCTTCAAGTCAAGGGTCAATCTATCCTCCTTATCCTCATAATCTTCACTTCCTCCCACCTCCTCTTTCATTCCTATCACACACCTCATTCATCATAACCATTTTAACAGTAACCCTCTACACTACAATCTTAACCTCTTCAAGTCAAGGGTCAATCGTTATCTATCCTCCTTATCCTCATAATCTTCACTTCCTCCCACCTCCTCTTTCATTCCTATCACACACCTCATTCATCATAACCATTTTAACAGTAACCCTCTACACTACAATCTTAACCTCTTCAAGTCAAGGGTCAATCGTTATCTATCCTCCTTATCCTCATAATCTTCACTTCCTCCCACCTCGTCTTTCATTCCTATCACACACCTCATTCATCATAACCATTTTAACAGTAACCCTCTACACTACAATCTTAACCTCTTCAAGTCAAGGGTCCATCGTTATTTATCCTCCTTATCCTCATAATCTTCACTTCCTCCCACCTCGTCTTTCATTCCTATCACACACCTCATTCATCATAACCATTTTAACAGTAACCCTCTACACTACAATCTTAACCTCTTCAAGTCAAGGGTCAATCTATCCTCCTTATCCTCATAATCTTCACTTCCTCCCACCTCCTCTTTCATTCCTATCACACACCTCATTCATCATAACCATTTTAACAGTAACCCTCTACACTACAATCTTAACCTCTTCAAGTCAAGGGTCAATCGTTATCTATCCTCCTTATCCTCATAATCTTCACTTCCTCCCACCTCCTCTTTCATTCCTATCACACACCTCATTCATCATAACCATTTTAACAGTAACCCTCTACACTACAATCTTAACCTCTTCAAGTCAAGGGTCAATCGTTATCTATCCTCCTTATCCTCATAATCTTCACTTCCTCCCACCTCCTCTTTCATTCCTATCACACACCTCATTCATCATAACCATTTTAACAGTAACCCTCTACACTACAATCTTAACCTCTTCAAGTCAAGGGTCAATCGTTATCTATCCTCCTTATCCTCATAATCTTCACTTCCTCCCACCTCGTCTTTCATTCCTATCACACACCTCATTCATCATAACCATTTTAACAGTAACCCTCTACACTACAATCTTAACCTCTTCAAGTCAAGGGTCAATAATTATCTATCCTCCTTATCCTCATCATCATCACTTGTATGTGTGCCAATGTTCTTATGCTAATGTGTGTATATGGATGCTTATGCACATATCAAACTGTTTGTATTTGTGAAGGTGTACGTGTGTGGTTGAAAATAGGTATAGGTGTTTGTGTGTCTGAAAGTGTGTATGCGAATATTTATGTACTTATTAGTAAATATGTGTGTGTGTCTGTGCATGAACCATTCATAAAATCCTTTGTCAAAAGATTTTACTTTTTTTTTTTATTCTGGATCTACTAAGGTAATTAAGACTGTTTTATTTGCATTTTATCTTTCCTGAATCTTATTTCAGTGCAGCAGGTGCTTATTGACAAGGAACATGAAATGGTTTTCGTTTACATGGAATGACAACTGATGAAGCAAATTTATGAAGTATGAATTGATGACACGTATCTCATGATGAAAAGACCTGCTGAGAAAAGGAATGTTATTTTTACGATTACATTCAGACTTTAGATTTCAATTAGAGCCTCTGTTATTCAAAATACAGTTATATTATATATTAGTTACTTACTAAGGCAAGTATAATGTGATATCTTTTAGGTATATATTAATATGGCAAGGTTTCATTTTACAGTTGAAATGGTTAGATGTAACCGTAAGTTCTATGCTAACAGTTTCTTCTATTACACTTCTCGCTTGTGGAAATCTCTTCCAGCTTCTTGCTTTCCAGTTAACTTTGATCTTCAAAAATTTAAGTGCAATGTTAATCGTTATCTACTTTCTTCTTAATTCCTGTTCTTTTTATTGTCCTCTCGTTGATTGTATTTTTTCTCATATTCTCTAACAGTCAGTAATTCTTTGCATCTTAGTGGCTTTATTGTCTTGCTTGGGGTGAAATGATTAAAATACAAAACAAAACCACACATAGAGGGAATGAGGAGCAGGGGAAAGCAGTGAGTAAGCTACTTGGCAAGTTTGAGCAAATGGATGGTAGAACAAGTATTCCAAAATGGGTTTGCAAAGAAGTAAGTATTGAAGGGAATTACAAAAACAAGTAATTTATGGAGAGCCATGATCGGCCAGGCCTTTAAACAGTCAAAAAGTGACAGCTGAAATCTTTAGGAGATGTAATGTAGAGAAAGAAGGTTTAGAGAATTTAACTCTCACAAGTCATACTGAAAGGAAAACAGTAAGAAAACTTTTTGATAAATAAATGGGCAGCAGCACCACCGTCTCAAAGACAAAGAATTATGAAGGAGAAAGTATGGCCAAGACCTAAATTATGTCAGGTGACTGCTACCATATAACCCACTACCCCCTGCTGCATGGTCACGTCATCAGTGACTAAAATGGTTCTCCCACCAGGATTTTCTGGTGAGGAAAGTGGATGAACACCCAGCAGAATTCAAAACAAAACCTGAAAAAGGGTAAACGAACCTTCTTGTAGAATCAACAACCATTCAGTGCCATGGACTAAACCGGGCTGCATGGCTGTGTATGTGGCCAACATGATGATGACATAGAATCATTCGGTGGTCAGCTTCCTGGACTGCAGTCACCAGGCAGGGCGGAAAGTTCCCCAATGGAATCAATAGCCACTTAATGATCATTAAAAATTAATTAATACTGAAGTTCCCCCAATACAAGGCTCGAGAGCCACTCGGGGTAGAGGGTGCTAAGAAATGAAGATTAGGGGATATGGAATGCAAGTCAAGCCTTCAAGTTGGAAGATTTAAGTTTTGGTTTGACCTGAAGAGGGATGAGCTCGTGAATGAGTACCTCTCCAGCTTTCAGCAAGATGAGTGAGAATAACTTGTCAGGTGCTCAGCAATTCTACCACCACACCCGGTCATTGGACTGAGGATGATGATGATGATGGTTGAGAGTAATAAAAGATAGGAACCTGGGGAGAGACATGATTGCTAATCCACCTGAAGGGATATGACACATAGAGAAGGAGGGTGAACAAATAATGCAATGAATTTGCATGAATCATGCTCCTACAGGCTTACAAAATATTCCATTTCATTATGTCAGGATGTGCAGCAGTGTATAACAAGAAAATAAAATAGAAACTTCAGTTTTCAAGGCAGTAAAGAAATATTCAGTAGAGAAATATTCAGAAATTAATCAAATATTCAGAAAATTTTCAGTAGATAAATATTTAGAAAAAATACACAAATATTCAGAAATATTTGGTAGAAAAATATTCAGAAAATAATCAGAAATATTTGGTAGGAAAATATTCAGAAAATAATCAGAAATGTTTGGTAGAAAAATAATCAGAAAATAATCAGAAATAATTCGGTAGAAAAATAATCAGAAATAATTCGGTAGAAAAATAATCAGAAATAATTCGGTAGAAAAATAATCAGAAATAATTCGGTAGAAAAATATTCCCTACAGAAATGTTCAGAAAATATTCCCTACAGAAATGTTCAGAAAATATTCCCTACAGAAATGTTCAGAAAATATTCCCTACAGAAATGTTCTGTATCGAAATATTCAGTAGAAAAATATTAAAATATTGAATATTTCAAGGATTATTGAGCAATATGACTCCCACTCAATGTCATGTCAAGAAACAAATATAAAAGATACGTAATATTCTCTGGCTCCTGTCAGTTATAACAGAAGTAAAAAAATTAAAAAAAAAAAAACAAAGAAAACTTGACAACCTGGTGAAATTGCTAGGCCGGCTGGATTCTTTATTGAACAGTAAAGAATTAATGTCATGCTGGATCTGAAACTGCATTGGAACTGAAGGAAATGACCGCGCAGATTCATCCACAAAGTCAGCCCAATAGGAAAACTCTGGTAATAATTTCAAGATCCCTTATAGAAACCTGAAAAGTAAAATAAACAGATTTAACAGAAATGGCAGGAGTGTTGGACCAACAATGCAAATAAAAAGCATCTCACAATCAAACCAATCCTAGGTGATTGGAAATAAATGTGGTGAAAAGGAAAACGCGTTAATGCTGGCTCGACTACACATAGGCCACACATACCTAATTCATTTATACTTGCTGAAGAATGAAGGTCAACAAACATGTACAACATACTAAGCTGCACTCATGATGAAACCCATTTCAACTGAATTTACTCGCTTAGTCTCTTTAAAACATAAATACTACAAGGAAACCAACAGGAGAAAGCTATTTGAAAAAACTGAAACCGTCAACATAAAGCCCTACCTAAAAGAAATAGGTCAATACTAAAAAATAAAAACCTACAATAGATCATCTATAAACTATATATCTGAAAAAAACATACGTTTACCCTAAAAGTATAAAATTATGTACAAACTATCTGTAGTTGAAGGCATAAAATTACATTCAAAATATTTAGATTTCAGCATTAAATAACCCATAGAGGTGTTGATGTGCCATTAAACAAAATCAACAAATACAAAACCAATGCATTGTTTTACCTATTTTCCTTGCGCAATTACAACAAGGTTTTTGGAAAAAATTTTCCAACAAAGTATTAAAAAATTTTCCATATTTATTATTCTTGAGACTGTTATATATATATATATATATATATATATATATATATATATATATATATATATATATATATATATATATATATATATATATATATATGATTTTATCTTTGTTTTTCTTTCTTTTGGATGAAGAATGTAAATGTCTAATAACATTTACGGTAATGGCAATCAGTGCCAGACAATCTTTGCAATGCAAGGACTTTGAGTTCCTTAAAGGGCACCAAAACAAAATTGTCTTTAAAAAAAACAAAGAATGTGAAGGAGGGGAGGGAGAAAGACAGGAAATTCTTGCCATTTACCACAAAATAAAGATCAATAAAAAGCAATTAGTAGAATCGACAATTATTCTGGGCAAGAATCTTAGAGGGATGTAAGTGATGATAGTATTTAGTTGTTTCTATGACATCCATGGGATGAAGAAAGAATAAAATGAGAGAGAGAGTGGGGGGAAGAAGGCAATAAGGAGAAAAGTGAAAGAAAGGGAGGCATACATGGGAAGGAGAAAGTAGAAAATGGGAGAGAGAGAGAAGAAAGAAAGAAAAAAGAACAAGGAAGAAGGGGAAAATGTGCAAGAAAGGGAGACATACATGGAAGGGAGAAAGTAGAAAATGGGAGTGAGAGAGAGAAAGAAATAGAGAATGTGAGAGAAATGGAGGAGTGGAGAAAGGATAGAAAAATATAAAGACAATGAGGGTCAAAAAAGGAGAGTGGAGATAGAATGAAAAAGTGTGATGCAGTGAAGAAAAAAGAAGTGGGTAAGAAGGAAAGGGAAAATATTTGAGAAAAGATGTGTAGAAAAAGATATAAAGACAATAAGGGGTAAAAAAAGAGAGAGAATGAAAAGTGAAAGAAAGGTAAGAATAGAGAGGGACAAAAAGAGGAAGTCAAAAGAAAGGGAAAGCGTGAGAAAAGGATATATATATATATATATATATATATATATATATATATAGAGAGAGAGAGAGAATGGAAAGAAAAAATAAAGACAATGAGCAGAAAAAGGAGAGAAGGACAATATAAAGAGTGAAAAAAAAAAGTAGACATGGTGGAAGAGAGGAAAAGATGAGAGAAAGGGAGGAGCAGAGAGAGAGTAAGTAGAAAAGGAGAGTAAGTTTGGAGCAGAGAAAGAGTGAGCAGAAAGGGAGAGCAAGTTTGGAGCAGAGAAAAAGGAAAGAGAAATGTAAACATGGGGAGTCAGAGTGAGGGAAAGGTAGAAGCAGAGAAATATAGACAGTGAAAAAAATTAAAAAAGTAGAAGAGTATTTACTTTAAGGAAAGAGGAAAAAGTTTTAGTGTGACATATTTTTTCCTTTAGGACTTCAACAGACTAAAGTGATGTTTAATGAAATTACATATGTGCATGAAGGAGAGGGGATGCTGAAAATTATTTTTTTTTTTTTTTAATTGAAAGAGAAAAATGATAGAGGAGTAGGATTGATATTAGATGAGGGCATGAAGAAATGTGTTCTGGGGTACTGTCAAATATCTGAAAGAATTCTTGTCATTAAAAAGCCTTTCAACATACCCATCATTGTTGTTTATGCACCAAAAGCACAAAGTACAGAAGAAGAAATTGAAAAGTTTTACTCTACACTAGACAATGCTAAAGCTCAATATTAAATCACAAATTACAGTTGTTATGGAAGGCCGGAATGCCAAAGAAGGGAGGGAGAGAGATGGTGAAATAGTTGGCAAATTCAGAATAGGAACTCATAATAAATGCAGAGAAAAATGATCAGACAGTAGCCAACAGTTTCTCATTCTAAGCCACTAACCTCTACATTACCAGCACATAAACTACAAGCAATAAAAGAATGAGATTAAGTGGTCAAGCAAGCAGACATGTTTCAAGCCTTTCACATCAGCCACAACAGATGATAACATTTTGATATCAAGGCAAAGAGGTTTGAGTTTGGGAGTGAAAAAAAAAAAAAGAAAATTATTTCTACAATTCAAAATATGTTTTGGTTTTAAATGACCCGTAAACAGGTTGATAAGCCATAAAATATTAATCAAATCAGTCTGTCTCTGTCTCTCTCACACATGCACACAACTCACATATTTTGCTATGAAACATACCATCTTGTTTCACATTTTCATTTGAAACCCAAACTTGTTACACTCCTTCATCACCAATCAGACTCTGAGTTATCATCAATCACAATGAAAAAAATATGGGCTGGAGCTGCACAGTCTTCACTTTCTAGTCTTGATAGAGTCCAAAAACATCTGTGTCCTTTTGGCTGATGAATTAAGATCTTTAACAAATAAAATGTCACTTGTCTCTCATTGCTCTGTTTCTGTTTCCAGGCCTTTTCTTCCCATGAACTGCTGCTTTGTAAAACTGACTCCCAAGAGGGTGCTTCCTAATCACTACAATTTTAATCTGTTCAAGTCTAGTGTTAACCATTAGCTTCCACACCTATCCGTATAAAATGTGCCTCTTACTCTGTCACCCTTTACCTCGAGTAGCTCTCCTAGGTGAATATAATTGTAAAAAAAAAAAATTATTTCTACAGTCCAAAATATTTTTTGGTTTTAAATGACCCATAAACAGGTTGATAAGACATAAAATATTAATCAAATCAATCTCTGTCTCTCTCACAGACACGCACATACACACAAGCACACAACTCACATATTTTGCTATGAAACATACCATCTTGTTTCGCATTTTCATTTGAAACCCAAACTTGTTACACTCCCTCATCGCCAATCAGACCCTGAGTTGTCACCAATCATGATGAAAAAATGTTCCCTCAGTGTGGCCTCATGCGTTGAGCATCTATTGGAACTTAAACCCAACCCAGACATCAAGTGGTGCCCTTACATACAATCCATTGCTAAAGATTCTGGGAAAAGTTCCCAGTACCGCACCAGTAAGTACCTGATTCCTCCTGCTATCCTCTACCTTTAAAAGAGCCACCAGATAAGGCGGAAAATGGAGTCCTGCTGCCATATATAGGCTGGAGCTGCACAGTTTTCATTTTCTAGTCTCAATATTGTCCAAAAGCGTCTCCATGTCCTTGTGGATGATGAATTGTTTTCTCTTCTCTGGTCCCTTTCTCACAAATGAAACATTGCAAATGCCACCCACTCTTGCTCTTACCATGGAAAGTGCTCAGATGAGCTACATTCCTTAGTGCCACCAGTTCTAATCTTCATAGCTCAGACCTATCATGCCACACACATTGTAGTGAACCACCTTCATTCCATTTGTATTCCATTGATGACGTCCTGGGTACAACGTTAAACTGCATCCAACAGCAAGGCCTCTGATCAGGAGGTTTTGAGGAAGCATGGAACCACCTCCTAATAGCTGGTGTTCCCAGTTCCACCCTGACTAGGGGGGATAGCACCTGTTTGGGTCCCAGATATGGGCAAATAGTCAACTTCCAGGTCTTTTCCAGCACATTTCTTTTTGAAAAAATATTATTACCAGCTATACGTTTTTTTGAGAAAATATTATTACCAGCTATACGTTTTTTAAGAAAATATTATTACCAGCTATACGTTTTTTGACAAACAATATAACCAACTATACTTTTGGGGGGGGGGGACCTTTTCAGCATTAAATGGCCCAACGAAGGTCGATATGCTGGTTAAACAAACTATCCATTGATGAGAAGTAAGTTCCACTCAAGCAGCTTGCAAACCACTGCTCTGTGGGAACCGATTCCCAAGATGATGTTTTCTCAATCACTACAATCTTAACCTGTTCAAGTTGAGGGTTAACTGTTATCTTCCCCACATATCAGTATAAACTGTGCCTCTTACTCTGTAATCCTCTATCTTGTGTGGCTCCCAGGCCTTGTACAGAGTGAACCTCGCTATAAAAAAGCATCTTGAGAACCAATCCATTAGCCAATTATTTTTTATTCTAAATCTGTCCAAAGATTTAATTTGCTACCATTTCTTACCAAGATTGATCACAGATTATTCTGGTAAGTAATTAGACGTATACTCTTTGGACAAATTACCTTCTTCCCTCCTGAAGGTCAATGCCAAGATAAAAGCAATAAACTCAGTAGACAAGGTTTCCTTACAGTTATAACATAATTGTGTAGTTCTTGGTGACAAACCCATAATTGCTTCTGTCAGGAGATCTGTTGTATATAAAAGCTAGTATTTTATAACTTTATTTACTAGCAAAGTCTTCATTCTTTACACAGGATTATATTGATTGCTGCCTCCGTTTTTGCTTCTCAAAAACAAAATAAAAGAAAATTACACACAAAATTTTCAATTAGAAAGTGATAGGAAACATAAAAATCCCCTTACCAAGATTACTTGCTAAAATGTGACTGTTAATAGTCTGGTTATATACAGGGTATGCCCCCAAAATTGACATCATTTTGTAGCCAATTCTCACTCAAATGATCTCGGTTTTTAAACATTTTGTTGAGTTTACTGTGTGGACTTATCTCAATGTGAATCTTCCAGGAAGATGGATCGGGCATGCCAGTGATAATGACCATGTGCTGTTGAAATGGTCACCATGTTCATCTGACTTGACACCTAGTGATATTTTTTCTATGGGGCTATGTGAAAGGACAGATAAAGGGATATTAGATGAACTTAAGCAACTTAAGTGAAAGGGATATTAGATGAACTTAAGCAGAGAATCACAGAGGCACTGGAGAATGTTATGCAAAACATGCTACGTGTTTAGCAGGAGCTGGACTACTGACTTGACATGTTGTGTCACAGGTGGTGCACATATTGAACATTTGTGAAGCTTTTTTGAAATTGGTCATAAAATCTACACCAATTTGAATATCTTGAATTTTGATAAATAAATATTTTATTGTTCAATATGAAGCCTATTTAATTTTGTTTGCCTGGGACGTGTAGTTAGATAGTCACATTTTAAATGATGTTGCTTTTTTTTTTTTTTTTTTTTTTTTTTTTTGATATCCTGTATGTGTAGACCTTGTTGAAACACAGGCTAAAGTAATTTAAGATGATAGAACTTAATCTAGATATTTACACCGGATTAAAAAAATAAAATCCATTGATTAAAAAATATACTACAACCCCTTCCCCAAAGATGGAACATTGTTAGCCACTTACATCTCTATCAAGCTTTTTTCATGGCAGATTTTTGAGCAAACATTTCTTAGTTCCACCCATCCAGATCTTCACAACTAGGGCCCTTTTATGTACACTCCTTAATCCCAGCTTGATTGGCCCTACAGCCACCGCTTACTAAATCAATTTATTGCCAAATATGGAGAGTGTGAGTGTATATTTTTGGTCTGTTTGTCTGATTTAGTGCTTGACATGACCAACCGATTGATTAGATCGGGCCTCTCCAACCACCCGTCTAGCTCACTCAGATAAGGGCCGAAGTGGTGTGTTGCTAAATCCTGTCCTCTTTAATACTTGGGTCATGATTTGCTCAACCACCATGATCAATTACTCTTCCTCATTCAGAATATGTCAACTGCCCCCCTGCAGAGGGTAAAAATCCCTCAATGGGGCCACCTGTTGACCGTAATGCTTGCAGACGGGATCTTCACGTCCATTACTATTTGTATGGCTGTATATAAAATCATATCTGCACTAATACCTTTTGGAAAGATATGACTCCATCTCCACCTGCCCAACTATGGGTTTAAATAGTAGGACTTGTAAATATTTGAAAAAGACGAAAAAAGAATTAGTCTTACAATCCGAAATATGCTTCGGCTTGAAATGAGCCATGTGCATGTTGATAAGCCATTAAAATCAATCGTTGAACTTAATCTTTCTCTGTTTCTCTCTCTCTCTCTCTCTCATTCACTACAAATTTAACCTCTTCAGGGCTAGGGTCAACCATTATCTCTCCTACATATCCTCATAATATGCAGCTCTTGCACCCTCACTATACACACACAACATACCCCCTATTCAGTAGCACTCTACCTTGATTGGCACTTAGGCCTTGTATCTGGCAAACAATAGTAAAAATTAAAATAAAAGAATCACCACATCCCTGATCACTACAATCTTAACCTCTTCAAGTCTAGGGTCAACTGTTATCTATCCTATATATCCTCGTAATATGCATCTCTTGCTTCCTCTTTATACACCCTTGCAACCACCTCATTAAGTAACCCTCTGCCTTCAGTGGTTCTTGGGCCTTGTACTGGGTGAACATTACTAAAAAAAATAACTCAAAATACAAAATGAATTAAACACAAAAAAATAATAGAATAACTCTATTTCATACTGGGTGATTTTAAGGTTCCTGAAGATTGTCCAGATTTAAACTGACAGTTGTGCTTTTATTCTATTCCTTTGCATCTTTAATTCAATGTATTCAGCAGAAGTAATTGATATGTTCATGCTTTGAATATTGCTGTCACATCTGGTTTAGTGACCTTGCAATATATTTTGAGATTCGTGATAAAATTCAAAAAAGAATCTGCAATGATATTGATCCTGACCAGGCATCCCATCCTCGGTCACTTTCCCACTGTTATAACGTACTTTCCCTGTGTCTTTTCTATAAATACTTTCATGGTAATTGTTTTGATGAACCTTACGAATTTAAGTGCAGTATTAGATTGGTGGCAGTGTCTCATCATTTTACAATTAGCTAGATGTAAGCATAAGTCCTTTGCTAACAGTTTCTTTTCGTGCACTTCTTGTCTATGGAACTCCCTTCCAACTTCTTGCTTCCCAGCCAACTTTGATCTTCAAAAATTTAAATTCATTGTCAATCATTATCTTTCTGTCTTCTTGATTCCTCTTTTTTATTGTTCTGGCTCCTTAATAATCTCTTTCTTTCACACTGAATAACCCCTTGTATTTTAGTGGCTTTATTGCCTTGCTTGGGGTGAAATGATATATATATTGTTGTAGCATATCTATGGGCAATAATGGGTATGTCCCCATTTGCATAAATACAGTAGTAAATACTGTATGTTGGTCTGCAGTTGGAGATTCATTGTGGAATTCACTTGACTCACTTCTAGCAGTTGACTACTACTTCTATGTGCCACTGGCAAGTCTTATGTGTGTTGTTCTTGTACCAAGTATTATCGTTCATTATCAACCTCTGTGTGATTATTCTATTCGGTAACCTTCCGTAGGTTACAACATATATAACATCTGTTATCCAAACTATATAATCTGAATTTTGGATTATCCAAAAAAATTTCAAGATACTGTGAATATTTAATTTTACAAATTTGTCCTGATGGAATTTATTTGTTTATTGCTGTTTCCATATCTGAAGAGACGGTGGTGATCTTGATGATAATCAGCCAGTTTAAACTATAGTGAAATAATTTTAACATGCAGGTGATGAAGAAAGACCAGTGCCAAGACCTCCTGCAATCTTCATTAATGAAACTATCTATGATTTGTGACTTTTTAGGGGAGTATTATAAATCCCAAGGTGATGCCTGGAAGTTCATTCCAAAACAAAGAAACAAAAGAAACTCTTGCAACACCGACAATCGACCATTCATCCTTGCATGGAGTATTGCTGCCATATATGGTCTGGGGCCCCTGCTGTTTGCCACAGGGTTCTTGATAAGATCCAGAGACGGATATGCAATGTGATTGGCCCCGATCTGTCATCTCGTCTGCAGTCGCTCTCTCACAGACGCGATGTTGCCTCGCTCTGTCTTTTTTACAAATACTTTCACGGTAATTGCTCCGAGGAGGTGCTTTCGCTTGTCCCTAGGCCTCGTGAATTTAAACGTCCTACGAGGCTGGCATCCCGTTCCCACCCCTACACCGTTGAAACTGTTAGATGTAGATGTCTCTTCTACTCCAATAGCTTCATGTCTTGCACATCTCACCTATGGAACTCCCTTCCCTATTACTGTTTCCCAGACAAATACAATCTCCAACGGTTTAAGTGTAGCATCAATCGACATCTCCAGTTGCCTTGATCTATCCACTTCCCTTCTCCACATCCTTTCACCTTTCATTCCTATCTGCTCTCACTCCAAATCTTCTGTAACCCCCTTGCCTTGATTGACCCACTGTCTTTCTCTTTCTCCACATCCTCTCCTTTACCACTCCTATCTACTCTTCCTCCAACCCTTCTATAACCCCTTGCGTGATAGTGGCCTCCAGCCTTGCTTGGGGTGATACGCTTAAAAAAAAAAAAAAATATTCCCCACAAAACATTGATCTATCACAACCTCAATGAACTAACATAACATCTTCAACCAAATAATGGCATTTTTGTTTTATTACAATAATGGTAACCCTGTATAATGCCAAAGAGGATTACAGAGTAAGAGGCACAGTTTATGGGGGCAGGTGAGGAAGCTGCTTGAACTTACATATGGAATATGAAGGGAATGGGGGGGGGTCACTATAATGTGTGTGGCATGGCAGGTCTGAGCCTTGATGGTTAGAACTGGTGGAACTAGGGTATGTAGTTCATCTGAGCACTTTCCATTAAAATTATGATAGAGCAGTGAGGGGCTTACGATGTTTCATCTGTGAGATAGGGGTTTGTGGAAATAATTCATCACCCACAAGGACGTGGTGACATTTTTCGACTCTATCAAGACTGGAAAGTTAAAACTGGGAAGCTCCTGCCCATATATGGCAACAGTACTCCATTTTCAGCCTGGTCTGGCTCTTGTAAAGGTAGAGAAGACAGGTACTTCCTGTGCATTAAAATTTTGTAGAATTACGTAATGATTATTTGTTTAATGAGACATTTACCAACTTTTAACTGAGTTGATGGTTTTATGTGAAAGAAAGCCACTAGCATTAATGTGCCTCATGTATGTGCACTACATTTAAAAAAAAAAAATAAGCCATGAGACTTTCAGATATTTGTCATGGGATAGCAAAATAAAAAATAAAAATAAAATAATTAAAATAAATAAAAAATAAAATGAAAAAATAAAATAAATAAAATAATTAAAATAAATAAAAAATAAAATAAACATAAAAATAAATAAAATGAAATAAATAAACAAAAATAAAATAAAAATAAATAAATAAAATAGAAATAAAATAAATAAAAAATAAAATAAACATTAAAAAATAAAATAAAAAAACAAGTTACATTGATATTCAAAAATAACAAACTTGTTTAACTGCCAACATTATTTGCTTTTTAGAATTTAAACAAATGTAAAGTTCATTTGGTAATGTTCCTTTTTTTTATGTAAGAAAGAAATATATTTTTCTATGAAGACATGTATAATTAAATTCCCAGAAATCTGATACATTCAAAATAGGTTGAGTTCTTGAGTTGATTTTAAAATATTAAAGAGAAGTAATGTATCTGTCTGTATTTCTGAGATGCGGTTTTGTAATTATTTATATTATTCGGATTGTTGTCCTCATCTTTATTGCCATATTCACAACGTTTTGTTCGTTGCACGCTTCAACCTTCTTCAGGTGTTTAGAATTTCAAACTGAAGCCTTTATTTCATCCAGTGGAATAGATTGTTCTAGTTCCATGTGCTATGCCTCTTCTGGATGTCTCGGTTACCTCCCTTTAACTCAAGTCTCTAAGTTTTTGTTCACCGTTGCAGTATCCCGGTATTGAACTTAGAACTCTTTGGGTCAAGTCACTGGATCTTACCAATGCTTTTATTCTATTGGGTCATGTTTCCTTGAGGATATCGGTGTATAAATTTTGAAGTAATGTATTAATGAAAGTCAAATTGAAAAAGTTCTTTCTTTCTGTTATCAGCTATCAATTTATATTGAGGAAAAAAACAGCTGTTATTAGCATTTATTTATTGTGGTGGGTGGCGAAAATAGCTGACAAGTATTAGGTGGTGTCCATCTGCCACCCAAGCAAATGACTTTGCTATACTCAAGAATGTTTTTTCAGTTCAATTGTGGAGATTCTAAAGTGGCAAGTGCATTTGCAGTTTGTTTTATAATTAGTTTGAAGTTCCTGTCCCAAATTCATAACACTGGTTTTTTGTTGTGAGTGATGGTTTGATTGTGATTGTTCAAGGCTTCAGTTTGTATGGTTTTTACAAACTTTTAAAACGCAATTAAATTCATTTCTTTCATGTTGGGTAATACCAGGTTTCTCCTTGACATTGTGGTGAGGAGAGTGCTTTGAAGCTCAAAAGAAATAATATGAAAGTTAACACTGTACTACACTGGGTCACTCTATCGTGTAGCTATGCCATTAAGCGTCCATAAGAGTGGAACTGACAAATGTATTTCTTTAATTTCTTTTTTTTAAGATTTTCTTAGGATGAAAAATGATTGATTGTTTTCTTTCGACTAATATTGATCTGATTTTTGATAAGTGTGCCAAGATGGAAATGATTTCTCTTACAGACCATTGTTGTTGTTTTTAATTTCTAGTCTTTTACAAGCAGTCAGTAAAAATTTTTGCTTTCTTTATATTTTGTTTTTCTACTCGGCATTCTTTCTAAGGATTCAGAAGTTTAATGGCTGGTTTTAACTGAGGAACATGCCCCCTCTAACTGAAAATGCTATATAAATGCATTGCAATTTGCCACCCCCACCCCGAAACGGAAACAAAATAGGCTCATCATGTTATGATACATTTTAAAGGGCCTCAATATTATTTTCATTCTTTGCTTTCTTCATATTTTGTTTTTCTACTCAGTGTTCTTTCTAAGGATTCAGAAGTTTAATGGGTGATTTTTATTTTCTTCTATTACAAGTTTTCTGGAAGGACATATTTTGGGAAAGCTGCAAAGTCCTCTTGCCCAAATATTATGACAAAAAAATCTAAAAATGAAGTATAACTGAATAGAACAAGGCTATCTTATATATCATGTCAATAAAGGCTTATTGCCGAAAAGGAATTAAGTAAATGTCCTAAAGGATCTTCGCAATGTTCTCTTATGGGACAGAAATCAGAAGACGTAAAAGAAGACAAGAATATTACATAGGTTAAGAGAATTTCTTGGAAATTGTTGCCACGGCTGCAGAAGGAGACAGACAGACAGACTGAGTTTTGTCTTCAGGTTATGGAGGCAGGCAAATCATAACAATAGCCAATTAGCAGATAAAGAATTCATTAGACATTTTGTGATCTTAATTGGTAAGTTACTCACATGGGAACAGACTTCCTAATTAAGTCTTGTAGCAAAACAATAATTACGCATACCAGAACAAAATATGAGTGAAGCAAGGATGTTCTTCACTCGGAATGGACAAGACACCATCATTTTGTCTATGAGACTATCTTGCCAGTCAAGTTTAATAATAATAATACAAACAGATACATATACACGCACATATATATGGAGGTTCATGTTGCAATTACAGACAAATCTATGACCAAAGAAGAGGTTAATTATTTATGAGATAGACATAGTGCAAATGCCTCAGATGAAAAATTATTATGTACGGATTTATTCAAGTTAGTGTCCTCATTTCGATATTTACAAAAAAGATATATACTGATTTAGTCAAACTGTTGTCATCTTTCTGGTGCATTATAGTGACTATAACAACCAGTATAAAGATAATCGTTTGAATGAATCAGTGTATAATAATAATAATTCCTCAGCAGAGAAATAGCAGAAATGTGGTGACTATAACAACCAAGATGAGGATAACAGTTTGAATCAATCAGTGTATAATAATGATAATTCCTCACCTGAGAAATAGCAGAAATGTGGTGACTATAGCAACCAAGATGAGGATAAGTTTGAATAAATCAGTGTATAATAATAATTCCTCATCTGAGAAATAGCAGAAATGTGGTGACTATAATAACCAAGATGAGAATAACAGTTTGAATCAATCAGTGTATAATAATGATAATTCCTCACCTGAGAAATAGCAGAAATGTGGTGACTATAACAACCAAGATGAGGATAACAGTTTGAATCAATCAGTGTATAATAATAATTCCTCACCTGAGAAATAGCAGAAATGTGGTGACTATAACAACCAAGGTGAGGATAACAGTTTGAATAAATCAGTGTATAATAATGATAATTCCTCATCTGAGAAATAGCAGAAATGTGGTGACTATAACAACCAAGATGAGGATAACAGTTTGAATAAATCAGTGTATAATAATAATTCCTCACCTGAGAAATAGCAGAAATGTGGTGACTACAACAACCAAGATGAGGATAACAGTTTGAATCAATCAGTGTATAATAATGATAATTCCGCACCTGAGACATAGCAGAAATGTGGTGACTATAACAACCAAGATGAGGATAACAGTTTGAATAAATCAGTGTATAATAATGATAATTCCTCATCTGAGAAATAGCAGAAATGTGGTGACTATAACAACCAAGATGAGGATAACAGTTTGAATCAATCAGTGTATAATAATGATAATTCCTCACCTGAGAAATAGCAGAAATGTGGTGACTATAACAACCAAGATGAGGATAACAGTTTGAATCAATCAGTGTATAATAATAATTCCTCACCTGAGAAATAGCAGAAATGTGGTGACTATAACAACCAAGGTGAGGATAACAGTTTGAATCAATCAGTGTATAATAATGATAATTCCTCATCTGAGAAATAGCAGAAATGTGGTGACTATAACAACCAAGATGAGGATAACAGTTTGAATCAATCAGTGTATAATAATGATAATTCCTCATCTGAGAAATAGCAGAAATGTGGTGACTATAACAACCAAGATGAGGATAAGAGTTTGAATAAATCAGTGTATAATAATGATAATTCCTCATCTGAGAAATAGCAGAAATGTGGTGACTATAACAACCAAGATGAGGATAACAGTTTGAATCAATCAGTGTATAATAATGATAATTCCTCATCTGAGAAATAGCAGAAATGTGGTGACTATAACAACCAAGATGAGGATAACAGTTTGAATAAATCAGTGTATAATAATGATAATTCCTCATCTGAGAAATAGCAGAAATGTGGTGACTATAACAACCAAGATGAGGATAACAGTTTGAATAAATCAGTGTATAATAATGATAATTCCTCATCTGAGAAATAGCAGAAATGTGGTGACTATAACAACCAAGATGAGGATAAGAGTTTGAATCAATCAGTGTATAATAATGATAATTCCTCATCTGAGAAATAGCAGAAATGTGGTGACTATAACAACCAAGATGAGGATAACAGTTTGAATCAATCAGTGTATAATAATGATAATTCCTCATCTGAGAAATAGCAGAAATGTGGTGACTATAACAACCAAGATGAGGATAAGAGTTTGAATCAATCAGTGTATAATAATGATAATTCCTCACCTGAGAAATAGCAGAAATGTTGTGACTATAACAACCAAGATGAGGATAAGAGTTTGAATCAATCAGTGTATAATAATGATAATTCCTCATCTGAGAAATAGCAGAAATGTTGTGACTATAACAACCAAGATGAGGATAAGAGTTTGAATCAATCAGTGTATAATAATGATAATTCCTCATCTGAGAAATAGCAGAAATGTGGTGACTATAACAACCAAGATGAGGATAACAGTTTGAATAAATCAGTGTATAATAATGATAATTCCTCATCTGAGAAATAGCAGAAATGTGGTGACTATAACAACCAAGATGAGGATAACAGTTTGAATAAATCAGTGTATAATAATGATAATTCCTCACCTGAGAAATAGCGGAAATGTGGTGACTATAACAACCAAGATGAGGATAACAGTTTGAATAAATCGGTGTATAATAATGATAATTCCTCACCTGAGAAATAGCAGAAATGTGGTGACTATAACAACCAAGATGAGGATAACAGTTTGAATAAATCAGTGTATAATAATGATAATTCCTCATCTGAGAAATAGCAGAAATGTGGTGATTATAACAACCAAGATGAGGATAAGTTTGAATAAATCAGTGTATAATAATGATAATTCCTCATCTGAGAAATAGCAGAAATGTGGTGACTATATCAACCAAGATGAGGATAACAGTTTGAATCAATCAATGTATAATAATGATAATTCCTCACCTGAGAAATAGCAGAAATGTGATGACTATAACAACCAAGATGAGGATAACCGTTTGAATCAATCAGTGTATAATAATGATAATTCCTCATCTGAGAAATAGCAGAAATGTGGTGATTATAACAACCAAGATGAGGATAAGTTTAAATAAATCAGTGTATAATAATGATAATTCCTCAGCTGAGAAATAGCAGAAATGTGGTGACTATAACAACCAAGATGAGGATAACAGTTTGAATAAATCAGTGTATAATAATGATAATTCCTCATCTGAGAAATAGCAGAAATGTGGTGACTATAACAACCAAGATGAGGATAACAGTTTGAATAAATCAGTGTATAATAATGATAATTCCTCATCTGAGAAATAGCAGAAATGTGGTGACTATAACAACCAAGATGAGGATAACAGTTTGAATAAATCAGTGTATAATAATGATAATTCCTCATCTGAGAAATAGCAGAAATGTGGTGACTATAACAACCAAGATGAGGATAAGAGTTTGAATCAATCAGTGTATAATAATGATAATTCCTCATCTGAGAAATAGCAGAAATGTGGTGACTATAACAACCAAGATGAGGATAACAGTTTGAATCAATCAGTGTATAATAATGATAATTCCTCATCTGAGAAATAGCAGAAATGTGGTGACTATAACAACCAAGATGAGGATAAGAGTTTGAATCAATCAGTGTATAATAATGATAATTCCTCACCTGAGAAATAGCAGAAATGTTGTGACTATAACAACCAAGATGAGGATAAGAGTTTGAATCAATCAGTGTATAATAATGATAATTCCTCATCTGAGAAATAGCAGAAATGTTGTGACTATAACAACCAAGATGAGGATAAGAGTTTGAATCAATCAGTGTATAATAATGATAATTCCTCATCTGAGAAATAGCAGAAATGTTGTGACTATAACAACCAAGATGAGGATAACAGTTTGAATCAATCAGTGTATAATAATGATAATTCCTCATCTGAGAAATAGCAGAAATGTGGTGACTATAACAACCAAGATGAGGATAAGCGTTTGAATCAATCAGTGTATAATAATGATAATTCCTCACCTGAGAAATAGCAGAAATGTTGTGACTATAACAACCAAGATGAGGATAAGAGTTTGAATCAATCAGTGTATAATAATGATAATTCCTCATCTGAGAAATAGCAGAAATGTTGTGACTATAACAACCAAGATGAGGATAAGAGTTTGAATCAATCAGTGTATAATAATGATAATTCCTCATCTGAGAAATAGCAGAAATGTTGTGACTATAACAACCAAGATGAGGATAACAGTTTGAATCAATCAGTGTATAATAATGATAATTCCTCATCTGAGAAATAGCAGAAATGTTGTGACTATAACAACCAAGATGAGGATAAGAGTTTGAATCAATCAGTGTATAATAATGATAATTCCTCATCTGAGAAATAGCAGAAATGTGGTGACTATAACAACCAAGATGAGGATAACAGTTTGAATCAATCAGTGTATAATAATGATAATTCCTCATCTGAGAAATAGCAGAAATGTTGTGACTATAACAACCAAGATGAGGATAAGAGTTTGAATCAATCAGTGTATAATAATGATAATTCCTCATCTGAGAAATAGCAGAAATGTGGTGACTATAACAACCAAGATAAAGATAAGAGTTTGAATCAATCAGTGTATAATAATGATAATTCCTCACCTGAGAAATAGCAGAAATGTGGTGACTATAACAACCAAGATGAGGATAACAGTTTGAATAAATCAGTGTATAAAAATGATAATTCCTCATCTGAGAAATAGCAGAAATGTGGTGACTATAACAACCAAGATAAGGATAAGAGTTTGAATCAATCAGTGTATAATAATGATAATTCCTCACCTGAGAAATAGCAGAAATGTGGTGACTATAACAACCAAGATGAGGATAACAGTTTGAATAAATCAGTGTATAATAATGATAATTCCTCATCTGAGAAATAGCAGAAATGTGGTGATTATAACAACCAAGATGAGGATAAGTTTGAATAAATCAGTGTATAATAATGATAATTCCTCATCTGAGAAATAGCAGAAATGTGGTGATTATAACAACCAAGATGAGGATAAGTTTGAATAAATCAGTGTATAATAATGATAATTCCTCATCTGAGAAATAGCAGAAATGTGGTGATTATAACAACCAAGATGAGGATAAGTTTGAATAAATCAGTGTATAATAATGATAATTCCTCATCTGAGAAATAGCAGAAATGTGGTGACTATAACAACCAAGATGAGGCTAACAGTTTGAATAAATCAGTGTATAATAATGATAATTCCTCATCTGAGAAATAGCAGAAATGTGGTGACTATAACAACCAAGATGAGGATAACAGTTTGAATCAATCAGTGTATAATAATGATAATTCCTCATCTGAGAAATAGCAGAAATGTGGTGACTATAACAACCAAGATGAGGATAACAGTTTGAATAAATCAGTGTATAATAATGATAATTCTTCATCTGAGAAATAGCAGAAATGTGGTGACTATAACAACCAAGATGAGGATAACAGTTTGAATAAATCAGTGTATAATAATGATAATTCCTCATCTGAGAAATAGCAGAAATGTGGTGACTATAACAACCAAGATGAGGATAACAGTTTGAATCAATCAGTGTATAATAATGATAATTCCTCATCTGAGAAATAGCAGAAATGTGGTGACTATAACAACCAAGATGAGGATAAGAGTTTGAATCAATCAGTGTATAATAATGATAATTCCTCATCTGAGAAATAGCAGAAATGTGGTGATTATAACAACCAAGATGAGGATAACCGTTTGAATAAATCAGTGTATAATAATGATAATTCCTCATCTGAGAAATAGCAGAAATGTGGTGACTATAACAACCAAGATGAGGATAACAGTTTGAATAAATCAGTGTATTATAATGATAATTCCTCATCTGAGAAATAGCAGAAATGTGGTGACTATAACAACCAAGATGAGGATAACAGTTTGAATCAATCAGTGTATAATAATGATAATTCCTCACCTGAAAAATAGCAGAAATGTGGTGACTATAACAACCAAGATGAGGATAACAGTTTGAATCAATCAGTGTATAATAATGATAATTCCTCATCTGAGAAATAGCAGAAATGTGGTGACTATAACAACCAAGATGAGGATAACAGTTTGAATCAATCAGTGTATAATAATGATAATTGCTCATCTGAGAAATAGCAGAAATGTGGTGATTATAACAACCAAGATGAGGATAAGTTTGAATAAATCAGTGTATAATAATGATAATTCCTCATCTGAGAAATAGCAGAAATGTGGTGACTATAACAACCAAGATGAGGCTAACAGTTTGAATAAATCAGTGTATAATAATGATAATTCCTCATCTGAGAAATAGCAGAAATGTGGTGACTATAACAACCAAGATGAGGATAACAGTTTGAATAAATCAGTGTATAATAATGATAATTCCTCATCTGAGAAATAGCAGAAATGTGGTGACTATAACAACCAAGATGAGGATAACAGTTTGAATCAATCAGTGTATAATAATGATAATTCCTCACCTGAAAAATAGCAAAAATGTGGTGACTATAACAACCAAGATGAGGATAAGAGTTTGAATCAATCAGTGTATAATAATGATAATTCCTCATCTGAGAAATAGCAGAAATGTGGTGACTATAACAACCAAGATGAGGATAAGAGTTTGAATAAATCAGTGTATAATAATGATAATTCCTCATCTGAGAAATAGCAGAAATGTGGTGACTATAACAACCAAGATGAGGATAACAGTTTGAATAAATCAGTGTATAATAATGATAATTCCTCACCTGAAAAATAGCAGAAATGTGGTGACTATAACAACCAAGATGAGGATAAGAGTTTGAATCAATCAGTGTATAATAATGATAATTGCTCATCTGAGAAATAGCAGAAATGTGGTGATTATAACAACCAAGATGAGGATAAGTTTGAATATATCAGTGTATAATAATGATAATTCCTCATCTGAGAAATAGCAGAAATGTGGTGACTATAACAACCAAGATGAGGATAACAGTTTGAATAAATCAGTGTATAATAATGATAATTCCTCATCTGAGAAATAGCAGAAATGTGGTGACTATAACAACCAAGATGAGGATAACAGTTTGAATAAATCAGTGTATAATAATGATAATTCCTCACCTGAGAAATAGCAGAAATGTGGTGACTATAACAACCAAGATGAGGATAACAGTTTGAATAAATCAGTGTATAATAATGATAATTCCTCATCTGAGAAATAGCAGAAATGTGGTGACTATAACAACCAAGATGAGGATAACAGTTTGAATCAATCAATGTATAATAATGATAATTGCTCATCTGAGAAATAGCAGGAATGTGGTGATTATAACAACCAAGATGAGGATAAGTTTGAATAAATCAGTGTATAATAATGATAATTCCTCATCTGAGAAATAGCAGAAATGTGGTGACTATAACAACCAAGATGAGGATAACAGTTTGAATAAATCAGTGTATAATAATGATAATTCCTCATCTGAGAAATAGCAGAAATGTGGTGACTATAACAACCAAGATGAGGATAACAGTTTGAATCAATCAATGTATAATAATGATAATTGCTCATCTGAGAAATAGCAGAAATGTGGTGATTATAACAACCAAGATGAGGATAAGTTTGAATAAATCAGTGTATAATAATGATAATTCCTCATCTGAGAAATAGCAGAAATGTGGTGACTATAACAACCAAGATGAGGATAACAGTTTGAATAAATCAGTGTATAATAATGATAATTCCTCATCTGAGAAATAGCAGAAATGTGGTGACTATAACAACCAAGATGAGGATAACAGTTTGAATCAATCAATGTATAATAATGATAATTGCTCATCTGAGAAATAGCAGAAATGTGGTGATTATAACAACCAAGATGAGGATAACAGTTTGAATAAATCAGTGTATAATAATGATAATTCCTCATCTGAGAAATAGCAGAAATGTGGTGACTATAACAACCAAGATGAGGATAACAGTTTGAATAAATCAGTGTATAATAATGATAATTCCTCATCTGAGAAATAGCAGAAATGTGGTGACTATAACAACCAAGATGAGGATAACAGTTTGAATCAATCAATGTATAATAATGATAATTGCTCATCTGAGAAATAGCAGAAATGTGGTGATTATAACAACCAAGATGAGGATAAGTTTGAATAAATCAGTGTATAATAATGATAATTCCTCATCTGAGAAATAGCAGAAATGTGGTGACTATAACAACCAAGATGAGGATAACAGTTTGAATAAATCAGTGTATAATAATGATAATTCCTCATCTGAGAAATAGCAGAAATGTGGTGACTATAACAACCAAGATGAGGATAACAGTTTGAATCAATCAATGTATAATAATGATAATTGCTCATCTGAGAAATAGCAGAAATGTGGTGATTATAACAACCAAGATGAGGATAAGTTTGAATAAATCAGTGTATAATAATGATAATTCCTCATCTGAGAAATAGCAGAAATGTGGTGACTATAACAACCAAGATGAGGATAACAGTTTGAATAAATCAGTGTATAATAATGATAATTCCTCATCTGAGAAATAGCAGAAATGTGGTGACTATAACAACCAAGATGAGGATAACAGTTTGAATCAATCAATGTATAATAATGATAATTCCTCATCTGAGAAATAGCAGAAATGTGGTGACTATAACAACCAAGATGAGGATAAGAGTTTGAATCAATCAGTGTATAATAATGATAATTCCTCATCTGAGAAATAGCAGAAATGTGGTGACTATAACAACCAAGATGAGGATAAGAGTTTGAATCAATCAGTGTATAATAATGATAATTCCTCATCTGAGAAATAGCAGAAATGTGGTGACTATAACAACCAAGATGAGGATAAGAGTTTGAATCAATCAGTGTATAATAATGATAATTCCTCATCTGAGAAATAGCAGAAATGTGGTGACTATAACAACCAAGATGAGGATAACAGTTTGAATAAATCAGTGTATAATAATGATAATTCCTCATCTGAGAAATAGCAGAAATGTGATGACTATAACAACCAAGATGAGGATAACCGTTTGAATCAATCAGTGTATAATAATGATAATTCCTCATCTGAGAAATAGCAGAAATGTGGTGATTATAACAACCAAGATGAGGATAAGTTTGAATCAATCAGTGTATAATAATGATAATTCCTCATCTGAGAAATAGCAGAAATGTGGTGACTATAACAACCAAGATGAGGATAACAGTTTGAATCAATCAATGTATAATAATGATAATTCCTCACCTGAGAAATAGCAGAAATGTGATGACTATAACAACCAAGATGAGGATAACCGTTTGAATCAATCAGTGTATAATAATGATAATTCCTCATCTGAGAAATAGCAGAAATGTGGTGATTATAACAACCAAGATGAGGATAAGTTTGAATAAATCAGTGTATAATAATGATAATTCCTCATCTGAGAAATAGCAGAAATGTGGTGACTATAACAACCAAGATGAGGATAACAGTTTGAATAAATCAGTGTATAATAATGATAATTCCTCATCTGAGAAATAGCAGAAATGTGGTGACTATAACAACCAAGATGAGGATAAGAGTTTGAATCAATCAGTGTATAATAATGATAATTCCTCATCTGAGAAATAGCAGAAATGTGGTGACTATAACAACCAAGATGAGGATAAGAGTTTGAATCAATCAGTGTATAATAATGATAATTCCTCATCTGAGAAATAGCAGAAATGTGGTGATTATAACAACCAAGATGAGGATAAGTTTGAATAAATCAGTGTATAATAATGATAATTCCTCATCTGAGAAATAGCAGAAATGTGGTGACTATAACAACCAAGATGAGGATAACAGTTTGAATAAATCAGTGTATAATAATGATAATTCCTCATCTGAGAAATAGCAGAAATGTGGTGACTATAACAACCAAGATGAGGATAACAGTTTGAATAAATCAGTGTATAATAATGATAATTCCTCATCTGAGAAATAGCAGAAATGTGGTGACTATAACAACCAAGATGAGGATAACAGTTTGAATAAATCAGTGTATAATAATGATAATTCCTCATCTGAGAAATAGCAGAAATGTGGTGACTATAACAACCAAGATGAGGATAAGAGTTTGAATCAATCAGTGTATAATAATGATAATTCCTCATCTGAGAAATAGCAGAAATGTGGTGACTATAACAACCAAGATGAGGATAAGAGTTTGAATCAATCAGTGTATAATAATGATAATTCCTCATCTGAGAAATAGCAGAAATGTGGTGACTATAACAACCAAGATGAGGATAAGAGTTTGAATCAATCAGTGTATAATAATGATAATTCCTCATCTGAGAAATAGCAGAAATGTGGTGACTATAACAACCAAGATGAGGATAACAGTTTGAATCAATCAGTGTATAATAATGATAATTCCTCATCTGAGAAATAGCAGAAATATGGTGACTATAACAACCAAGATGAGGATAACAGTTTGAATAAATCAGTGTATAATAATGATAATTCCTCATCTGAGAAATAGCAGAAATGTGGTGACTATAACAACCAAGATGAGGATAACAGTTTGAATAAATCAGTGTATAATAATGATAATTCCTCATCTGAGAAATAGCAGAAATGTGGTGACTATAACAACCAAGATGAGGATAACAGTTTGAATAAATCAGTGTATAATAATGATAATTCCTCATCTGAGAAATAGCAGAAATGTGGTGACTATAACAACCAAGATGAGGATAACAGTTTGAATAAATCAGTGTATAATAATGATAATTCCTCATCTGAGAAATAGCAGAAATGTGGTGACTATAACAACCAAGATGAGGATAAGTTTGAATAAATCAGTGTATAATAATGATAATTCCTCATCTGAGAAATAGCAGAAATGTGGTGACTATAACAACCAAGATGAGGATAACAGTTTGAATAAATCAGTGTATAATAATGATAATTCCTCATCTGAGAAATAGCAGAAATGTGGTGACTATAACAACCAAGATGAGGATAAGAGTTTGAATCAATCAGTGTATAATAATAATTCCTCATCTGAGAAATAGCAGAAATGTGGTGACTATAACAACCAAGATGAGGATAACAGTTTGAATAAATCAGTGTATAATAATGATAATTCCTCATCTGAGAAATAGCAGAAATGTGGTGACTAT
>OZ038514.1:7656763-7676763 GCA_964036315.1 Acanthosepion esculentum
GTCGGTATCTTATCTTTTAATGTTTTAATGACCCCTGTGTGTTCTTAGATCTATTTCCATTTTCGTGTGTTTCTGTCAGCATGCGTGTATATATGCGTGTGCATATTCCCCCTCAATACATACACTGTCTCACTACGAGGAATTAGTAAACACATTTGTACATATACACACATACATAAACACACACACCATCCCACCACAAGGAATCTGTAAATACATATACATACATACACATACTTCCCAAGTTACATGGAACCAGTACACACACACATATATATACACGTACATACATACACACGTACTTCCTAAGTTGTGTGGGGTTTGTGTGAGTAGTTCCCCTGCTTTTGTCAACATGCGTATATATATATATATATATATATATATACATACATTTTTCATGTTCCGCATATAAGTGTGCGTGCATGCATGGGAGTGGCTTGATCACTGTATTTGGTCACTGTGTGTGCATGTTGTGTGCGGGGTCATGATCTATTTAGTTCCAGTTTAAATTTGTTTATGAAGTTTTTTTTCTTGTATTTGTAGGTAAGAATAATTGTTTGTTTGATATATTGGCATGATATTAAATTTACCCTGGTTACATTTGAAGATGTGTTGTGATACAAAAAGTTTTCTGTTGTCTGGTAATTTTATGTTGCTTTTGTGCAGGGGAAGACCCTGTTGTTCAGTTGTTGGCTGATATCTATATATGACTTCTTGCATTTTGTGCATTTAAGTACATAAATCACGTTTTTGGAGTTGCAGTTTAAGTTTTTTTTATTATGAATGTTGTTTTGGGGTTTTCAAAAGTGTAGGAGTTTCCTTCTATAATGATGTCACAAACCCCAGATCTTTTTTTGTTGCATTTTGTGACTCCCTGTATTGTGTTAGTTAAATTTAGATGAGGTTAATATGTGTTTTAGGTTTTTAGATTGGCATTTGCTTTTAATTATTTTGGTTGTTTTTGGTATATTATTCATTTTATTATTCTTGCTAAGTAGGTCTAGATTTTTTGTAATTTTTGTGAATATTTCTGGATTGTTTTTGTTGTATGTTGAGACATATGCTAGAGTTGGTTCGACATTACGTTTCTTTTTATTTCTAAGTTGGTCTAGAGGGATTTTTTTGCGAGTTCAAAACCTTTGTTTATTAGTGTTGTGGGGTAGCCTCGTTTTTTTAGAGTTTTATGTAGTTCTTCTAAGTCGGTTTTTCGGAGGTGTTTATCAGTCACTATAGTACAAACCCTACATACTAGGGAATAGGGGATGGATTTTAGGCAGCTTTTGGGGTGATGGCTCTTGAAATGAAGGTATTGTTGGGTGTCTGTGGGTTTGTGGTAGATATCTGCGATTATATGGTTGTTTTTATTTCTAATGAGTATATCTAAAAATGGTAATTCGTTAAAATTATATTCTTGCGTGAATTTGATTTTTGGGTGTAAGTTTTGAAGTAGTCTGAAATTGGTTAATGTCACCCCATGAGGATTTCCAAGAGATGAAGCAATCATCTAATTATCTTTTCCAAGATTTAGTGAATTGGGTTTTTATATTTGCCCCATATATTTGTTCTATCCGTTCATAGAGGTTTTCTGCTAGGTAAGCTAATGTTATGGTGGCATATGTTGGTGCTATTTTTGTTCCCATTGCTGTACCCAGGGTTTGGATATAGTTTTTGTTGTCAAATTCAAAGGTGTTATTGTTTAAAATTAAGGTCGATACTATCGATAATGAACTCTTTCGTGAATCTCTGATGTAGTATTTCTGGATATTTTTCAATCCAGAATGAGATTGCTTTTTCCCTAGTTCATGAGGTATGTTGCTGTATAGGCTATTCATGTCAAAAGTTGCCATAAGTGTTCCCAGATCCACCTTTTGTGGTATGCAGCTAAGGAAATGGATATCATCTCTGATGTAGCTTTTAATTTTAGTATGTGGTTGCAATATTATGTCTATTAGGTTACTGAGTTTGCTAGTTGGACAGGCTGGTCCTGCTACTATTGGTCTGAATGTAAGGTCACTGGGGTTTGGGATGCTAATGTATTCAGATTTTTGTGTCTGTATAGCTGCTTTTATTTCATGTGATTTGTGAATTTTAGGTAGTCCGTAGAAATTGCTTGTTTTTGTTACAGTTTATTAGGAAATCCTATTTTTTTTGTTAATATTTTATTATGTGTTGTGCAGAGTTTTGTAATTTTTGATATAATGTTTTTGTCTATGTTAGTGTCAATTAATTTGTAGTTATTCCTATCCTCTAGTGTTTCTAGAATTTTTGTTTTATAGTATGTTCTGTCCATGATCACTATGGCGCTGCCTTTATCTGCTTCTTTTATAATTATGTCATTATTTTTTCGGATGTTCACTAAGGCTAGTCTTTGTCTGTATGTGAGGTTGTCGAATGGTTTGGATTTTTCCTGTAGGTTGAGGTTCCAGAGTTTTTCAAAAAACATATTTAGCTCATTGTATTGTTATTTTTGTTTGGGAATAAATTGGATTTGTTTTTTTACCAGTGACTCATCTGTAATATTTTCACTATCATTAAACATTTCTATTAGTCTCAGTTTGCATTCAAATTCCTTAAGGTCTTTTTTTTAGGTCTGCTATATTGCTTTTTGGAGCAGGGCAGAATTTTAGGCCCTATTTCAGCAGGTTGATTTCGTCATTTGTAATTGTATATATAGATAGGTTTATTACTTTGGGTTTTGTGTCATCTAAACTGGGTTTTTGTTCGGACTGGGGCTTCTAAAAAATAATGTTTGTTTCTTTTAATATATCTCGGGTTTTCTAAGAGATACCCTCTCTCTGTACATTTTTAGTTTTCTTGCCAGTGAGAGTTTTTTTGGTGAAATTGGGGTTGTTTCTCGATGGTTCTATATTGGTGTGTTTGTTTTTGTTAGGGGGTGTGTTCCAGACATTGCTAGATTTGTTGTTTTTGTATGGATTGTATGTGGATTGTGTGTAGAACTTTTCTGGAAATTCTGGTTGTACTCCTGGATATAGGTAATGGTTGTCAGGTTTGGTTTGTTGTGCTAGGTGGTATTTGTAAGTGTTGGTTTTGTGAATATATATATATATATATATATATATATGGAAGAGGGTTCACCTGTGTTTCTCATAATCTGTAGATTTAATAGGCCAGGTGAGAGATAAAAAAAAAGATTTTAAAGTCGGAATTTTCTACTTTAAAATCTTTCTCTTTGTGCTTCAATTTATTCAAAAGATTAACATATAATAAATATCACCAATCTTATTGACAATATTGCTATCATTTTGGTGGCTTTTAATTCCTCAAATTTTATTCATTTACCGGCCTATATAAAGTGTGGATGCATAAATGAATCTGACACAACCTTCATTTTTTTTTACTTTCAAAGGATTTCGCCATTTAGATGAATAGCATGCCCACATTATCCACCCCATTACTAAGATTGATATCCTAGTGTGATTTTTGGTTGCATTGACCTTTGCAAATTTACCATGAGCAGGCAACAAGGGCTTCTAAAAGTTTCAATATTGTAAACATCCATTACTAATCTTATGATACACTAAATAAATTTATATATAAATAAAACCAAAATAAATAAATAATATTGTAATATGAGCTCTGGTAAATGTTTATTGAGACATTAATTTTATAAGCCACATAAATTCACTCACTGGTGTTCCTAAGGACACATCGTACAGTGGATATAATTATTCATTGAGCAATCCAAAAAGTGAGTTCAATACCTGACCACATCAGCGGTGAACAAAAACTTGGAGAGTTCAGTTAATAAAGGGAATTAACTGAAACCAAGATATCCAAAAAGGAATGGTACGTTGAATTTGAACAATCTAAACTCGTGGACTAAATAAAGGTTTCGGATCAAAATTCCATTGTATATCACCTGAAAAAGTCTGGAGTGTGCAACAGTCGAAACATTATGAATATGGTAATAAAGATGGGGACAACAGTCCGAACAATGTAAATAGTGTAAATAATTATATTGTGTTTCTCAGCATGGCATTTTAACTCAGGCTGTATGAGTTCAAGTGAGTAACGACATGGAAGAGTGTCTGTTTACACATGCACAATGGGATCGGCTCTGTTTGCTTGCCAATTTAAATGAATGATTCACAAATGTGGTATATTCAAAATGACTGGATATATTACAGATAATAAACACCTTGTAGATAATAGTACAATACATTGGCTAAAATCTATACAGAGATAAGAAAAGTCTAATAGATAAACAGTGTTTTAATATTTTTGTTGTAACAAAAAATGTATTAATTCACTTTCATCACATGCTTAGGTTTGTTAAAACAATAAACATTGCCGAGGGGTGAAGGTAGTTATAATTAATAGTGGTGTTAAGGGAAAAACCATCCTTTTGATACTCCCTTTTTTTTTTTTCTTTTTCTCTTTTTTTTTTTTTTCTCAGAGATGAAAGACCAAAGCTACAATTTCTTTTTTTTAATCGAGTTCAACCCAATCAAGGCAGTAAAGCCACTAAGATACAAGTGGTTACTGTGTGTGGAAGAACTAGAAACAGAAACATTACTAAGGAGTGTGACCAAAAGACTAATCAGGGGGACAGTAGATAGTGATTGACATTACATATACATTTTTAAAGATCAAAGTTGACTGGAAAGTATGGAGCTGGAAAGGAGTTCAACAAGTGAGAAGTGTGAGAAAAGAAACTCTTAGCATAAAATGTATGTTTACATCTAGCCAGCTCAACTGTAAATTGATGAGATCTTGACACCAGTCTAGTGCTGCACTTAAGAATTACCATTAAAGTGATTTTATATCCACCTGGGTAAATGTTAAAATCTTACGTTCTGTTTACAGTTTACTTGACATTCCATTAAAAAAAAAAAAAAAAAAAAAAATTAATTAATTTTTATTTATGGTAAAAGTAAATTCAACAAACTGTTATGTAATATTGGTCCCCTTATATGGCAGTGAATGCTGAGCAATCTCCTCAAAGATGAAGAAGAGTCTTAAAGCAAAAGAAACAAAGAAATGTGTACTGTACTGTTATATAATGTCAGTCATTATATATGGCAGTGAATGCTCCTCAAAGATGAAGAAAAGATTTGAAGCAACAGAAATGTGGTTCTACAGAAGGATGCTGAGAACACCATGGACTGAACATGTGTGCAATGGGGAAGTTTTAGAGAAAATGGAAACAAAAAGGTCACTTATACTTAACATCAGAAAGAGATAATTGAAATTTCTAGGACATATAATGAAGGAGGAAGGCTTGGAAAATTTTATACTCAAAGGACAGATTGACAGCAGAAGGGGCAGAGAAAAATAATGCCTAATCTTCCTAGCAAGCATGAATAGTGGGGAATGATTTATGATAACAAACACAAAATTTATTAAGAGCTACAAAGGACAGGAAATTGTGGAGAGCCATTGTCGCCAACATCCTGAAGGGATATGGCACATTGAAGAAGAAATTCAAATTTTAAAGTACAAAGAGCAGGGATTCATTACAAAGAAAAATTTAGTTCAAACTTGAGAATGGCACTGGTTATATTAGCTGTTTCCCTATATGGAAACATTTGGCATTCATTGACTGAGCAGCCAGTACTATTTTCGGTTGAATTTATAAAATCTTTCTCTTAAAACAATTTTTCTGGAAAATAGGTTTCTCAAGTCCAGTAGCTGTTACTACTCTCTCAAGTATTGATGGGGGTTTCCTTCCTAACCTTTTGTTTGACGTAGATCGTGATTATTATTTTCTCTTAGAATTAAAGGTGCTATCCATTTTAATTATTGCCACTGTTGGTAGTCCTCAAGTGATGTGGTTTCTGTTATTCAGTACAGTTCTTGATAGCACCAGTCCATAAGGTTCAAAGAAGTATGATCCTCTCTAAGACCTACAGGCTTCATTCACTTGAAGCTGTTTTTAATCATTGATCTGAGAAAGCGGTTGTATACAACTAACAGTTTGGATATTTCTGAACAAGTTTTGTCATGAGGTTGACTTTCATATTAAAGTCTTGATCTGGCAAGACTAACTCTTTGAGTTACATGTGCTATCCATTTTAATTGTTGCTGCTGTTGATAGTCCTCAAGTGATGTGTTTTATATTATTTGGTACAGATTTTTGTGATTCCGTAGCACCAGTCCACAAGGTTCAAAGTTTCCAAGACTGTCAGCCTTCATTTGCACAAAACCATTTTTTGTTTAACTATCTCGGAAAGTGGTTCAATACAGCTGACAGTTTAGATATTTCTGAACATGTTTGGTATCACACATGACATCTGTATGAACATCTCAACCTGATAAGGCTATTTAAATACATGAGTTTTCAGGTTAATGTTTTGGTTTTGTAGCAATTGGTGGTGTTGGGTGAAACTACCTCTAGTGCAGTCTATTTTATATTCAATTTCCTTTCCTCTTATACTAAATTTGTTATAACGGATCCATATGCCAAGGTATTTGAAGTGTTTAGTATTAACCAATTCCATATCCTAAATGCTTTGTGATAGATTCAGGGTCAGTGCCATCACTGATTTCATTCCAATTCCAGATCATTTTTTCTGCTTTGTCCTAAATGGTGGGTCATATCTTTAAAGATCTGAACTGATAAAACTAATGAATGGGGATTTTTTTGAACATTTGCCATGGAAATAGCGATGGGAGGCTTGAAATGTGTTGTCATTGGGGAAAGAAAGAGGGTAAAATTGCTCTTTCTCGTAGTGAAGGGGGTTTCCTTCCTAACCTTTTATTTGAAGTCGTGTGGAATGTCAACATCTTGGTTATGTCATTATTTTCTCTTTGAATTACATGTGCTATCCATTTTAGTTGTTGCTGAAGTGATGTGGTTTCTGTTGTTTTCTAAAGTTCTTTGTTTGTGATTCTGTAGCACCAGTCCACAAGATCCCAAGAAGGATGGTCTTTGTCAAGACCCTCAGGCTTCAAGCCATGGAAAATTTAATTCACCTTGAATTTCAGTAAGAATATAAAATCACCAATTTTTGGTTATGCTTTAATTTAAATAAAGAAGTTTAGTTGCATTTTCTTATTTTGCACTAAGTGATTAGTCTTTTTCACTGTTAGAAGTGCAGGTAAGCTGACATTATTAATAGATAATTTTTGGCATAGCTTTCCTCTTCTCTCTGTCAATCCAGAAACCTATTTCTAATTTTACCTTCACAAGCTGACTCTTGCCGACTGACATGTTAGGTGATTTTGAATATCTGCTAAGAATAGCCTAGTCTGACACAAGTTCTCTTGGCAGACAATTGCTAACAATGACTCTGTAGCGAGTTCTGAGAGTAGAGATTTCCTTTCTTGACTCTGGTACACGGTCACAGCAAAGGAACACCCACTAACAAATGATGTCAACAAGCTGACTAATGACTTTTACTAATTTGGCAGAGCCCTGACAGAAGAGCACTTAGAGGTGCCTCTAAGTGTTGACTTCAATGTTCACTTATATATATATATATATATATATAATGGATAAATTGTCATCTGAATTGTGCAAAAATGAAAATAACACTGGCATCTCATTTTAGTAGATATATTTACCAAAATTACACAAAAATGTCTTTAAATACTCAAGAGTAAATTTATACAATAAAATCATTCACTTCAACCCTGGCTACCAGACGGCTTCGGAATCTCCTGCAACTCTTCTGGACAGTCTCCTTGTTTAAGTTGTTGAATGCTGCCACAATCCTCTCCTTCAGTCCATTTTTGGTTTCACAAGGAGTTTTGTCGTCTCTCGCTCAACTGTGCTCCACACACAATAATCAAGGGGATTGCAGTCTGGGGAGTTAGGTGAATTCTCTCTAACCATAGGACAGTGCCCCTGGAGCCACGACTACTATCACCAAGCCACTCAAACGAGCATTAGAAGCCGGTTCAAGCAATGATATACACATGATAGAAATTATTAGGAGGATTTGATAATTATAATTAAGTAATTCATCGAGTCTGAAACCTCAACAGAATTCAGAAAGCACTGGACTTTTCTATCATTTGTATATCATTACTTGAACCAGCTTCCAATGCTCAAGTTTGAGCGGCTTGGTGATAGTAGTCGTAGCTCTGGGGGCACCGTCCTATGGTTAGAGAGAACCTCAGTCGAGTTCCACCACGGAATATGTGAGCAAGCGGCGCTATATTGAGTCTGATTTGCTATCTCTTCGTCACCAAGACCCATTGGAACAGTTGGTATGACGTTTGCTTGATAACCTAACTGTCAGGGTTTCAATTCGCAGTAGTGGATGCGCACTGCTGAGGAGTCCCAAATATAGGATGAAATGGCCGTCCAGTGCTTTCTGCATTCTGTTGAAGTTTCAGACTCGATGAATTACTTCTCACACACACACACACACACACACACACACACACACATATATATATGGTGGGCTCTCCCATCATTTTTGACGTATAGGAGTCAAGCAGCTCTCCTAGGAACCAACAGCCAGACACCAGCACCTATGATTTGATTATAGTGGTGAAGGCTTTGTGCAGAACCAACCACACTTTTTGAAGGACCGAATACAGAGGCCTGATGCACTATGTGCCATAAGGTCCCCAAACGACCCTCTGCAGGTTTTGAATTCAGAGTTGTCCTTCTCCTAGATCAGTTGTCATCTAAAGCTATAGAACCCAGTCTGTCTTTCTATTTACCCATAGCTGGAGGGAGAAAAGGATTAATACCTTTCCCAAGGATATTAATATATATATATATATATATATATAGCTTAATAGTGGATACCCATATTTCAGTAGATGCTCTGTTTATTTATTTCCATCTACCAGACTGAATAATCGAAAAATCTTATTAAAAAATGTGTCCTCTGGCAGGATTTGAACCTGCGTTCCCCTAGGGGAAATTGTTATTAGATCTGACATGCTTTAAGCTGTTGGCCATGAAGAACCTTGTGGACAAGCAAAGCCTGAATAATGCTTTTGAACACACAACTTTCTCCAATTCTTGAAATATACATTTCTGTTCAGTTTCATATCCGAACATAAACAAAGACAATTTTTAGGAATGGATTTTTCATTTATGAATCTGACATATTTGCATTTATTGCTTCAACATCAATTTTTAGTGAATACCCATATTTGAGTAGATGCTCTGTTTTTATTTATTTAGTAAACAGTACATTTATTTATTTCTATCTACCAGTGAACCATGGAGAGGATTTAGATTGCACACGGTTTTTCCGAAAAGGGATGAAAGCGTCTATGCCGGCTTTGACCCAAAAACAAACCACAGTGGCACAATTTTCAATTGGAAGGTTAAAGATGTCAGTTCAAGGGTTGTCACAAAGAAAATCATGGAGTGAGTCCCAGTCAGCATGCTATTAATAGAAAGATGTCTTATGAATAAGGGGTTCGTGGTTAACGGATAATTAGGATGAAATATCAATAGCTACCACAAAGTAGTCCAAGTTACCAAGAGAGCAGTATTGCCAGGAGGGGAAGTAAGAAATAAATCAAGTAGAGAAGCCTGTTGCTCGGTTTTACTTTGGAAACGAGTAGGTAAGTCCACAATTTGAGTAAGGGATTAGGCAATGGAAAAATTTAATATCTGAATACCGGCAATATCAGTATCTTTAGAATGTTTCATCACGTGTCATGGTGAGCATTAAAGTCACCAAAGGCAAAGATGTTCACAGATGGATGGAGAAAATGTGCCTTTTCTATACTGCCAGCTATTGCGTCTAATATACTGCAGTCCTGGAAAGAGGGGAAGCGATAAAGGAAAACGAAATAGCTTACAGAGTTTAGTAAGAAAAAACAAAATCACAATAAAGAGTAGTCAGCAGCCTCGAGAGACAATTGGAAGATTATCTCAGAGGTAAACAGCAAGGCCATGCATGTGAGCAAATGGAAAAAATAGCCTGAAACCAAGAATTCATTGGAAGCAATGGAAGAATTCAAGTTGATTTCACAAAGGGTAAAGATATCTGGCCACTGTTCCGGGAGAAAGGATTCTATAGTGCAACAGTTAGAATGAATACCATGAATGGAGAAGGAAAGGTTGTGGGGGGAGGGGGAGGTGGATTTTATTTGCCGGTTTATTTGTATTTCTTTTTATTGTGTTTTCCATTCGTTTGCGAGGAGAGAGAAAAGATCACTGTAGTTGTCACTATCTGTCATCAATAGTAATACAAACCAGCCAGGAGTGTGGGTGGTAGATATAACTGGGCAAGATAGGTCCTCTTGACAGCCCATCGCTCACAGATAATCTTCATGTTAATGGTTGGACTTGAAGTAGAAAGCAAAGTCAAAAAGAGTTTGATGAGGGCATTCACATGAATTTGATTTTGGTGGACAACTGCATGACAGAGAACTCCATGCACTTGGCCAGAAGCGCCGCTTTCACAGCTCAGTGGGGATTGAGACAGGCAAAATCTGGCAAATCTCTCTCTCATATATATATATATATATATATATATACTAGCAGCGTTGCCCGTGCTTGATTCAAAAATTGTACGACTCATACAGCAATCGCTATCACTTAAAATATTTTTGCCCTTCCTTGCCTTTAAAGGAGTGCCCTTTGCCATGCTGATGTTGCTATATGCCTTACTTCTTGCCTATCTCACACTGTGAATTTTTTCTAAGCTCTATACTAAACATTAAATCTGTTACAAAAAAAGAACTAAACAAAATGAACACAAAACGATCAGCTTTAAAAAAGGACTCGTAACTGGAAAAACCGAATGAAAAAAGAATGTTAACAACAAATACTTTTTCAGACCCAACCCAGTTCTGTGGAATCAGAATCAACGTTGAGTTTAGGCAAGCAAATGAGCCAATTGGAGTAAAGTGCCATGCAGATTTAAATTTTTCCCACTTGTGACGAATGCAACTATCAATTTTTTTTTTTTTTTTTTTTTGCATGCTAGTTAACATTCATGTCAGTCAGCTGTTGGCTCTTACACTGGCCAATAGAATCTTCCTGCCTATTCGTGGCAGCCAGCTATAGGCTCTCACTCTGGTCTGCAAACTACATGAAAACTGCTGTAGAAGCATGAAAAAATTGATTATTTCCACTATCGATGGGAGTTGGGAAATGCAAAGTTGGTTTTGGCCTTCCTGCTAACTTGGAGCATGTGCATGTAAATTTTGGTGCAAATCCGTCATATTGCAGCCGTGCATTCATTGCACACACACACACACACACACACACACACATCCTGCCTTTTATAGATAGAGAGATATATATATATTTATATAAAAAAATGTGTGTGTGTGTGTGTCATCCACAGATTGTTTCAAGCCAGTATCGTAACCCAACTAATTTGGCATCAGTCCGAGATTTTTCTCCTGAGCTATCAACTACCGGTAGAGAGGAAGGTGCAATTTTTACATGCTTATTTTAAAATAAGCATGCCAGTGACTCAGAGTGCTCCATTCATATATATATATATATATATATATATATATATAACTCTTCAAGTAAATTGAATAGAGTTCTCTGAGCCGTTGGCATATTTCATATAGAGAAAAACGTTAAAATTTCTGCCATGTGGCGATGGCCTAGAGGTACAATATCTGACTGACGTCAAATCAATCGGGTTTTGATTCTAGCTTGAAGCAATCGTACATCTCGCCACACTGAGGAGCTGTGATACAGTGAAACAGTCTCTATCTGTGGATGACTCTATATATATATATATATATATATTTATATTCTTTTCTTCTCCAATGACTACAATATTCAAAAATTTTAAATGTATCATCAATCATCATCTTCTGATGCCTTGATCATCGTCCTCGTTTTATCCTTTCCTCAATCCCCCTACACCCAGTCTATTCTCTTACTTTCACCGTGTAAACCCTTTCATACAAGTTGCACTCCCACCTTAGCTAATGTTTAATATACATATGACTATACTTTAACATATACTTAATATATACTTCAAATAAGAGGTTGAGAATTTAACCGTTTTTTTTTTTGTTTTTTTTTTTAATCTATTTAAAAAATTTTATAGTCATGCCTGTTGGCTTAGGAAAGAAGTATTACTTTTAGGAAAGGGGATATTTGAAAGATTAGGGTGCAGATTTATATTTTGGTAAGATACAATAGCAGCACATTCAAAAACTTTCCATGTAAATAAGTTACTTTCTCTTTTAATAAGTGTAGCATTCTTTACATTGAAGTTGTGGTTCAACTTGATGTATGACTGATGCATTTGATAAATTGCTGTCTATAAGATCCTTTTCTGTTCAGAGATGTTTTCTTAAATTTCTGCAAGATTCCACAATATATTGTAAATAAGCACGCACATTTATATATATATATATATATATATATATATATATATATATATATATATATATATATATATAATAAATAAATAGTGTGTGTATATGTGATCTGTGTCCATAGAGTTATATATATGGTGTGTGTGTGTTTATGGTGTATATATGTATTCATGTGTGTGCCTGGAACTCTCTCTTCTGTGGATGGACTGGGTTATGAGAGAAATAAGGCCAATAAGATATTTTAATGGAAAATCTTCAATAAAAACAAAACAGAAAAAAAACAGACGGAAATGATTGAGCATTTCTGACATTTGAAGAAACATCATGTTGACATTTTCAATAACTGCTCAAAGAATTTTGCCAAAAACAATTCCTGAATCTGAGTAATTTTCTTGACATTATTCTTCCTAATTAGATTCCATTCCAATCTTTTCTGGTTTTCTATCTTTAATTTCTTTAAATAAAAACTATTTTCATTGAAAACAATCACTCCTGCATCAATAAAACATTAAGAAAAAAATGACAAGATTTTATAAGAATCATAATATACACCTTGGTTGTTGAAAATATGCAATTTTAATAAATAAATTCTTCTGTCTCTCCTTATTGTCGAAGGTTCCAAGTTGAATTATTTTCATGATTGCAGATATTTTTGGACTGTTATCTTCATTTTTGTTGTTTGTAACACAATATTGATGTATTCTTCAGCCTTCCTGTATTGTCTAAGGTTCCAAAATGATCTATTGTCATTATTTCATATATATTTCGGCTATTATTTTCATCTTTGTTTTTGTCTGAATTTCTGGTATGAGGACTTATCCTTATTTACACTATTTATATTTAGATTGTTATCCTCATCTTTGTTGTTGTTATCACAAAAAAATATAATCTAAAAATCACTGTGCCCTTCCTCATTTGTATTTCAACCTGGGTAATCTACAGGGAATTCCAAAATGAACACTTTATTTAATCTATGGGGTAGACTGTTCTCATTACACTGTTCATGTTTATGGATATCACCTTATGTTATTCAGTATTGTTCTGTTATTGCTTGCCTGTTTCCACTGAGTAGAAATACCCAGGGATTGAACTCACAATCTCTGTCACCAAATTCACAAACCAATACTTTTACCCAACTGTAGGACAATTTGCTGGAGTAAATATAGATCTTTTAAACCTAAGCTTGTTACTGATTAGGTTGCCACTGCTGCTGCTGTTGAAGACTTGCTGTCATTTGTCTTTCTTGCTTTATTAGCATCTCCTAAATTGTATTTATTTCTATGCTAGGCCTACTAAGGAGATCCTCATAGCCTAGTATATACATTAATTCTTTCAGATGCCTAAATCTCCAGTGATCTTCCTTGTCTAGTATTTTTACTTCATTCCATATAATAACCCCACCTTTCTCACTATATATGATTGGCCATGCCTGATTTCATTGTCTCACCTCTCACTATGGCTGTTTATGCTCCTCCTGGTTTACTTTTATGGAGTGGATTGTTCCGCCTTTATCTCTAGCACAACTGCAAGACATCAAGTACATAAATTTCTTGGTCATATTCTTCCTCCCACCCATTAGGCTTTACTTGGCAGAGATTTCTCCATAGAGTGGAAACTGCTTCTGAATATTGTCCTGGTGTTGTATGGACTGCAGATCTTTTCAGATAAGCCCTTGACATAAGGTAGACAGACAATGGCAATTTTATGGTTATCCTCCTTGTCCCTTCTATCCTTTTAGGTGCTGATGTCAGGTTTAAATGGATAGTTGTTATTCTGAAGGGTACATTTGATGCTGATCATTTTTTGTTGGTATGAGTCTGGGGTGCCACTTAGGATTTAAACATGGCATACACATAGTTTGTTTAACCATGGCATGCATACAGGATGTCTTTGTATATTTGCTTACATTTGTTATGCAACATTATATGGACAGTGTAACCCGGATATAAGAGTTGTGGGGCCGGAGAAGAAGTCTCTTATATCAGGGTTTGGTCTTTTATATATACATTAACACAGGCTCTAATTTGGGACCAGAGAAAATCTCTCTTAAATCAGGGTTTCTCTTATATCCGGGTTTGGTCTATTATATATACATTAACACAGGCTCTAATTTGGGACCAGAGAAAATCTCTCTTATATCCGGGTTTCTCTTATATCCGGGTGTGGTCTATTATATATACATTAACACAGGCTCTAATTTGGGACCAGAGAAAATATCTCTTATATCCGGGTGTTGTCTATATATACATTAACACGGGCTGTAATTTGGGACCAGAGAAAATCTCTTATATCAGGGTTTGGTCTATTATATATACATTAACACGGGCTCTAATTTGGGACCAGAGAAAATCTCTTATATCCGGGTTTCTCTTATATCCGGGTTTGGTCTATTATATATACATTAACACAGGCTCTAATTTGGGACCAGAGAAAATATCTCTTATATCCGGGTTTATCTTATATCCGGGTTTGGTCTATTATATATACATTAACACAGGCTCTAATTTGGGACCAGATAAAATATCTCTTATATCCGGGTTTCTCTTATATCCGGGTGTGGTCTATTATATATACATTAACACAGGCTCTAATTTGGGACCAGAGAAAATCTCTTATATCAGTGTTTCTCTTATATCCGGGTTACACTGTTGTTTGCAGCTGGGTGTTTGTAAGCTATTTTTCTTATCTAGTTGTTTTTTACAAATATATATAAAATAGCTGGCCATTCATATTTAAGGATACCCATCGACTAGGGCGGCTAACCAATCCCTATTTGCCTGCTCTGTGGTTTATACTGTGACTATGCTGAGCAGGCCATAGTCACAGTTTCTGGGAATGAGTGTGTTATCTAGAATGATCAGGAATGTGAACAAGGCCAGCACACTCAAACCCTTAGTCACGATGACTTGTGACTTTGTGCTATCAACAGCCCCAAGGGTTTTGTCTACCCAATTTTACTCACATGGCTTGGGTCAACCCATGGTATGGTTTTCAGGCACTTTTCAAAGGTTCCACATGCTGGGATTGTCCCCTCCATTGCACATTAGGGACTCTCCTTTCCGACAAATCGACCCTGGTGAGATTTGAACCCAGGTCTCATGCAAATTTTCTAACCACTTGGCCATGTACCATACAAATATACAAATTAATAATACACATATATAAGTAAATGGACTGGTTCACTATCTTAACAGTAGGTTGAAAATATTAATATTTAAATATTACAACAGTCATATATAGTCATCCACATACACTGTTTCGCTTTTTCACATGCCATCGGTGTAGCTAGACATCTGATTGCCTCAAGCCGGGATCGAAACATAACTGATTTGGTATCAGTCATAGATTTCACCCCTAAGCTATTGGTGCATAGCAGGGATGAAGGTGGATTTATACGTATTTATTTTTAGAAAACACGCCAGTGACCGGTGAACTCGATTTGTCTTAACGAAAAGCCTTGCATCAGCAGGATTGAAACCCAACTGATTTGGTATCAGTTGGAGATTTTACCCCTAAGCCATTGGTGCATGGCAGGGATGAAGGTGAATTTAGACGTATTTATTTTCAGACAAACACTCCAGTTACCAGAGAACTCAATTCGTCTTAACAAAGAGTCTTGCATCAGCAGCAATAATAGTCACTGTTTACAAATTCACTATATATATATATATATATATATATATATATATGGACCAGAATCTGACAGAATGATAGGTTAAAGGAACAAATAAGTATTTATAAATTTAACTTGTTATGCCTTTATTTAAATTTCATCAGAGAATGTATGGAGAAAACAGAAAGAAAACAAAGAAATTCTGTAATTTTTAAAAAAAATGTTTTTCATTGATTAAGCAAACCTCAAAGGTATTTTGTCTTGTAAAGCAGTATTCATTTGTAAATTTTTCATGGAATTTAAAAACCATCAATGAATGTAAGAGAGACCTACATCAAGACAACTCTCTAAACTCTTGAAACTACCCCCCCCCCCAGCACAGCCTCTGGGTGTTCAATTATCTCTTATACTATATTTGTTATTATTGATCCATATGCTCAGGAATTTGAAGTGTTTAGTATATATTAAATCCACATTGTGAATTTTTATCATGGATTCAGTCTGTGTCATGAGTACTTTTCAATTCCACATCATAGTTTGAAATTCCAACATATATACTATTTACATTATTTGGACTGTTGTCCTCATCTTTGTTGCCATATTTATCACGTTTCGGCTGTTGTACGCTCCGGCCTTCTTCAGGTGGTTGGAATGTCGAACTGAACCCTTTATTTTGCTCACTGGGATAGACTGTTCTAGTTCCACATGCCATATCTAATGGATGTCAGTTATCAGTTATCTCCTGTTAGTTCTCCACTGCCGTAACCAGGTGGGGAACTTGGAGAGGGGAATTAACAGGAGATAACTGATATCCATCAGACATGGCACGTGGAACTAGAACAGTCTACCCCAGTGAGCGAAATAAACGGTTCAGTTCGACATTCCAACCACCTGAAGAGAAGAAGGCCGGAGTGTACAACAGCCGAAACATTGGGATAAATATGACAACAAAGATGAGGACAACAGTCCAAACAATGTAAATAGTGTAAATAGTAACTAAATCTCATAACATCAATTGGTCATAGTATAATGGTGATATTATTCGTTTCCTTATGTTATTGCTCTTTCCAGGATTGTGAGGCAGGGAGTTCCTTCCTAACCTTTTGTACAAAGTAGTGTGGAATATCAACATCCTGATTATGTTGTTATTTTCTTGTTGAGTTGCTGATGCAATCCATCTTTGTTGTTGTTGAAAGTCCTCAAGTGATGTGGATTCTTTATTTTGTATAATTCATTGTAATTATGTAACATCAGTTCACAAATTTCAAAGAACGATTATTCTCACTAAGACCTACAGCAAACAATATGGTGGCGGCTTTGCAGTGGCCATAAGCTTCAAAAATTGGTAAATGGTCAAAATTCCAATATACTAGGACCACCAGGCATTGAATTACAAATGTGCCGGATGTCTTGTAAGAACACACAAACTCTAATTACAAGACTTATAGCAATTTGCCGTGTTGGATGAAACTAATTCTGGTTCAGCCGATTCTATGTTCAATTTCCTTATCTTCTATACTAAATTTGTTATAACAGATCCATATACTGATTCATTTGAAGTGCTTAGTATTTAGTAATTCCATACTAGTTCAAAGAAAAGGTTGGGAAGAAATCTCCCATCAATACTGGGGAGAGCGATAACAGTTACTGAACTTCAGAAACATTTTCTTGAAAAACTGTTTTCAAAGAAAGATTTTATAAACTTCAACCAATAGTAATGGAATTGATTCGATCAATCAATGACAAATGATTCCTTGTAAGGAAATGGTTAATCTCATCATTGTTCTTGGGTGAAAGAGAGTTAAAAAAAAACAAAAAAAAAACTGGGTTTTACAGCTGGAAATTTGAATATATATCAGGATTAACCCTTTAACATTCAACACGCCCTAGCCTTTCCCATGAATATTGACTTTCAAAGTCTCATTGTTTGCGTGACTTCCTGTGTTATTTGTGAAGATTTTGTCATATATTGTGGCAGTGTACATGGGGCGGGTTGAACGTTGAGAGCCGATATTTTACTGGGCAGGTTGACTGCTAAAGGGTTAAAAAGAAAATATTTTCTATGTTAATTTGCATCTTACAAATTTTCTTTGCAAAAAAAAAAAAGAAAGTCATTAAAATCTGAAACAGTTGATTTTTAATAATTATCTCTGTCAAGGATGCAGTTTGGGGGGGGATTCTTGAATATTGGGGAAGAAAAAAACATGAAAAGACAACAAAATCTGATAATGCTGTTAAAAATTGATATTTTGCAAAAAAAAAAAAAAAAATCAAAATTACCAGAGACGAACAACATCGTTTTTCTCCTCCTCTTTTAAGAGACAAAAGTGAATCTCAATAGAAAATGGAGGAATTTAATGATTCAACATTCTGGCATATATAATGATTAAAAAAATTATATCGGAAACTATGTGTAGTTTTTACTCGCAATATTTTTCTGTTAGTTTCTGTACGTCTTACAAGGTTAGAAAATGTAAAAGCATCAATACATGAAACAAAATAGGTTCATGACCCAGAGGAAATACATTAAATTATCATTTCTTTTATTCCATCTTATTATTATTGTTGTTTATCCTAACACTCAGGCTTTATACACTCTTCATTATTACTATTATTTTATGACTGGTTTTATTCCATCTTATTATTGTTGCTTTTTATCCCAACACTCTGGCTCTATACACTCTTCATTATTACTATTATTTTATTACTAGTTTTATTCCATCTTATTATTGTTGCTTTTAATCCCAACACTCTGGCTCTATACACTCTTCATTATTACTATTATTTTATTACTAGTTTTATTCCATCTTATTATTGTTGCTTTTTATTCCAACACTCTGGCTCTATACACTCTTCATTATTACTATTATTTTATTACTAGTTTTATTCCATCTTATTATTGTTGCTTTTTATCCCAACACTCTGGCTCTATACACTCTTCATTATTACTATTATTTTATGACTAGTTTTATTCCATCTTATTACTGTTGCTTTTCATCCCAACACTCTGGCTCTATACACTCTTCATTATTACTATTATTTTATTACTAGTTTTATTCCATCTTATTATTGTTGCTTTTAATCCCAACACTCTGGCTCTATACACTCTTCATTATTACTATTATTTTATGACTACTTTTATTCCATCTTATTATTGTTGCTTTTCATCCCAACACTCTGGCTCTATACACTCTTCATTATTACTATTATTTTATTACTAGTTTTATTCCATCTTATTATTGTTGCTTTTTATTCCAACACTCTGGCTCTATACACTCTTCATTATTACTATTATTTTATTACTAGTTTTATTCCATCTTATTATTGTTGCTTTTTATCCCAACACTCTGGCTCTATACACTCTTCATTATTACTATTATTTTATGACTAGTTTTATTCCATCTTATTATTGTTGCTTTTTATTCCAACACTCTGGCTCTATACACTCTTCATTATTACTATTATTTTATGACTAGTTTTATTCCATCTTATTACTGTTGCTTTTTATCACAACACTTTGGCTCAATACACTCTTAATAATTAACAATTTTTTAAGTATAACAATTTCTCCAGATAGATGTCCTGCTATTTAACCCCTAGCTGTGGGGAGAGTTGAATTCATACATTTTCCAAGGGTATTTGCACATAAGTGAATGTAACAAACCTGACTGGATTTCAAACTTGCCTCCATATATTACACTGCCAACACATACCCCTGACAACAGGAAAACCTGTTATGCCAGTACATTTTGTTCCTTGAGCAATGTTATCAATGCAAGTGTAGTTCCTTAATGAATGAAATGCATTAGCATAAAATACATTGCTCTTTGTCATTTCTTTTATAAATATTGTCTTTAAAGTACATTTTATTGATATCTGAATTCTTACATATATGCTTGGTAATCAGTATGGGTAAATTCCAGGAAGGATATAATCCAGAGAGCTCAATGTAAAAACAGAGCAAATATTAATTATTATTAAGAAACAGACAATTTTAAGGTTTCATGATGATTATAATTTATTTCCTTAGAATCAAAATTCAATTCTAATTCCTCAGATTGAAATTTTCATACAAATAAATGGGTGACAAATATTCCAAGTATAAGAAGAATTCAGTATTATTATTTTTAATTTATGCCCACATGTGTTTGAG
>OZ038514.1:7681763-7769263 GCA_964036315.1 Acanthosepion esculentum
CTCCTGCTGAAGAGGTTATTATTGCTCATCTTTCCCTTAAATATAATCCTTATAAAATTTATATATTAAGTCAATTTTATTTTTTTAATATTTTATATTAATTAATTTATATTAATATATTATTTTATTAATATTTAAAATTAATATTATTATTTATTATTAATATATTAAATTAATTTATGTAATAGATTATAATGTTTTATATAATTTTCCTTTATATATTCTCAGTTTTTATTAAACTTTTCCAATCAAAACATCCGAGAGAGTAAAAGGGATATGAACTTACAGCATTTGATCTCGTTTTCACTAGTTTTAGAGTTGTTTTTCTATTTTTAGTTTGGTTTGTTTTACAGCCTATCAACCTCAAGGATTAATTAATGCTGACAAGATGGTAATTTTTTTTTTTTTTAAATGTATTGCTGGTAATAATGTATTCTGGTAATAATTTTCCAAAAATCTTTTGCTGGTATTAAAACCTATTTTTATACTTTCATAGTGTTTTGACCCCAGTTTAGTGGACCTGGGAACAACAGCAATTAAGAGGTGGTTCCATGCTTCTCAAAAACTCCTGATCATAGGCCTTGCTGCCGGATGTAGTTTATCATCATACCCAGGATGGTCTATCATCCAGAGAGGGAATAAAAACAAGTCTGAAGAACGTACTTATGTAGGTAATCAATATTTGATCAATAAACAAGTAAATAGGAGTATTTTTGGTTTTGTAATTTTTCAGTGTTTATTTACAATTATCCTCTATTAAAATATTAACAGAATCATGAAGATATCCTGATCAGAGGCCTTGCTGCCGGATGTAGTTTATCATCTTACCCAGGATGCAGATGTAGTTTATCGTCATTCCCAGGATGATCTATTTTTAGTAATTTAATATGGGGTAGATTACTTTCATTATTTACAATTCTCAGTTGCAACAAATTGCCCTATGGACTACTAAAATATTACTGTGGACACCCAATTTGCTATTTTTTTTCATGTGGACCCACAAAATGTTACATAGACTCCCAGGCTCCATATGGACCTGCATAGAGAACCTTTGAGCAACACTGTTCTCATTCTTCTGACCATGTGTAAAGATATCTTGTTCTGATTCTTATTTACTACTGCTTAGTTTTTAATTCAAACAGAAATTGCTGACACAAGCCTCAATATCTGAGGGCTCTACCAATATCAGAATCCCTGCACTTTAGCTAATTTATGCTCACGTGAGGTGACCAGAATTATGAAAAGAACCCAGTGCTTCATGGTTCTTGAAATTTCTCAAAGAGATGAGAAATTCTTTCATGCTATCATCAAAGATCAGCCGTGAGCAGCATCTGTGGTATAACTGATGCCAAGCAAGATACAGTTGTGTATAAAAGACAGCAGCAGCATGTTTAAGAAAAACAAGAATTTCAGGTAAGTGCCAACTGCTGCCATCTTGGTATTGGCAAATGTTGAAAGCAGGAAAAGAAATATTAGCTGTTTCTTTTTGAAGTTGACAACTGTGTTGTTGAAAAAAAAAAAAAGAAGAAACAAATTGATAGTGTCTGCTATCTTTCTTCATTTGAATCTGGAATTGACAAAGCAAATTTATTTATTTCAACAACAAACAATATGTTCTACATTCAGATTTCTTTTTGACAAAGTAGCCAGAAACCGACGAGAGATAAATAAAAAGGCACACACACACAAGGGTGTGATTGGTAAATTGCTGCCATTTTATGTTTTTAATTTCACACATGTACATTATTTGTTTTTGATTTTGTCGACTGCACAGAGTAGAGCCAGTTGGGAATCATCTGTTATAGAAAGAGCACCATGATGCAATTTACTCCACCAGAAATTTGGAAATGGAATGCTTTACTGCTTGGCATTCACACTGGAAGCTCCAATACAAACATTTCAGAGTGTTTGAGTGTCAATCTGAGGACAGTGCAGAGTATTCAGAAAGAATTGGATGAGTCTAATGGCGATTACGAAGGTGTTTGGAGTGATCACTAGTGATGATGATGTTATGGCTCCATTCATCTTCCCATAGGACCTCAGACTCAACACTTGTTGCAGGCCTGTACACGTTGAGTGATAAAGACGTATTTGTCCTTAAATACCCATAATCAAAATGGCAGGCTTGGAATATGAGTCCACATAAAAAAAATGTAAAGAAACAACAAAGACCAATATATGTGTACAAACAAATGATAATGTATTACAAGACAAGGGTATACATAAACAATAGAATATAGTTGTGTGTTTCTGAACAACGAACATGAATGAAGAAAACATCTAAGCTAGTGAATTGTTTGTGTATGTGTAGTTTGGTGTAGGAGAAAGTCCTAGAAAAACTGAAGTGAAATGTGCGTACATACGTGTGTGTGTGTATTGTTCATGCATGTCCCAAAAAGGGAATGTGTCTGTATGCGAGAAATTTACATGTTGAGCAGAAAAAGTGTGAAAAAGAGAGCAAGAAAAGATATTGCCAAATATTTATAGCCTGGGAAGCGTCCCTTAGTAGCGGTTTTGAAAATTAGGAGGAGGTAACCCGACAGGCCTACATCAAGTTCCTTGAGGAGGTAGTGCTTCCCTGGTTCAAAACGGTTAAATCCATAACCTCAAGTTATTCAAAATACATAACACATAAATTAACCCTAAAGTAAAATAATTTTAATACTAATTTGCATATAAAAAATTCTTTTTTCTTCACTTATTTTCATTTATTAGACATTGAATTGTGTCACTTTGTTCCCTCCATAACTAGAAAGTAGAAACTGTCTGTGGGTGATTAATGTGCCGAGTGCTTCCAGTCAATTCTTTAACCCTTTTCCAGGGGTTTATTGTTAGTATATTTTTCTGTAATTATGTTCTAAGTTGGTTAGTTGGTTGTTTTTTGTTTAGTGGCATATCAACATCTCTATTGGTTATTTAATGCCAAAATCTAAATATTCTGTATGCAATTTTTATTTATTTTTTATTTTTCAGATAATAATGGTTTTTAGTGATAAAAGTCTTACTAATTAGCCCGTAGCTGGGAAGAGAAGACGTGGATTCATACCTTTCCCAAGGAAAAAAAAAGAGAACTAAATAAGAAGGTAGAAAGCAGTATGCTGGTAATCATTGTAAATGCAATATCAATTGCTATCTTCTGTCTTAATTTCTGTTCTTTTATTGTTCTCGGTATGACGATAAACTATATCCGGCAGTAAGGCCTCTGATCGGCCGATTGAAAGTTTTGAGGAGCATGGAACCATCTCTTAATTGCTGTTGTTCCCAGGTCCAACTTGATCTGAGGTGGTAACATCTGTTAGGGTCCCAGCTATGGGTAAATTGTGAACCCCCAAACAAAAGCAAAATACTATAAAAGTATAAAGTACATTTTTATAGTAAAAATACCAGCAATACATTTTTATATTAATAAAATCATCAACCATACCTTTTTATAGTAGAATTACCAGCAATACATTTTAGAGCAAAATGACCAACAATACATTTTATCTGTAGTTGAGGGTGGATAATTGTGTTCAAAATGTTTAGATTTCAGCATTAAATAACCCATAGAGGTATTGACATGCCGCTAAACAACTTCAACCAACAATATATTTTATCTGTAGTTGAAGCTATAGCATTGTGTTTAAAATTAGATTTTGGCATTAAATAACCCATAGAGGTGTTGATCTATCGATAAACAAAATCAACCAACAATTATTGTTCTCTCTTTAACATTTTTTTCCATATTCTCTCACATTCAGTGAGTGTCTTAGTGGCTTTATTGCCTTGCTTGAGGCAAAATGATTTTTTAAAAAATCTTTCATGGTGAATCTGGGTTTCTCTCCTCCTGTGGCAAAACACTTTCTGCCTTTGTTCTTACATATTTACCTCAAAAGTCATTCTGCTCACCTACAAATTCGTAGGCTTTAGATATTTAGAATTTGCATGGCCATCTCCTGTTAGTTACATCATGCATGTCAGTCCTTGAAAGCACCTTTTCCAAATTGCAAATGGTGGACTAAATATGCAAAACTTTTCAATCTTGGTAGGTGTGTTGAATGTTCGTCACAAATAGGAATAGTAGTAATTCCATGTTGAATCTTTGTTAGTCCCAGATAAAAGAAACTCTGTAAGAACATTACGCAAAAGAAATTCAAAATAGACTGAATAATAATAAAAACAATGATAAATTCTGGTTATCAAAATAAATTGAGACGTTTTTCATCTACCCAAGAAAAAAAAAATGAAATTTACAGAAAATAAGGAAGATGCAGGGCCATCATTTTTTACCTCCAAACCAGGCAGGTGAAAGCCTGATTGGGGAATTTTGGCAGTACTTTGTGCCCCTTGCTATCTTTCCAATATTTGTTTTTTATTTATATAATTTATGTAATTATAATAATAATAATTTATGTAATTATAATAATAATAATAATAATTTATGTAATTATAATAATAATAATTTATGTAATTATAATAATAATAATAATTTATGTAATTATAATAATAATAATAATTTATGTAATTATAATAATAATAATTTATGTAATCATAATAATAATAATTTATGTAATCATAATAATAATAATTTATGTAATTATAATAATTTATGTAATTATAATAATTTATGTAATTATAATAATTTATGTAATTATAATAATTTATGTAATAATAATATGATATAATTATCTTTTTATTTATTATAAATCTGTAAGAAGATTAGACAAAAATTCAAAATCAACAGAATAATGATGATGAATTTCGATATCAAAATAAATGGACATGTTTTTCATCTCCCTAAGAAAAAAAAAATGAATTTTATGGAAACTAAGGAATATGCAGGACCAGCACTTTCTACCTCCAAACCAGGCAGGTGAAAGCCTGATTGGGGACCTCATCAGTACTTTGTGTACCTTGCTATCTTATCAATATTTGCTTTTTTATTTATATGTTACAAATTTAGCTAAATGCAACTATTATAGAATGAAAAATTTTTTATGGATTTGGATGTCATGCTGGTTTTTTTTTTTTTATCCAGATCTCTGAATTTGTTTTGTTTATGCTAAATCAAAGAAACAGTTTCAGTACAAACTACAGGTTTGCTCTGTCATTGTTTAAGAAACATAAAATGTGCCTGAAGAGGCGTCTGCAACAGGGATTATCTAACCATCCTATCAGACAGTCATACTAGAAAAATGAGCAGCATTATGCATATGTTTGATTTAATGGACGAATATTGGTCAAGGGGTGTCTGTTAAAATTGAAAGTTCATTACATTTGAATGTCAACAAGGAGGCTGTTTTTAAATGTAAAATAACAAACAAACTTTAATATAATATACAGAAATGTACAAGGTCAAATTATCTAATTATCATAATAGATTAAGTAGTATTTGCTTACCTTTTTTGAGTTTAGTTAAGTGGTTCTAAAATATTATGTTTAACCTTTCAATAGGGCTGGTGAGTACTACCTCTGAACACCCCCACCAGCCCCAAGCAGTGCTTTGTGACCCTTGCTACCTTAGCAGTATTTGTTTTGTTTTTTTCTACCTATGTACGTTACAAATTAAACTAAACATAACTGACTGATTAAAGGGTGGAAAAGTTTTGCAGATTTTGATGTAATTCTGGGGTCATTTTTTTTCTTTGTCAGAATCCATAAATTATTTTTTGTTCATACTAAGTTCCGAAAAAAACAAAAAAAAAACAATATAATATCAATTTCCCCCCCCCCTATAATGTTGAATGTGTTAAAATTATTTAACTTTTTAACAAGAAAAATCTAAAGTTGATGTTAAAAATTGCTGCAAAAAACATTGTCCATCTATTTAAGATGGAATGATCTATTATGACATGTCTCTAATTTGTATTTAGATACATTGGATTTATTTTCAATTTTTCTAGTTAAATTGTTCACCTATGTTGCATAGGATCCGTTATTGTATATAATTAGGTTTATAATAAAATTTGTATTTTATATGAATATGACCTTACGATAAATTAAAATGGCATTGACAAGGAAGGCACCGGGATTAAGCTTTTCATTAAATTTTTCCTGCATTCATACAAGTGATTCCTTTAGTTGACATAGAGTGCATAAAAACTGATCAAATGATCTGTGGATCCAAGCATTTTTCTAACCATTATTAAGGAGGCTTTTTGTTTGTCTGAATATGTTTTTTTGTGTTCAGACATTAAAAACATTCCCATTAATATATATATATATATATATATATATATATATATATATATATATATATATATATATATTATAATAATATTTTTAGTTTTTAAAAATATGATTCCTTTGCTACATAAGAGTTCTCATGTTTCAAAAGCGAGAGTTAGGGGTCTCGGCTCTCGCTTTTGAAACATGAGAACTCTTATATAGCGAACGAATCATATTTTTAAAAACTAAAAATATTATAATATAAGCTCTACTTCTGTATGGAGCACTGTCTTTTTGAAAATAAAGCTAAATACTAAGGAACACCGGATTATCTACCTAACGTGTTCTTTCCTATTTTACTGCATACATATACATACATACATACATACATAAATATATATATATATATATATATACACACACACAATCAGTCATCTTCAATGAAACTTGTACAAAGGAGGAATTGCTGGCCAAATACACAATCTTTTATATATATATATATATATATACACACACACATCAGTCATCTTCAATGAAACTTGTACAAAGGAGGAATTGCTGGCCAAATACACAATTTTATATATATATATATATATATATATATATATACACACACACATCAGTCATCTTCAATGAAACTTGTACAAAGGAGGAATTGCTGGCCAAATACACAATTTTTATATATATATATATAATTATTTATTTAAAAATATGATTCCTCCACTACATAAGAGTTCTCAGGTTTCAAAAACAAGAGCTGAAAACTTCAATATAATTATTAGAATTAAATTGAATTAAACTACCAAGCTTTAGGAATAACTAATCTTGAAATTTATGCGTCTTTATAAGCATATTCATTATTAAAATTAAAATACTATGGAAACGGCTAGAGCAATTATTTAAATAAGGGGCGTAAAGGTTAATAATTTGTGTCAATATATCAGTTACTTTTGGAAAGAGGTCAAGGTAGGGTTGGGGTGTCTAAATTAAAGTGGAAGATGACATTTAAAGGCTCTACTTTTGCATCGAGCATTGTTTTTTAAAAATAAAAACAAAAATACTAAAGAACTTTGGATTATTTACCTAAAGCGTTCTTTCCTATTTTCTATATATTTTCACACACACACACACACGCACATACACACACACATATTATGAAATGGACTAAGTCCGACAATTATTTTTTTATATTTTTTTGCTTATACATTATTTTTATAGATACAAATATTTGAGTAAATGGTTTGTTTATAATAAACAGTATTAACATTTTAAGATATGCTTTGAGCAGATATGAGCATTCGAGAGGAATCATGGGAAGGTTGCAGCTCAAAAACAGTACTTTAACTTTTCTTAGACACTTCCTCTGTAGCTAAATAGTATAGCACGTCAGGCTATTTGGTGGTTCTGTGTAGAATACAGGTTTGATTCCTGTTGAAGGACACAAATTTTTCTATCTATATATATATGTGTGTGTGTAAAATATCAAATATAACTAGAATATATCTGTAAAAGGACAATATGAATAAATATTACACACACACACACACACACATATAAACACAAAATTAGATAAATGGATATAAAGAGAATTAGATGAAAATAGATACATTGGTAAATATAAATATAGACCGATATAGACATGAAGATTTAGATAGATATAGATATGAAGATTTAGGTAGATATGTACAAATAGTTTCACACACACACATATATATATCTATATATACACACACATCTGTATACCAGTGTGAAATGCTTTCTAATACACAAAATATGTAATGTGAAATTTTGTTTTCTTTCCTTAACCATATGCGATGAAAGCTGGCTCAAATGTTTAAGCTTTACCTGAAGCAGCTGAAGTAGGGATGACCAAAAAATTAAAGATCTCATATTACATTTTAGCTTTTTTAATTTTCCTGTGTGATAAAAGCCCGCTTAAATTGGTGACATTTCAAGTGACAACTGAAGTATGAATGATCAAAATTGAAAAAATAACCCTGATATTACCCACAATGAGAAAGACAACGTTAAATACTCAACTTTAAAACACTTTCATATGACGGACAGTACGCAAGTCTAATAATAAATCCAAGGTATTTTATTTTTTATTTTTCTGCATGTCTTCTTGCAAAAACACTCCAGCCTCTTATCTAATTCACTGCTCATCTTGATTAAAAATTCCAGTTATCCGTAATGTAATTAGAGCACATTGAAACATGAGAACGAAAGCTGCGTATGAAAGAGGCAAGTGGGAGGGAAGCTTGACTGAGAAATAAGTGGTGAAGAAAGCAAAATGGTTGAATGTGGAGAACAAGACCAAAAGGTCAAAGTTTGAAAAAGCACCAGTAAGTGCAGCTACAAGCAAGAACAGATAAAAGGTCATAAGGTTAACAGAAAATCCCTCTGCCACAAATCCTGCTGCTAGAAGATGAAGATGGCTCAACGTTTAAAGGAATAAAGAATGTAATTGAAGAATCAAGATCAAACTCTAGCTGAGATAGTTTACGTTCACTTTACCCTGATGACATCTTCCTCTGAGAAAAGACCTTTAGCTAGTTGTCTGTTTTAGCACTCTGTAAGGCAGTGAATCTAGGTAATGTCCTTGCACCCTGTAAGGCAGCTAATGTTAGGCATTGGGCTTGCTCTCCATGAAGTAGTCCATCTTAGGCAATATGCTTGCACCCTGTAAGGCAGTGTTAGGTGTTGAGTTCACACCATGTAAAGCAGTCTAACATTGTGTTTGCACCCTGTAAGGCAATCTATCTTAGGCAATACACTTACATTGGGCTCACACCTTGTAAGGCTGTACCCTGTAGGGCAGTCAATCTTAGGCAATATGCTTGTACCTTGTAAGGCAGTTGCTGTTAGGCATTGGGTTTGCATCCTGTAAGGTAGTCACTCTTAGGAAGTGCATTTGCACCCTGTAAGGCAGTCAAAATTAGGCAATCCACTCACAACCTGTAAAGCAATCTGTCCTATGCAATGGGCTCACACCCCAGATCTGTAAGGTATCACTCTCTGCTAAAACCGTAGCAGCATCCTGTGCAGTTGCAGCCTTCCATAAGCTCCCCAACAAGTTTACAGAAATAAATAGAAAAGCGTTCTGAAGACTACTCTAAAAGTGGAAGCATGTACTAACACTGTCGGATCTTATTATGCAATTAATATTTTGACAATAAAATGTGCATCAGTGGTTATATTTTAGTGGATACACATGTTTAAGTAGACGTCTTTTTTTTTTCTTTTAGATTATCAAGAAAGAAAATGTACCCTCCTGCAAGATTCAAAGCTGTATCATACTTTCTAGGGGAAACCACCATAATTCACGCCATTTGGAAGAGAAAAAAAAAACAAAAAAAAAACAGGGCTTCTACTCAAACATGTGTATCCTCTAAAATAAATAAGAAATAATGTTGGATTGAAAAATAAAAATTACATATTAATTTAGTACTTCATTTTTGACATGAGTAATTGTCAGTTGAGTAACTGGGATGAGTAATTGTCAGTTGAGTAACTGGGATGAGTAATTGTCGGTATCACATTTATGTATAGGTATTTTGTGTTTCACTTTTTATACAAGTAATTGTCAATATACTTTTTATTTCAAATTATTGTTCCCATTTTGGTTGTTATAGATACTATTGTAGATACAACATTTCAACCAAACATCTTGGCTATCATCAGCTTTCTATTGTCCAAGTACAATTGGTCTTAATTGAATAAGATTTTCAGAATACACCAATATGAGAAATAGCTAGACCTCAAATGCATTAATCTTCAAAAATTTAAACACAATATCAATCGTTATCTTCTATTTTTTAATTCCTGTTCTTTCATTGTTTCCTCTCCCTCCCTCTCTCTCATATTCTCTAACACTCAGTAACCCCCCCTTCCATCTTAGTAGCTTTATTGTCTTACTTGGGAGTGAAATGATTAAAAAGTACATTAGTCTAAGTGTAAGCATTTATTAGGTTTATACCCGAGTCTATCAGTAAACATGGGTTGGGTTTATATTTAAGTATATTTAAGAATCTGCAATGTTATTGGTCCTAACCTGGCATCTCGACTTCAGTCACTTTCCCACCACCTTAACGTGGTCTGGTACAGTTCTTCTTTAATTCAGCATGTGCAATTGGTTCTCATCAGACTGAACAGGTCGGCCAGAATATGGAGAGTCTGTGAGTTTGAACTTCCTCTTCCTGAAATGGGAAAACCATTTCTGTGCCCTTCTGTCAGTAAGGAAGTCATCTCCATACACAGCACAAATGTCTTGAGCAACTTTGCGACCTTGCTTAAAAGAGAATATGCCGAACATGCTCATTCTTGTTTATTGACATTCCATCTTAAAGGGGTGTCTAATCATTTTTTTTTTTACCAATCAGCCTCCCAAAGCAAAAGCAAGAAAATAATGCCACTAAGATGCAAGGGGCTACTGGGAGCGAAAGAGAATAAGATTTTAGAAGTAACCAGAAACCCAATCCTAAACAGAAAACAAGGGATAAATCTCTATCGATCAAACTCAGCCTGGAGATGGTTGGCAAAGGACAGAAGAACTTCTTACGGCCCAGTATACAGGGGATAAAAAACATTATCCAAAAAAGCCTGTGATGCTAGTATCATTCAACATGTGGAACACCATGAACCATTACTGGAGATGGTGTTTTGATGGAAAGTGTGTGCATTTTCAGGACACAATCAGATAATTCACTTGTGCAGGTTGTTCTGTAAAAATTTAGGGTAAACATGGATAAGTGTGCCCCTCAACAAGACATAGTGTCAAAAGGACATTTTTCCCTGTTGACACTGCTATTCCTTTAACTACTTTCACTCTTTGGCAATGTTTATTGTTTTACAAAGATGTTTAGAATTAAAATAAAACCTAAACATACAATGAAAGTGAATTTATACAGTTTTTGTTCTTGAGAATTTACAACAAAAATATTAAACACTATTTATTTATTAGATTGTTTACTTACAAGAATAATTTTATATTTACGACATTCTAAAAACTAATACAATTAAAACTAATGCAATATTTATCATTTACCAATTTATCTAGAAATAAATATGAAAACAATTTTTTATTCATAAATTTATAAACATTTATAAATTATTAAAATATGTGAACCAATTATAAGGAAATCCTTATTATTTACCATCTGTGGAGAACTTGATTGGTCAGACGGGAGAAGAGCAATGTGGACTTTTGTGCAAATTAATTGAAACGACTGCTTTAGTTTCCTTTCTTTCACCATATAGTCAGTTTTAGACCCACTGGAGTGACAGGGTGTAATCGATTTCTATTTTTACCTCAGATTAGGTCATTTGAATCTATTTTCAGGGTGTCTGATGAAATATTTTGGCCTTGAAAAATATTGCATCATCTGTGATTGCATCAGATTTTCATCACACCCAGACACTATTGTCTCTATTGTCAATTAGTTGTCCTACAGCCATTGTCTGCAATGGACATTACACCAAGGAAGCATATAAAAATTTGTAATGCATCACAAAGACACTGGCAAGTCTTAACAGTGAGGAAATCAAAGTAGAAGACTGGCTTGGAAACTCTCCTGATTTAAATCCAGTCGAGAATATGTGGTCAGTCTGCAAGGAACGACTTCGTGAAATAAACATACGAAGTACTAACATGTGCACTGGGTTATGTTTCATTGGAAAAATATGACAAAAAGTAAATAATGACAGAATTATTTGTTTTATTTCAATTAATTTTCACAAAGGTGTACTAACCTTGGGTTGTTTGATTATTACTAACTAAAACTTATTGTTATTTTTTACTAATTTTTTATAGTTACAGGGGTCACATGACTTTGTTACCACATGATCCCTGATGTAGTTATAAGGGAGAGGAAATGTATTTCTTCTCCCCCCTTTACATTCACTTTATGCAAGTTATCAGATGGTCACATTACATTGCAGAAAAGAAATTTTATTTCGCATCTTGAGGTAAGTGCTATTGCTTCTCCTCGACCTGACCAGTCTCTGTTTTTTTGTTTTGGTTGGGGTGTTGAGATCTTCTCGACACATTTTATAAAGTTCAAATCAGTTGAAAATTAGCCAACGTTTTGCCAACTATTACAATAAACAGTCTAATAAATAATGTTTTATTATTTTTGCTATCAATTCTCAAGATCAAAGAAAATGTTTAAATTCACTTTCGTATTTTCAAAAGCAGTATCATGGGAAAAACAATCTTTTTGTACGCATCTTATTGTAGGCATGTTTGTCCATGTTTGCCAGATTTAAAATTTACTGAACCCTCATCTATAATTCTCAGTATTTGCCAGAGACCCCCAAATGGGTTAGGTTGTAACATGTTTGCCAGTAAAATTGACTGAACCCTCATCTATAATTCTTGGTATTTACCAGAGACCCCCAACTGGGTCAGGTTGTAACACAAGGTCAGTTATTTAATGTGTGGAACCCGAGCATGAACACTTGAGCCACGCAGGATCAAGCATAAAGTTTGTCTTAGCAGGACATAACTGGTCAAGGCCACAGAACAGATACAACAATTTGATCATAGTCTCTGAGCCACCTCATCCATCATTCTCAATGGGGAAAATATATCCATATATGCTTTAATTAAAAATGTGCCTCTGTAAGTGTTGATCTCTATCTCCAGCAATCAGTTTATAAATTTCTATGAACATGAATAGTGTTTCGTTTTTCTGTTTTTCAATTTTCATATTTTAAGGTGAGTTGGGTCTCTTTGAATTTTCAATCACATGTTGTATCATTATGAGATAGACATTAAATAGAATTACTTGTGGCATTTCATGGAAAATATTCATTTTCACCCCACCCACAACACCACACGCACACCATTCTACCACCTCCCACACAATGAATCTCCACCCACCTGCAACACCAACCTCTCTCCACCCACAGCGATACCCTAAATCTCCATACAGCTTATGCCAGCTTCAAGGAAGAACATCTTTTGATAATGGTTTTGGCATTATTTACAAAGTGTCCCTAATTGGAAATGGAAAACATTTTTGATACTAAAAACAAAATCAGTTTTTCCGATCTTTGCAGAAAATGCTGTGAGGCAAAAAAAATCCAAAAACAAAGATAATATGAACACCTCACATACCGAACGTCACAAAAAGATACAAAAAACTGGGAATTGTGTATAAATTGATGAAAGAATTTAATGGAAGAAAGATTTCATAAGAGTCTTATGAATGTTAAGGGGAATCGTAAATGAAATTGACAAAGTAAAGGCACCAATATTCAAAGAACTTAAAACGATTACTTGGTCACTTATTTTAGTGCATCATTTTACTTACAATTATTGCTACATGACGCAAACTATAGTCAGTGCATTATTTAAACAAATTAGCTGTAAATAATCAACAGTGCTATTTTATAGTCTTCTGTCACTTATATAATTGCCAACCAAAACTGTTTTTTACACTTACATAAGTAGCAAAATAATTGTTCTAAGTAATGCAGTTAATCATTTAGGTACTGCATAATTGTTTTTTAATAACTACAAAAATTTTACATACTATTGTTAGATTTGTAAAAACATCTTGAAAAATCTATGTAGATTATGATTTTGTAAAATTAAATAGGAGTCGATAGGTTTGCTAATCACCCAGTTCACACACCTCCCTAGTCTTTTGAACAGGAATAGAAGTTTATCCCTTGTTTCCTGTTTAGGATCAGGTTTCCGGTTCCTTCTAAAGTCTACTTCAACTCTATACTTCTAATGTCTCTGCCTAAACTCTGAAATGTTATTTATTTATTTTCTTCCTTCAGTCGGAGTAGATAGGTTTTTTGAATAGGAGTAGAGGTTTATCCCTTGTTTCCTGTTTCGGATTGGGTTTCCAGTTCCTTCTAAAGTCTACTTCAACTCTATACTTCTAACGTCTCTGCCTAAACTCTGAAATGTTATTTATTTATTTTCTTCCTTCAGTAGGAGTAGATAGGTTTTTTGAATAGGAGTAGAGGTTTATCCCTTGTTTCCTGTTTAGGATTGGGTTTCCGGTTCCTTCTAAAGTCTACTTCAACTCTATACTTCTAATGTCTCTGCCTAAACTCTGAAATGTTATTTATTTATTTTCTTCCCTCAGTAGGAGTAGATAGGTTTTTTGAATAGGAGTAGAGGTTTATCCCTTGTTTCCTGTTTAGGATTGGGTTTCCACTTCCTTCTAAAGTTTTCTCATTCTTTTTAACTCCCAGTAACCCTTTGTATTTTCGTGGCATTATTGACTTGCTTGGGTTGATTGATTTAATAAAAAAACTTACTTTAAACCTAATCCTACTACAACCTCTTTCAGTTTTCTACTGATTATGTACATGGCTGAGTGGTTAGAATGTTTACTTTTTAACCATGAGACTTGGGTTTGAATCTCAACAGACATGATTTGTCAGGAAGGTGACTTCTTGATCTTACCGGTGTAGGGTAGGTGATCTCAGCATGTGGCACATTTGGAATGCCTGAAAATTAAACCCCATGTTGACCCATGCATCATGAGTGAAATTGGGTAGACAGAACTCCTTGGGAGCCGTTGCTGATTGTGCTAGCATGAAGTCACAAGTCATAATGACCGAGGCTTTGAGTGTTGTTCACATGGCTGATCATGTCAGATTATCCACTCTCTCCCAAAAACTGTAACTCAGGTCCACTCAGCATAGTTACAGTATAAACCACAGGTTGGCTCTGTGGGTGTTGAACAAACACAAAATGTATCTAAGCAGGCACCTGCTACAGGGACTGTGTAGCTGCCCTATTTGACAGGCATCCTTGGATGCTAATGCCCAGTCTTTATTGTGTAAGACAGCAGCATTCTAACAAAGTGACACAATGCAGTACAAATATACAAAGATTAATATACCATATATATATATATGTTAAGGGTATACCAAGCTCATGCATTACAGCCAAATGTGGGTAATAGGGTGATAGGTTTTGATAAAAGCAGTGCATAATGTTTCAGGTAGGACATAGTGTGAAATACCTTTGTTTTTGATAAGCCAGTCCACTCAATTTGGTTGATTTTGTTTAGTGGAATATCAACACCTCTATGGCTTATTTAATGCCGAAATCTAAATATTTTGCATGTGATTTTATGCTTTCAATTACAGATATTTTTTGGATAATTTTATACTTTCAGAGTAAATGCATGTTTTTTATATATATAGTTTGTAGATTGTAAAATATATTGGTGGTAATTTTACAATAAAAATGTATTTTTATATTTTTTTTAGTGTTGCAGTGATTGTCATTTTGCTGTAAGAATGTATTGTTGGTCATTTTGCTATAAGAATGTATTGTTGGTCATTTTGCTATAAGAATGTATTGTTGGTCATTTTGCTATAAGAATGTATTGTTGGTCATTTTGCTATAAGAATGTATTGTTGGTCATTTTGCTATAAGAATGTATTGTTGGTCATTTTGCTATAAGAATGTATTGTTGGTCATTTTGCTATAAGAATGTATTGTTGGTCATTTTGCTATAAGAATGTATTGTTGGTCATTTTGCTATAAGAATGTATTGTTGGTCATTTTGCTATAAAAATGTATTGTTGGTCATTTTACTATAAAATGTACTATTGATTTTTGTTTGGAGGTTAACTATTTGCCTGTAGCTGGGACCCTAACAGTTGCCACCACCGCAGGTCAGGGTGGACCTGGAACAACGACAGTTAAGTAGTGTTTCCATGCTCCTCAAAACCTCCAGTCTTCTGATCAGAGGCCTTGCTGCCAGACGAAGTTTATTGTCATACCCAGGACACCAACTGACTATTAAAGGATGAAATAATTTTGCTGAACTGTCACATCATTCTGAGTTCTTCTTTTGTCTAATCCATGAATTTGTTTTGCTCGCGCTAAGTCTTGAAAAAACACGGAATATAAAATTCACTATTTTTTTTATTCATAATGTTGAATGGGTTAAAATTCTTTGACTTTTTAACAAGAAAAATCTCAAATTGATGTTAAAAATTGCCACAAAACATTGTTGATTTATTTAAGAAGGAATGATCTATTATGGCAGGTCTCTAATTTGTATTTAGATACATTGGATTTATTTTTAATTTTTCTAGTTGAATTGTTCAGCTATATTGCATATGATCCATTATTGTAGATAATAAGGTAAAAAATAAAAATATTTATTATGTGAATACCACCTTATGAAAATTGAGATGTAGTAGAGTGGTGGGGACCTGTATCATGGATTCTGGGAGCCTCGTATCATAGATGGGGGGGGGGCTACGAGATCCTTGCACCTGCCCTGCCACTGACAATCCCGTCTTTCATGATTATCAAAATATTTCTAGAGTAAAATATTTAGCAGTTTATTTACAAATCTATATTATAAAGGAGTGTGATTTTACATGCATGTATATTAAATGAAGTACAACTGACTATTGGTTGAAATGGTTGAATTTGTTTAGCAGCATATCAACACCTCGATGGGTTATTTAATGCCAAAATCTAAATATCCCAGACACATTTGTTTTCAACTACAGATCCTTGTATATAATTTTATAATCTGAGTAAAGGTATGTTTTTTTAGATATATACTTTGTAGATCATAAAGTGTATTATTGGTTACTTTACTATAAAAATCTATTGGTATCTGTCTATATTTCTGAGACGAGGTATTACGTACACTATTTACATTATTTGGACTATTGTCCTCATCTTTGTCGCCATATTTATCACAACGTTTCGGCCTTTCAGTATCTGTCTATATTTCTGAGATGAGGTATTATGTACACTATTTACATTATTCGGACTATTGTCCGCATCTTTGTTGCCATATTTATCACGTTTCGGCCCTTCAGTATCTATATTTCTGAGAGGAGGTATTATGTACACTATTTACATTATTCGGACTATTGTCCGCATCTTTGTTGCCATATTTATCACAACGTTTCGGCCTTTCAGTATCTGTCTATATTTCTGAGATGAGGTATTATGTACACTATTTACATTATTCGGACTATTGTCCGCATCTTTGTTGCCATATTTATCACGTTTCGGCCCTTCAGTATCTATCTATATTTCTGAGAGGAGGTATTATGTACACTATTTACATTATTCGGACTATTGCACTCTTCTTTCTTGCCATATTTATTACAATGTTTCGGCCCTTCAGTATCTATATTTCTGAGATGAGGCATTATGTACACTATTTACATTATTCAGACTATTGTCTTCATCTTTGTCACCATATTTATCACAACATTTCGGCCTTTCGGTATCTGTCTATATTTCTGAGATGAGGTATTATGTACACTATTTACATTATTCGGACTATTGTCCTCATCTTTGTCGCCATATTTATTACAGTGTTTCGGCCGTTGTATGCTCCAGCCTTCTTCAGGTGGTTGGAATGTCAAACTAAACCCCTTATTTCGCTCACTGGGGTAGACTGTTCTAGTTCCACGTGCCATGTCTAATGGATGTCAGTTATCAGTTATCTCCTGTTAATTCCCCTCTCCAAGTTCTCCACTGCCTTAACCAAATCACACTCTTTGGGTCTTGTCACTGGATCTAACTAATGCCTTTATCCACTGTGCCATGTGTCCTCAAGGAAACGTAATAAATATGGCAACAAAGATCAGGACAATAGTCCGAATAATGTAAATAGTGTATTGTTGGTATATTTTTTTTTTAGTGTTGCATTCATTGTCATTTTATCATAAAAACGTATCGTTGTTCATTTTATTGTAAAAATGTACTGTTGACTTTTATTTGGAGGTTCACTATTTGCCCATAGCTGGGACCCTAACAGGTGTTACCACCCCAAGTCAGCATGGACTTGGGAACAACAGAAGGTAAGAGGTGGTTCCACATTCCTCAATTTCCCGATCAAAAGCCTTGCTGCCAGATGTAGTTTATTGTCATACCCAGGATGACAGTCCACTCAAACAGTTTCCGATTAAGGATGTTTCCAACTATCTAGATAAGACTTCTTAAGCTGCCTTAAGACTAAAAAAAAAAAAAAATCAGTCCTCTCAACACCCGGCCATGATGCACCTTTACTGCTCCCATTCATGAACAGAGATGTACAGTGTGATTAAGGTCAGGCATCTGACAAGCAAATCTCTGCTTGGAGCAAATGAAGCCTGTTGATCTTGCTGAAGACTGTATTTCTTTGAACCTTGTGGACTAGTATTACAAAATCACAAAGGACTGTATCAAATAATAGAAACCACATCACTTGAGTACTTTCAAAAGTTCTTCAAATAAAAGGTTAGGAAGGAAATTCCTTTCAATATTGGAAAGAGTGATAACAGCTACTGGACTTGAGAAACCTATTTTCCTGAAAAATTGTTTTGAGAAAAAGTTTAAAAATTCAACCAAAAGCAGTACTGGCTATTCAGTCAAGGAATGCCAAATGTTTCCTTATAAGGAAACGACTAATATTACCATTATTAGTTAATAAATAAAACTTGATAATATATTGTGGGTGTGTAGGTGGAGAAATGGATTGTGGTTATTTTTTTTTTTATTTTTTTTTTAATAATTGGTGGGTTGTGTTTGAATTCCAGTCGGATTCATTAAATTCATTTACTTCAAATAAAGGGCTAGGTTGGAAAGCCCCATCAGAACTTGAAAAAGCAATAACATCTACTGGATTTGAAAAACCTATTTTACTGAAAAATTGTTCTGAGAAAAAGATTTTATAAATTTCAACTGAAAGTAGCACTGGCTGCTCGGTCAATTAACGCCAAATGTTTCCTTATAAGGAAAAGGCTAATATTACCATTACTTTGGCCCATCTTAATTCAACAAAACAAAACACATACATTTTAATATCGATTGGAACCAATGTATATAGTAATAATTATAATATAATGGATTCTGTTATAAGCTTTAGATGTGTATGTGAAATTTGGTAAATACTAATAATAATATTAATGATACTATAAAAGAGTCATAGATAGTCCTTTGATGTGCACAAGAAATAAACATTACAGTAAAAGTCTCTAAAAAAGCAAGAACACTTTTGATAAACCCAAATATAATAATAAAATTATTAATATAGTGGAACCATAGATAGGCTTTAGATGTGTACATGAAATAAGTTTTGGGGTAAAGGTCTGTAAAAAATGAAAATCCTTTTGCTATACCCTAATATATATCATTAGAAATAATATAATGGAGTCTGAGAAAATCTTTAGATGCATTGATGAAATAAGCTTTGGTGTAAAGGGCTGTAAAAAAAAAAAAAAAAAATACTTTTCATTCATCCTAATATGACAGATCAATAATATATTTATTGATTATCCCTGGCATAAAATTCAATTAAAAATGACATCATAATGCAATGTCACTTTCACTTTGTTAATTTAGTTTTATTTTAATATTACAAAATGCTGCACAAAAAAAAAACTTGGTTGATGAAAGATAATAAAAGATGTACAAATGCTTTTCACTAGTATTATGTTTCATTTGAACTTGCATTGTTACACCTAGTCATAGTAGATATATTACTTTTCAGTAGTCTGAATTCTTAGCAAGAAACTAGTTAGTTTTAATTTCAGTATAAAACTGTCAATTTAAGGTAAGCCTTGTCAGTTAGTATTCATTTTTCACTAGTATTTCTTTCATCTTATTTCTCTTGCTTTTCCACCAAGTAGTAATAGTCTTAAGTTGTCTGAATTTCTTAGATGAAGCCTTGTCAATTATTATTCATTTTTCACTAATATTTCTTTCATCTTATTTCTCTTGCTTTTCTACCAAGTAGTAAGTCTTAAGTTGTCTGAATTTCTTAGATGAAGCCTTGTCAATTATTATTCATTTTTCACTAGTATTTCTTTCATCTTATTTCTCTTGCTTTTCCACCAAGTAGTAATAGTCTTAAGTTGTCTGAATTTAATAGATGAAGTCTCGTCAATTATTATTCATTTTTCAATAGTATTTCTTTCATCTTATTTCTCTTGCTTTTCCACCAAGTAGTAATAGTCTTAAGTTGTCTGAATTTCTTAGATTAGGAATTGTCATTAAATTTTTATGTATATCCGCATATATGCATACCCATAGATGAATACAACCATCATATATGTGTGTTGATATCAGTGTTGATATCAGTGTGTTTTCCTATGTATGCATGTGCAATGCATTTATTTGTCTGTGTTTTCATGTATGTATTGTCAATTGCATTTGCATATCCATGAGTGTGTAATTATCGGTGTACATGCCTATAAGTGTGTGTGTGTGTGTGTGTGTGATTCTAAAAATATATGATCAATTGCTCCAAGGGTAATGTTGCTTAACTCTCTCGACTGGCTAAATGCAAAACACAATAAAACAACCTTTTAACGTAATGTAGCCACAAGATGCATAGTAATCACTTGAACAAGGAATAAACATGAAAATCTTGTTTTTTTTCTTTTTCATGTTAAATGCAATGAGCAGAAGGCAATCCATCTGCTTGGGATTCTTAAATACAGCCGAAGAAGAAAAACTCAATAAATAAATGAAAATAAATAAAACCTAAAAGAAAATAATAAAAAAAACAAAAAAAACTGATGAAATTCCTTATAAACTGACGACATCTGACAGCCCACAGCAGTGCTGTACCTTGACTCACTCTTTGAAAATGGAGGAGAGAATAGCATAGCAAAACAAATCAGCTCAAGGATCTTTTCGCTTTGTTTTTTGTGTTTTCCTTGTATACATTATTTTTTATATAATTTTTTGTTTCACTGGTATTTTTTCCTCTTCTAAATTACAATGTTTTTCGTTTGTTGTTTTTTTTTTTTGTTGTTTAATTCAGAAATCAAATAAATAATGGATATTTATTCTATTTCTTTTAAATTTCAGAAAACAAAAGTACTCTCTTCTTTCAGAACTTTCTCCTTGACATCTGGATTTAATCTATAAGACTATCAAACATGCTGTGTCAGTGTGTTCATATTTCTTGTGCAAAAGTCTGTTTAAACCTGATGATTGATTTTTTTTTTTTTTTTTTTTTTTTTTTTTTTCCCCCCCTCATTGCTAAAACATTTCTTTCCGGTTTCTTACCTCAGTAAGATCAATTCAAGGATATGGTTAACAAGATTGTATCACAATATCTGTTTGCATGAGTGTATGAAAGATTTTACATGCATAAGGATCTGTTTAGAAATTTAAATTTCAGAGGTGTAATAAGATGCAGATGTTGCTCATCCCCAAAGAGGTTTGATGGCATGAACTAATCAAGAGTACCTGAGGTAAACTGTTTTCCCCATGACAAAAATAGAAAAGGGTTTATGAAAAAAAAAAAAAAAAAAAAATTATTTCATGCATCTAGGAAAACATTAAAAATGAATTTTAAAATTTGATTTTATAAATAAATGATGTTAATGCTTAGAAAAATGTGAGTATATATATATATATAATCAGATGGAGGTATGGTGGAGTAGGGACAGTGGAAGGGTCTCATGGGTTCACCTTCAAACCTACGATATGCCCACCTCACTAAATTTATGACATGATTCCACCTATTCTTCTCCATCTCAATTTTCACAAAGCAGCATTCATATAAATCACAAATATTATTGTAACCTAATTATGTACAATAATGGATCATATGCAATATAGGTGAACAATTCAACAAGAAAAATTGAAAATAAATACAATGTGTCTAAATACAAATTAGAGACATATCATAATAGATCATTCCATCTTAAATAAATCAACAATACTTTTGCAGCAATTGTTAACATCAACTTGAAATTTAAAAATCGCTATACAATTACAATTATGTTTCAAAACTACAAATGTGTCTCCTCAGGTGATGGTTAGCTACTGGTGAATACTCCAGTAGTTTAACATCGAATAAGGAGACACATTTGTAGCGTTGAGACTTAATTGTAATTGTGTAGCGATTTTTAACATGTTTTTGTTCTAATATCCTAAAATAAATAATATTTAACTCTACTTGGTATTGAGCCCACTTTTAAATTAAAGTTATACTCTATTTGGTCTCATTTTATAATATCAGGTGTTCATCTGACCAGCCATGACTGTTAGTTTCATATGTGCTATTGTGCAAAGTCATCTGGCAGCTGGTTGTGGCTGCTAGAGAGAAATGCAAGAAAAAAAGATATAAAAAGAAAGCAAAATGAAAGGGGAAAAGAAAGAAATCAAAAGAAAAGGAAGAAAGAAAAAATATATGAAGAAAGTGAAGTGAAAGAGAAAAAAAACAAAATCAAAAAAAGAAAGCAAAGTGAAAAAGAAAACAAAATCAAAAAAAGAAAGAATATATATATAAAGAAAGCAAAGTGAAAAAGAAAACAAAATCAAAAGAAAGAATAAAGATATATAAAGAAAGTAAAATGAAAGAGAAATCAAAAGAAACTAGAAAGAGTGAAGGTAAAGGAGAAACAGAAAGAATGAATGAATCCAAAAAGAAAAGTGAAAGAAAAAATAAAGAGAAAGAAAAAATGAAAGAAAGAATAAGAGATAGAAAGAAGGAAAAATAAAAGGGAAATGCAAAGAAAGCAAGAGAGGGGAGAAAGAGGAGGATGTTGGGAAAAAAAAAGATGAATTGCATTTTCTTTTGCAATTGAGTAAAAAAAAAAAAAAAACAATTTTCTAATTAAATTTCATCTTGCAACATGATTAAATTTTAATTTTGCCTCAAGAAATGTTTTTTTCTTTGTGGAGATATTCAATATATATATATATATATATATATATATATATATATATATGTATGTGTGTGTGTGTTTAACTTAATTAGTTACTATATTTCCATAATATTCCCTCCCCTCTAACTCTTGAACTGTTGAAAGTATAACTAATTCTAATTTGTATATTCTCCCCTCTATAACCTCTTTAAACTATATTAATTATAATTTATAAATTTTCCCCTCCTCTAAGATCTCCCCCCCCCAACTCTTTCCATTAATCCCTTACCTCTTTTTATTTATATATTTAGAAGTTATTTTTAAAACCCCTTTTTATTTCTCTTTTAATTTTAAATTAATATTTTATTCTTCATATAATCCCAATTAAATGACATATGGTTAATATTTGGGTTTAATTTTATAAAAATTCTTCCTTTTAAGACAAATTCCTTCCACCCTTCCCTGACCACTGTCTCATGCCTTTTATCTAACCACAGTTAAATTTCTATTTTTGACAAGAATTCAGTTCGCAACAGGGTTGATAAGACAGACAAGCGAGATCTTCAGCTGCTGAAATAGACTATTCCCCATATGAGGTGATTTTGGATTTTATTGTTTATTTATTTATAACTCAGATGAGTTCCACCACAGAATATGTGATCGAGTGGCCCTATATCAAGTCTAATTTTCTACCTCTTCATCAAGGCCCGTTTGTACAGTTGGTATGACTTTTGCTTGATAACGTAACTGTCTGGGGTTCAATTCTCGCGGTAGTGGATGCACACTGTTGATAAGTCCCAAATATAGGACGAAACGGCCGTCCAGAGCTTTCTGCATTCTGTTGAGGTTTCTTCTAGACTCGATGAATTACTTAATTATATATATATATATATATATATATATAGGTTTGAAGTGCAACTTAAACTTTCATTCTTCTCAGGCATGAATTCGTGCTTGATGAGTTGGTAGAACTACAAAACATTAAGTTGCACTTTGAATGTAGGTATATGTATATTTATTAATATATACTTTTTAGGTCTGTCTAACCACATTTAGCACTGTTTTAATACCTCTCTCTCTCTCTCATAAATACTCTTGTCATTTTATGGGTACTAATATATATATATTAGTACCCATAAAATGACATGAGTATTTATGTATGTATCTTATAGATTAGGCCTACTGCATTACAACAGTATATATGCCTACTCTATCTAGGATCAGTGTTGGTTGGTTTAGTGCATATTAACATCTATGGGTTATTTAATACCGAAATCTAAATATTTTGAACACAATTTTATGACTTCAACTATATATAGCAGAATTACCAACAATACATTCTATAAAATGTATTGTGTGTAATTCTACTATAAAATGCGTTGTTGGTAATCCTAGTATAAAATGCGTTGTTGGTCATTTTGCTTTAAAGTTTTATTGTTGGTAATTTCATTATCTATCTTTCTTGGGTATAGATTACCTAAACCAGTTCTGATTACACATTCCACGAACGAGATGAATAAAATTCTATCAAGTGTTCTGTTTAAGCATACAATGTTCAATTAATAAATCCTGAAAAACATGATAGCAGTTACTTAAGGTGTGGGATCAGAAAGTTACATTGTTACTTGAATTTTTATCAGAAATTTTCAATGTATAATGTTTTTTTTTATGATTAATATTAGCACTGCTACTACAAAATCTCAGAGATCTATGGTCAAAAACTGTTCTCACATGTATTATAACTGTTCTCACATGTATTTTATTAACTGTTCTCACATGTATTTTATTAACTGTTCTCACATGTATTTTATTAACTGTTCTCACATGTATTTTATTAACTGTTCTCGCATGTTTCGGGACTTCTGCTGCCTTCATCAGCCAAAGACTTGCATTGATTTAATGTAGAAAAACAAATGCAAAACTCCAATACAAATTTATAAAATCAAATCCCTCTTGTTTGAACTTCTGGGATGAGGAAATATCATTATTTATACTTTTTATATTTAAACTATTATCCTCATCTTTGTTGTTGTTATCACAACGTTTCAACTGTTATCCTCTAACCTTCCTCAGGTGTATATCAATCTGTGTTACCTACGGGGAATTCTGAACTGAACACTTTATTTAATCTACAGAGTGGACTGTTCTTGTTTCACTGCTCATGCCTAGGGATATCGTCTAGTTCTTATTTATTAAACTGAGCCGTTATTGCTTGACTGTTTCCACTGAGTACACACTACCTGACCCAGGCATTGGACTAGTGGTTGTGAGTTCACTCCCTAGGAGAAAAACTTTTATGACTAATCCATTATTATCTTCCAAGAAAAAAAAAATTCTTACAAGCTAAAAATATTTTCTGGCTTTAAATAACCTGCAAAGGGTTGTTAAGCTGTAAAAAAACGAATCAATCAATCAAATAGTGACTAGCTGCACAGGCATTTATTTACATTCTCTGGGATATAAATGTATAGAAACTACACTGGCTACAAAGTGAGGGATCAGTTTATATATTCATTGTAATATAGAATTGATTTCCTATTTTATATCCACATTATAATTCTCCTGTTTGTTTATAAAATTTATAAAATATATTAAAATATGTAGTGTATGTGATCCCAAATTTATTGCCTTGTATTTATTTTCTAAACTTTGTATAATCTGACACAAGGCCATAGATTCAGAGCATTTTTGAGCCAGATTCTCTTAGATATTTGATAATTCATTTTTTTTTTAAAATAGCTATAATTACCTTCACGGACCAAAACATACTACTAAATAAACTTATCTCAAAATGCAGACAAGAAAACAAATTTTTACTATGTTACTTCAAAATCGAAAACTGAAAAGAATAGATAGAAATAAATAAGCAAAAACAAGTAAAATAAATTAATCTAAATAAGTAAAGCAAATGATAAACAAATTAACAAATAACCGTTAAAATAGACTACCCACAATGCATCACTGACCCATATATATGAATAGTCAAGAAAAAATACAATGCATGTGGCCTGATGATTGCATTAGCATGAAGCAGTCTGTTGCTTCTGAGTGTTGACGTCAATGTTCACTTTTATATTTACATACACTTTCTCATAAATATAGCACACCTTAAAACTATAATATATTATATATATATATATATATATATATATATATATATATATATATATATATATATATAGTCCGCTCTACTCTTGTATTGAGCACTTTTTTTAGTTAGTTGATTACTTGTATCTGGGTTTTTTCTTTGGGCTTTGGACCTGTATGTTGTACGATTATTTTCGACAGACGTTCATGTTCATAGCTCTTTCTTTTTTAAAACCTTTTTTTCCTTCGATATTGATTTGATCATTAGCAAATCAAGAAACCAAAGGTTTTCCGAGATAAGTGTAGTTACACACACACACACATATATATATATATATATATATATATATATATATATATATATATATATATATATATATTAAATATGAAAATTAAAATTTCAGATTTCATAGAAATGTCTGTAAAAAGACAATATGAATAATAAAAGGAAAACTTATCTGTCCTCCAGATTTTTTTTAAAATATTTCCTTTCCTAAAGGAAATACTATTTTCCCAAACATGCTGTATGTTGGCTTGACTATAAACATTTTTAATAAATCAAAAGAAAATGGCTAAATTCAAAACTTATTATTTAAAATAGATAATACATTAATCTCAAACTAATATAAATAATAATTACATTACATCACTTAGCATCTTCCATAGTTTATCTAGATTTTTAGTTAACCTGAAGTATATTTACGAACGTTCTTAAATTTAAATATTTTGAAAAACTAACAACTAAAACATTTTTACTTCTGTTCATAAATACTTTTGATGTAAGAAAAAAAGCAGCAGTAAGAAAAATAAACTGCGTATATCTAAAAAAAAATAGTGAATTCAAATTATAATTTATAATAATATTATTTAGGTGTCAAGGAAAATATAATATTCGTTATCTTCTGTCTTCTTAATTCGTCTTCTTTTATTGTCCTCTCTCCTTAATAGTGATTCTTCTCATATTCTCTCACACTCAGTAACCCTCTTAAAAATTTAAAAAAACTAACATTTTTACTTACGTTCTTAAATATTTGTTGCAAAATAAAATCCTTATATTTACTTATGTTTATTAGTAAAATAGTATATTAGTAAAATAGTATATTAGTGATATAAAAAAAATGCCCGGAAAAAAAAGTCCTGGTTCATTTTCTTTTTTTTTTTTTTTTTTTTTTTTTTTTTATTTCTCATCTTGTTGAGGCATGTCCAAAAATTCCAATTTTAAAAATCTTTCCCATCATGCTTCCATTTGGTCAAAAGGTTGACTAATATACAATAAATATTATTTGTCTTAGTATCAATGTTATTATTTTCGTTGTTTTATTTTTTTTTTTTTCTCTCTCGAATTTCTTTCACTGGACTATTATATCCACACACACACACACACACACACACTTTAAAAATCAGGAGGTCAGTTGAATCGGCTACCTTGGTTTCACTCTTACAGTATACTCAGGTGATTTTTATGAAATGACCACCTAATGCTTTTTTATTTTCTAAACAAACTAAAGAATGCTTCATTATTATTTTCAAAAATAAACAAACAAATGCACGACATTGGGTGTAATAGAAAGTGAGAAGAAGGAAGGGAGGAAGGAGGAGAAGAAGAACAAGGGGGAAGAGAAGAAAAGCAAGTATATCGTAAATGTATTGGTCAGGTGGGGTTAAATTACTTTTTTTTATCCAGCTTCATATGCACTTAAGAAAAATGTTCTGATATGTAAGCAAGGACTTAAGACTTCAGATTTCTGGTTTAAAGGTTGTTTTTTTTTTTAATCTAAAAATGTCTTAATTTTTCCTGTTGGCAGAGGTTACAAATATTGTTGTGCTTGATGTACAGTTTTGATTTTTTAAAATTTTCCACCTTACAAACAATTACCTGTTGTTTTTTTCACATGTGTATTTTAGTACTTTTTAATACTACTGTTTCCTGGTCTGATTCAACTCTGACCATTAACCTTTTATGTAATATATATATATATATATATCTGGGGAGGATGTGTGGGTTTGTAAACAGTGACTATTACAGCTAATAATGCAAGACTCTTCGGTAAATTGAATTGAGTTCTGTCAGTCACTGTGTTTATCTAAAATAAATACGCTTAAATTCACCTTCTTCTCTGCCGTGCGCCAACGGCTTCAGGGTAAAATTTCCGACTGACGCGAATTCAGCCGGTTTTTGATTCTAGCCAGAGGCAACCAGACGTCTAGCCACACTGATGAGCTGTGATACAGTGAAACAGTCTGTCTGTGGATGACTATATATATATGTGTGTGTGTGTGTGTGTGTGTGTGTGTGTGTGAGAGAGATCTGTATGAGGATAAAAGGATGAGGGAAAGGCAATAAAAATCTTTATCAGGTACTACAACCAAAGGTAATTCTAGCACTGAGGACATTAATGTCTGCTGGATTTGAAATTCAGCTGAGCTCAAAAAACACTCTTCATTAACATGCACCTGCTGGTAGATGCAGGGGTAACTGGAAATATTGTAATTTCAAAAAAATATTGTACTCCCACATGTCATTTATATAGAAAGCATAAAAATATACAAAGAATATCATTGCCATCACTATATATATATATATATATATATAAAAAGTTACACAACAAAATCTAAAATTACCTCATATAGGTGATAGATCTTATTCAACCCCGGTGTACAGACTAAGTTCAGGAACTTGTATTTTTAAATTCTTTTATAAAACTCCCTTTTTAGTCCTCTTTTAGTTTAGAATTAACACTTCATTCTTCATATAACCCCAATTTAATAAGTTTAATATCTGGGTTTAATTTTATAAAACCTCTTCCCTTTAAGGCTAATACATTCCACCCTCCCCTGACCACTGTCCTGTGCCTTTCGTCTGACTGAAACATTGAAATGGATAAATTCTGTAATTAACGTTTCAACTGGTGTCACAGTTAAATTTCTAATTCTGAAATGAACTCAGTCTATACACTGGGGTTGAATAAGACCAACATAGTTTTTGTTGGTTGAAATAGATCTATCCCCCATATAAAATAATTTTGGTTTTTGTTGTGTAATGCTTTTTACTGGCTCTTATAATAAATACAGTGAGCTCTTTTTGCGGATCAGTTTTAATATTTTATATTATTAGGATCCACTTGGATTATATACCAACAGATTTATTACCTTTACTATATATCTAGTCAAACCTCGAGAGCCAGACAAACCTACCAAAGTTTCACCTAAGCGGATTGTCAGGGAAAGCTGGCAAATCAATAAACCGAAGGTTTTTCAAGACGAGTATAGTTACCTATATATATATATATATATATATATATATATATATATATATATATATATTCATTGAATATGACAGACAAGGTGCTTTGATTGAGTTTTTTTGTACAATTTCTCATGCAATCTAATTTTTTTTCTTTTCAGATGATAAATTATATAAAAACTGTCTGAATGTTTTTTTTTGTTTTTTTTTTTTACGAGATTTTTTTTTTTTTTTTTTTTTTTTTTTTGCATACTATAACATGTTTGACACAAAGACTCACTTTACACCTTTCTGACCATAGCTCAATTAGATCTCATTTAAATATTCATGGAGACCTGCTGGACCCTATTCAAAACATACTTGTTGACAACACAAATTTAATAGCATCATTCTACATGCAAAAAAAGGCTAAAAATAATGGAAGCCTTAGCCTTTGACCACTAAGTCCTATGTGGCCAAGCGATTATGCTCTACAGATATATATATATATATATATATATATATATATATATATATTTGTGTGTGTGTGTCTGTAATATGGTTACTGGTTAAACATTTCAATTTTAAGTTAATTCTAAGCAAGGCAACAGAGAGTGAAAGTGAGAGAAAAAGAGGAAAGATTGAGGAAAGGATAAAAGATGAACAGGCTTCAAGGAGATAGATGATGACGATTGACTTTGGATTTAAATTTTTGAAGATTGTAGTTGTCGGGAAGCAAGTAAACAAAGGAGTTCCACAGGTGGGAAGTGCGAGAAAAGAAACTGTTGCAATAGAAGTGATGGTTACATTTAGTGTGGGACCTAGATGCCAATCTAGTAGCATGCTTAAATGCATGTAGTCGTGGCACCAGGGAAGAAAGTTTGCCGTATTTCCTGACAAATGCAGTTTTTCTTAAATGAAGCACTATCAATTATTATTATCCATTTTCACCTTGTCTTTCATCTAATTTCAGTTGTGGCCAATATGACTAGAGTATATAATCAAAGGTAAATGTATATCAAGCATTAGGGGAAAATAATATGATTGATAGCTACTATATATACACGCATATCATGCAACTTTTGAAGACCTAATTTTGAATCTAATTTTAAGGAGGTTGGATCATACACAAGATATAAAATTAGTCTATGTACTGCTGGCTCTTGCTACGTCATTGACCAAACTATATATCCATTTACTGTAGCCAAATTAGCTTGAAGACCTGATTTTGAAGGTCTTCAAAGGGCACATGACACATGAGTTCATACTGTGTGTGTGTATTGTGGACTCTCCCATCATAAATTGACACAGGCCATTGGTCCATGCCTACCAGGGATTCTAAGCACGACTAGATGGCAGAAGGAAGCAAGAACTCCCCACCAGACTACCTTCGCTGCGATACCTCACCCTACGACGTATGAGAGTCAGGCTACTCAGTTCCTAGGAACCGACTGCCAGACTATTATATATATATATATATATATATATATATATATATATATATATATATATATGTCATTGAATAATATGGACATATTATGTCTATTTTTATACTGATTCTTTCCAGTTCTCTGATCAGTTTCTTGATGTTAACATGAAATTCATCAAGGAAGGCACCATAGTTTTTTCTCACCCAAGTACTTTCGATCTCCTCCAAGATCATTCTCAGAGGTAAATGACAAAGACAAACTTATTGTAACTGCGCTAAGATCTGCATTTCTTTGTGATGGTGATTTTTTAAAAACACATGTGAACATATAATTATTTTGAAATTTTAATTTATCCATTGCAGTTATGCAATATTTTGTAAAACAAGGCTCCCACTATAAGGGAGATGTCTGGAAATTACTAGATTGGAAAACTGGAAAGGATCAGTATAAAAAAAAAAAACAGACATAATATGTCTATATTATTCAATGAAACATGTTTGAACGAAGATATGCTACCTAAATATTCAATAGATATTGACATAGATAATAAAGAGACCGATATAGATTGATAATGAACTGACTGAGTGGTATAGATTGATAATGAACTGACTGAGTGATATAGATATATACAGAGATCTCAACTCTAAGAGAAAAAGAAAAATTGTCTGTGTGATATTTTATTTATGTCACTTCTGGTATTATTTAATTTCTTTCAGCTGTCTAACCCAAGTTATTACACAGGTGTGTTGCACAAAGGTTGGTTCATACAAATGGACAGGTGTATTAATTAGGTAGTACTGGTAGCTGAGACACATTCCAAGCAAGCTAATCTACCTCAATCTGTTGCATACTGACGACTTTGTCCTATTTAAATGAGACCAGAGATTTAATTACAATGACAATTACTGATTGGCATGGCTCAAATACATCAGGGAAGGTATACCTTAAAACTGTTTTTCAGGAGGAGGAGGAGTATTATTGAAGAATTATTTCATTTTTTATGACTTATCAACCCTTTGCAGGTTATTTAAAGAGAAAATATTTTTAGAGTCATTCTTTTTAATGATTGAGTTTTACTAATTAACCTATAATTGGGGGAGAAGAAGTGGCTTTATACATTTCCCAAGAGTGTGTACATGAATATAATAAACCCAACTTGAATTTGAACTCGGCTCTCCAATTAAGAATTCCTAGACATTATCTGTTACACCACCCACACATCCAATTTTACATCACCTGGTATTCTCAAGCACTCACCCATACATGTATATATATTATATGTATGTATTTATACACATATATGGTAATAAATAAACTTGTTTACTTATTTTGTCTGTTGCTCTATCTATCTTTATATATATATATATATATATATATACAGTATTTACATTAGTCGGACTATTGTCCTCATCTTTGTCGCCATATTTGTCACAATGTTTTGGCCGTTGTACGCTCCGGCCTTCTTCAGGTGGTTGGAATTTCGAACCGAACCCTTTATTTCGATCACTGGGGTAGACTGTTCTAGTTCCACGAGCCATGTCTGATGGATGTCAGTTATCAGTTATCTCCTGGTAATTTTCCCTCTGAAAGTTCTCCACTACCTGAACCGGGTATTGAACTCACACTCTTTGGGCCTGTCACTGGATCTAACCAACGCCTTTATCCACTGTACCATGTGTCCTTGAGGACAGGCAGTGGAGAACTTTCAGAGGGAAAATTACCAGGAGATAACTGATAACTGACATCCATCAAACATGGCTCGTGGAACTAGAACAGTCTACCCCAGTGATCGAAATAAAGGGTTCGGTTCGAAATTCCAACCTCCTGAAGAAGGCCAGAGCGTACAACGGCCGAAACATTGTGACAAATATGGCGACAAAGATGAGGACAATAGTCCGACTAATGTAAATACTGTACATAATACCTCATCTCAGAAATATATAGACACACACACACACACACACACATATATATATATATATATATATATATATATATATAATTATTGGTTAGTCATTTACAGTCGTTTGAAGAGTCACAAGATAGTGCCAAAACATATAAGCTATTGTGTAGTGATTTCAGCATGTTTTTGTTGTAATATCTTGTATATATAGCAATACTCTTCGATAAAATGAATCGAATTCTCTCAGTCACTGGCATGTTTATTTAAAAATAAATATGCTTAAATTCACCTTCATCCCGTCTGTGCGCCAATGGCTTAGGGGTAGATTCCCCAACTGACACCAATTTAGCCGGGTTTGAATCCTAGCTAGAGGCAACTGGACGTCTATTAAACTGATGAGCTATGATACAGAAAAACAGTCTGTGGATGACATACATATACATACATACATACATATATATATATATATATATATATCGGATGTAACAGCAAAATTATCCAAAATCATATAACAGCAATATTGTCCAATTGTTAAATTAAGCTTTAAACTGTTGTATCTTAGAAATGATTAAAGATATTTTACTGGAATTCTCTGAGGTTTTTATAACACTATTAGACACTACTTTGAACAATAAGAATGTATTTAGCTCTAAATTGAAATGATGATCCCTCTCACTGTTGCGATCTCATGATGCAGTTTTCCTCTCTATTGTTCCCTCTTTTTTTAAACTTATTCACCATCTCTTGATGGTTCCTGAATGAACTTTGAAGATGGAAGCCAGAGTATGAATGTTGGTACCATTACTGAAGGCTTAAATGATTTTTTTTCTTCTCACCATTGGTCAGATGAGAAGACAGTGGGGCTGACACAAAACGATTATAACCTGTTTTGTTTCTAGCTGAATAACTTGAAGGGTTTTTCAGTGATTCTTACAATACATGTTGTGAAGATGGCTAAACATCTTATCTGAAAACATGTAAAAAAGAAGCTTAATTTGTTTAGTGGTTTCTTAGATATTAAACATTTTGTGGGATGTAAAATTATGCTGTTACATGATTTGGAAAATTTCGCTTTTACACCAGGTATATATATATATATATATATATATATATATATATATATATATATATATATATGTCATTCACAGACAGTACTGTTTTGCTGTATCACAGCTCCTCAGTGTGACTAGACATCCGAATGCCTCAAGCCAGGATTGAAACACAACTAATTTGGTGTCAGCCAGAGCTATCTTCACTCAGTAGAGCTACACAACTAAATCTAGTATATTGTTTTTACAAATGTAAACAAATGCCAATCAGCCAAAGTGCTCCATTCATTTTACTGAAGAGCTTTATATACATACACACACACACACACACACATACACCTGGTGTAACAGGTATACTTTTCCAAATAACAAATAAACCTTCTCAGATAAAGAGGAAATTCCATCAGAAATTGTCTTGAGTTTATTTCAGAAGAAATAGGGTCCAAGCTTTTAACTTAAGTTATTATCAAGGTAGGTAAAGACAAATGATGAGTTTTATAGAAATGACAGGTATAGTGACATCAGCAAATAGTATCATGACATAGGCAAGGTGTGATGTCTGTGTGTGTTTATTTTTATCTTATTTTTTTAATAAACATTTGGGGATGCAGGCTCTTATATAATAAAAATTTTTTTATTTACAATCATTTTTTTAAAATATTCTTTTCTTAATATAGACTATCTAAAAATGATTTATTGTTAATGTTATTATATTTTATTTGTAAGCATGTTTTGGTAATTTTGAGTGGCAATTTTGTTTTGTTATATCAGTAATAATTTCATTTTAAAACTTCTTTTTTTTTTTTTCAGTCTTCCTTGAATTTCACTTGATTTTTCTTATAACCCCAATTTGGTTAACATCTGAGCAGGGCTGTGGAATCGAAACAAAAAGTCTCAGACTCCTCTATTTTTTGCACCTCCGACTCTGAGTCCTGTCTTTGTAATCAAGTAATTATGGCTTACTTATCTCACAAAGCCTATGCATTCACTCCTGACTTGGGTAACCTGTATTATTATAACTGGTTCTTTGGTCCTTTCATGTGATATGCTAGTTCAAGCAGTGCTTGTTTCGTCCTGGGTACGACATTGAACTGCATCCAACAGTAAGGCCTCTGATCAGGAGGTTTTGAGGAAGCATGGGACCACCTCTTAATTGCTGGTGTTCCCAGGTCCACCCTGACCCGGGGTGGTAGCACCTGTTGGGGTCCCAGCTATGGGAAAATAGTGAACTTCCAGGTCTTTTCCAGCTACACTTTTTTGAAACAATGATGTTGCAAGCTACACTTTTTTGAAACAATGATGTTGCCAGCTATACTTTTCTGATACAATGATGCTGCCAGCTATACGTTTCCGATACAATGATGTTGCCCGTTTTTGAAACAATGATGTTGCCAGCTATACGTTTTTGATATATTTAGTAAATACTGGATCTGGCATTAAATAACCCATAGTGGTTGATATGCCATAAAACCCCAAACAACAACAACAACATCAGTGCTTGTTTTCCTACATCAGTTTGCTCACTGCTTACTAGGATTCACTTCATTGGATCAACGTAAATACCAGCCAGCAAAAACTTATTGTTCATTAAGAGAGAGACTCTCTTCTTTTCATTGAAAGAACAATCTCATCAGCAATTAATCCTCCTTTGTTGTTCAGATTAAATATCAACTTTTTCCATTCCAACAAGAATCCACCAGGGGTTAATTTCTCAGATTGCATTTTCTTAGTGACGACATAAGGCTGATAAAGCAAACTTTCTAGTTTTTCTACTTGTGCCCTCTGGTTTTCAGTTAGTGAAACATTCTGGTTATCTAGATCTTCCAGGAAAGCTTTTAGTTCAAGTAAGCGTTCGATCATCAAATAGGTGCTACCCCAGCATAGAAAGAAAAGTCCACGTTAACGTGATAAATGGATTCCGTAAATATGTTAAATTAGAGTGATTTTATACATTTATCGAATCTGTCGAAGTTGGTATAGTTTTTCCCAACTCCGACTCCAGGGACCCTTATTTGCTTCCGACTCCACAACTTCGACTCCGACTCCACAGCCCTGCATTTGAGTTGAAATTGTGTAACTTTTTCATTTAAGCCAGACAACATCCACCCTCCCCTTACCGCCACTTGGGTTGTTTTGTGTTGTCTCTTTGATTAGCTCTGTATCAATTTTTTCAACTGCTGTCTCAGATTGAACAAGTAAAGAGAAGGATATGGAATGTTTTTAGAGAGTAATCCGGACAGAATTTATCCATGATGATAGGTAGTGAAGGTAGTTAGAATTTCCTGAAGGATTAATTCCAAGAGAGCTCAATTGTATGTTGTAAGAGCAATATAGTACAGGTAATAAATCCATTGGCATAATCCAAGTGGATCCTAGTAATATAAAATATTAAAACTGATCCACAAAAAGAGCTCGATGTATTTATTATAACAGAGCATATAAATTACATAACAGGAAAATCAAAATTACCTCATCAGTATAGATTATTTCTAGCAACATCAATATGTTGGCTTTATTCAACTCAAATGGACTGTCTCAGAACTTGAAATTTAAATTTAATATTTTCAAGAAACAGTTGAAAATTTTGATACATAGCCAATCCATAATGTAGCAGACAACACATGTTCTCGGTTTTGTTTGTATTTTTAATATTTGAACTTATTTTAAAATTTTAAATGGTTGATATAATTTTTTTCTTAACATTTTTTCTTAACATTTTTTCTTATTTTCTTAACATTTTTTCTTATTTTCTTAACATTTTTTCTTATTTTCTTAACATTTTTTCTTATTTTCTTAACATTTTTTCTTATTTTCTTAACATTTTTTCTTATTTTCTTAACATTTTTTCTTATTTTCTTAACATTTTTTCTTATTTTCTTAACATTTTTTCTTATTTTCTTAACATTTTTTCTTATTTTCTTAACATTTTTTCTTATTTTCTTAACATTTTTTCTTATTTTTTTAACATTCTTCTTATTTTCTTAACATTTTTTCTCAACATTTTTTTCTTATTTTCTTAACATTTTTTTCTTATTTTCTTAACATTTTTTTCTTGACATTTTTTCTTATTTTAACATTTTTTCTTATTTTCTTAACATTTTTTTCTTAACATTTTTCTTATTTTCTTAACATTTTTTCTTATTTTCTTAACATTTTTTCTTATTTTCTTAACATTTTTTCTTATTTTCTTAACATTTTTTCTTATTTTCTTAACATTTTTTCTTATTTTCTTAACATTTTTTTCTTAACATTTTTTCTTATTTTAACATTTTTTCTTATTTTCTTAACATTTTTTTAACATTTTTTCTTATTTTCTTAACATTTTTTCTTATTTTCTTAACATTTTTTCTTATTTTTTTAACATTTTTTCTTATTTTCTTAACATTTTTTCTTATTTTCTTAACATTTTTTCTTATTTTCTTAACATTTTTTCTTATTTTCTTAACATTTTTTCTTATTTTCTTAACATTTTTTCTTATTTTCTTAACATTTTTTCTTATTTTCTTAACATTTTTTCTTATTTTCTTAACATTTTTTCTTATTTTTTTAACATTCTTCTTATTTTCTTAACATTTTTTCTCAACATTTTTTTCTTATTTTCTTAACATTTTTTTCTTAACATTTTTTCTTATTTTAACATTTTTTCTTATTTTCTTAACATTTTTTTAACATTTTTTCTTATTTTCTTAACATTTTTTCTTATTTTCTTAACATTTTTTCTTATTTTTTTAACATTTTTTCTTATTTTCTTAACATTTTTTCTTATTTTCTTAACATTTTTTTCTTATTTTCTTAACATTTTTTTCTTGACATTTTTTCTTATTTTAACATTTTTTCTTATTTTCTTAACATTTTTTTCTTAACATTTTTCTTATTTTCTTAACATTTTTTCTTATTTTCTTAACATTTTTTCTTATTTTCTTAACATTTTTTCTTATTTTCTTAACATTTTTTCTTATTTTCTTAACATTTTTTTCTTAACATTTTTTCTTATTTTAACATTTTTTCTTATTTTCTTAACATTTTTTTCTTATTTTCTTAACATTTTTTTCTTAACATTTTTTTCTTATTTTAACATTTTTTCTTATTTTCTTAACATTTTTTTAACATTTTTTCTTATTTTCTTAACATTTTTTTCTTAACATTCTTCTTATTTTCTTAACATTTTTTCTTAACATTTTTTTCTTATTTTCTTAACATTTTTTCTTATTTTCTTAACATTTTTTCTTATTTTCTTAACATTTTTTTCTTATTTTCTTAACATCTTTTTCTTGACATTTTTTCTTATTTTAACATTTTTTCTTATTTTCTTTTACATTTTTTTCTTAACATTCTTCTTATTTTCTTAACATTTTTTCTTATTTTCTTAACATTTTTTCTTATTTTCTTAACATTTTTTCTTATTTTCTTAACATTTTTTCTTATTTTCTTAACATTTTTTCTCATTTTCTTAACATTTTTTCTCATTTTCTTAACATTTTTTCTTATTTTCTTAACATTTTTTTCTTATTTTCTTAACATTTTTTTCTTGACATTTTTTCTTATTTTAACATTTTTTCTTATTTTAACATTTTTTCTTATTTTCTTAACATTTTTTCTTATTTTCTTAACATTTTTTCTTATTTTCTTAACATTTTTTCTTATTTTCTTAACATTTTTTCTTATTTTCTTAACATTTTTTCTTATTTTCTTTTACATTTTTTTCTTATTTTCTTAACATTTTTTCTTATTTTCTTAACATTTTTTCTTATTTTCTTAACATTTTTTCTTATTTTCTTTTACATTTTTTTCTTAACATTCTTCTTATTTTCTTAACATTTTTTCTTATTTTTTTAACATTCTTTTTATTTTCTTAACATTTTTTCTCAACATTTTTTTTTTATTTTCTTAACATTTTTTTCTTATTTTCTTAACATTTTTTCTTATTTTCTTTTACATTTTTTTCTTAACATTCTTCTTATTTTCTTAACATTTTTTCTTATTTTTTTAACATTCTTCTTATTTTCTTAACATTTTTTCTCAACATTTTTTTCTTATTTTCTTAACATTTTTTTCTTATTTTCTTAACATTTTTTTCTTGACATTTTTTCTTATTTTAACATTTTTTCTTATTTTCTTAACATTTTTTCTTAACATTTTTTCTTATTTTCTTAACATTTTTTCTTATTTTCTTAACATTTTTTCTTATTTTCTTTTACATTTTTTTCTTAACATTCTTCTTATTTTCTTAACATTTTTTCTTATTTTTTTAACATTCTTCTTATTTTCTTAACATTTTTTCTCAACATTTTTTTCTTATTTTCTTAACATTTTTTTCTTATTTTCTTAACATTTTTTTCTTGACATTTTTTCTTATTTTAACATTTTTTCTTATTTTAACATTTTTTCTTATTTTCTTAACATTTTTTCTTATTTTCTTAACATTTTTTCTTATTTTCTTAACATTTTTTCTTATTTTCTTAACATTTTTTCTTATTTTCTTAACATTTTTTCTTATTTTCTTAACATTTTTTCTTATTTTCTTAACATTTTTTCTTATTTTCTTAACATTTTTTCTTATTTTCTTTTACATTTTTTTCTTAACATTCTTCTTATTTTCTTAACATTTTTTCTTATTTTTTTAACATTCTTCTTATTTTCTTAACATTTTTTCTCAACATTTTTTTTTTATTTTCTTAACATTTTTTTCTTATTTTCTTAACATTTTTTTCTTGACATTTTTTCTTATTTTAACATTTTTTCTTATTTTAACATTTTTTCTTATTTTCTTAACATTTTTTCTTATTTTCTTAACATTTTTTCTTATTTTCTTAACATTTTTTCTTATTTTCTTTTACATTTTTTTCTTAACATTCTTCTTATTTTCTTAACATTTTTTCTTATTTTAACATTTTTTTTTATTTTCTTAACATTTTTTTCTTATTTTCTTAACATTTTTTTCTTGACATTTTTTCTTATTTTAACATTTTTTCTTATTTTAACATTTTTTCTTATTTTCTTAACATTTTTTCTTATTTTCTTAACATTTTTTCTTATTTTCTTAACATTTTTTCTTATTTTCTTAACATTTTTTCTTATTTTCTTTTACATTTTTTTCTTAACATTCTTCTTATTTTCTTAACATTTTTTCTTATTTTAACATTTTTTTTTATTTTCTTAACATTTTTTTCTTATTTTCTTAACATTTTTTTCTTGACATTTTTTCTTATTTTAACATTTTTTCTTATTTTAACATTTTTTCTTATTTTCTTAACATTTTTTCTTATTTTCTTAACATTTTTTCTTATTTTCTTAACATTTTTTCTTATTTTCTTAACATTTTTTCTTATTTTCTTAACATTTTTTCTTATTTTCTTAACATTTTTTCTTATTTTCTTAACATTTTTTCTTATTTTCTTAACATTTTTTCTTATTTTCTTTTACATTTTTTTCTTAACATTCTTCTTATTTTCTTAACATTTTTTCTTATTTTAACATTTTTTCTTATTTTCTTAACATTTTTTCTTATTTTCTTAACATTTTTTCTCAACATTTTTTTCTTATTTTCTTAACATTTTTTCTTATTTTAACATTTTTTCTTATTTTCTTAACATTTTTTCTTATTTTCTTAACTTTTTTTTCTTAACATTTTTCTTATTTTCTTAACGTTTTTTCTTAACGTTTTTTCTTAACATTTTTTCTTAGTTTCTTAACATTTTTCTTTTTTTCTTAACATTTTTTCTTAACATTTTTTCTTATTTTCTTAAAATTTTTTCTTATTTTCTTAACATTTTTTCTTATTTTCTTAACATTTTTTCTTATTTTCTTTTACATTTTTTTCTTAACATTCTTCTTATTTTCTTAACATTTTTTCTTATTTTAACATTTTTTCTTATTTTCTTAACATTTTTTTCTTAACATTCTTCTTATTTTCTTAACATTTTTCTCACATTTTTTTCTTATTTTCTTAACATTTTTTTCTTATTTTCTTAACATTTTTTTCTTGACATTTTTTCTTATTTTAACATTTTTTCTTATTTTAACATTTTTTCTTATTTTCTTAACATTTTTTCTTATTTTCTTAACATTTTTTCTTATTTTCTTAACATTTTTTCTTATTTTCTTTTACATTTTTTTCTTAACATTCTTCTTATTTTCTTAACATTTTTCTTATTTTCTTAACATTTTTTCTTATTTTCTTAACATTTTTTTCTTAACATTTTTTCTTATTTTGTTAACATTTTTTTCTTAACATTTTTTCTTATTTTAACATTTTTTTTTATTTTTATAACATTTTTTCTTATTTTCTTAACATTTTTTCTTATTTTCTTAACATTTTTTCTTATTTTCTTAACATTTTTTCTTATTTTAACATTTTTTCTTATTTTTTTAACATTTTTTCTTATTTTCTTAACATTTTTTCTTATTTTCTTAACATTTTTTCTTATTTTCTTTTACATTTTTTTCTTAACATTCTTCTTATTTTCTTAACATTTTTTCTTATTTTTTTAACATTCTTCTTATTTTCTTAACATTTTTTCTCAACATTTTTTTCTTATTTTCTTAAAATTTTTTAACATTTTTTCTTATTTTAACATTTTTTCTTATTTTCTTAACATTTTTCTTTTTTTCTTAACATTTTTTCTTAACATTTTTTTCTTATTTTCTTAACATTTTTTCTTAACATTTTTTCTTATTTTAACATTTTTTCTTATTTTCTTAACATTTTTTTCTTATTTTCTTAAAATTTTTTCTTAACATTTTTTCTTATTTTAACATTTTTTCTTATTTTTTTAACATTTTTTCTTATTTTCTTAACATTTTTTTCTTAACATTTTTCTTATTTTCTTAACATTTTTTCTTATTTTCTTAACATTTTTTCTTATTTTCTTAACATTTTTTCTTATTTTCTTAACATTTTTTTCTTAACATTTTTTCTTAACATTTTTTTCTTATTTTCTTAAAATTTTTTCTTAACATTTTTTCTTATTTTAACATTTTTTCTTATTTTTTTAACATTTTTTCTTATTTTCTTAACATTTTTTTCTTAAAGTTTTTTCTTAACATTTTTTCTTATTTTCTTAACATTTTTTTCTTATTTTCTTAAAATTTTATTTTAACATTTTTTCTTTTTTTAACATTTTTTCTTATTTTTTTAACATTTTTTCTTATTTTCTTAACATTTTTTTCTTAACATTTTTCTTATTTTCTTAACATTTTTTCTTAACATTTTTTCTTATTTTCTTAACATTTTTTTCTTAACGTTTTTTCTTAACATTTTTCTTATTTTCTTAACATTTTTCTTTTTTCTTAACATTTTTTCTTATATTCTTTTCACATTTTTTTCTTAACATTCTTCTTATTTTCTTAACATTTTTTCTTATTTTCTTAACATTTTTTCTTAACATTTTTTCTTATTTTCTTAACATTTTTTCTTATTTTCTTAACATTTTTTTCTTAACGTTTTTTCTTAACATTTTTTCTTATTTTCGTAAAATTTTTCTTTTTTTCTTAACATTTTTTCTTAACATTTTTTTCTTATTTTCTTAAAATTTTTTCTTAACATTTTTTCTTATTTTAACATTTTTTCTTATTTTTTTAACATTTTTTCTTATTTTCTTAACATTTTTTTCTTAACATTCTTCTTATTTTCTTAACATTTTTCTTATTTTCTTAACATTTTTTCTTAACATTTTTTCTTATTTTCTTAACATTTTTTTCTTAACGTTTTTTCTTAACATTTTTCTTATTTTCTTAACATTTTTCTTTTTTTCTTAACATTTTTTCTTAACATTTTTTTCTTAAAATTTTTTCTTAACATTTTTTCTTATTTTAACATTTTTTCTTATTTTAACATTTTTTCTTATTTTTTTAACATTTTTTCTTATTTTCTTAACATTTTTTTCTTAACATTCTTCTTATTTTCTTAACATTTTTTCTTAACATTTTTTCTTATTTTCTTAACATTTTTTCTTATTTTCTTAACATTTTTTTCTTAACGTTTTTTCTTAACATTTTTTCTTATTTTCTTAACATTTTTTTCTTAACATTTTTTCTTATTTTCTTAACATTTTTTCTTTTTTTCTTAACATTTTTTCTTTTTTTCTTAACATTTTTTACTTAACATTTTTTAAGAAAAAAATGTTAAGAAAAAAATTTCATAACATTTTTTTCTTATTTTCTTAACATTTTTTCTGAACATTTTTTCTTAACATAAACTCTCTAAAAACAATTTATTGTTAATCTTAATATATTTTATTTGTAAGCATATTTTGGTAATTTTGAGTGGTAACAATTTTTTTTTTTTGTTACATAATAATTTCATATTATAAAACATTTTTTTTCCTTAGTATCATTTCATCTTTCTTATAACCACAACTTGGGGTGTTAAGGTTAATATCTGGGTTGAATTTGTGTAGCTTCTTGCCATTTAAGCCAGACAACTTGCTCTCCTCTTACCACCACTCAAGTAGTTTATGTTGTCTGCTATGTTATGGGTTGGCTTTGTAACAATTTTTTCAACTGTTTTTTTTTTTTATATTAAATTTTAAATCTCTAGTTCCCAAAACTGGATACAGTCCAATAAGGCTAATGCATTGACGTTAGTTGAAATAGTCTATACTCATGAGATGATTTTGGATTTCTCTGTTATGTAATATATATACTATTTTCTTCTTTTACAAAAAGAACTCTTCATACATCATAATTAGTTACCTCCCCTAGAGCGTAAAAAAACACAACATGACACAAAAATTAGTGGTCCTCACTCCACATATAAAATTATAACTTTCAGTTGGACATAGTAAATTTATCTTTGGAAATAATAAACACTACGTTTTTGTCTTAAAACACATGCAGAGGATGACATTGTGTTAATGTTGAGAGTACTCTGAATAAAACAGTATGTATCAACACAGTAATTTTCTCTTTTTCTTTTAATACTGACACCAAAAAGCTAATCTATATACTATAAACAGATCCGATTGAAAATAGGCAGACAAAACTTGTCTAAATTATTCAATGAAACTTGCCTCAATTAAAGCATGCTGCCAAAATGCACTATATATATGTTATAATCCAATATCCTCATCGCCACTGTTATGGTCCAGGTTAGGACCAAGGAAGAACACGAACACAAGAGTAGAAATAACAAAGATATATTAAACAGAATAATAATACAAGATGTTGAAGGTGTTAGTATGACTGTCAGTCTGGTTTGGAGTGAACTACTATTGGCTCAACTCGATTCCCTCTTCTCCCTCTTGAGATGCGCAGTATTTATAGTGTCAGGAAGAGTTCACTGTCATTATAGGTAATGTCCCATAACAAATATATATATATATATATATATATATACACACACACACACACACACACACCAGATTGAGTATTGTGATGCACCACAGTGTCACTCCTCATTGTTAGGGGCATCACAGGATTTTAAAATAAATTAACAATTTCTGGGATTGAAGGGTTACCATTATTTACATGCAGACTATTGTCCTCATCCTTGTTATCACAATGTTTTGGCCATTGCGCCATCCATTGTACTCCAACAAGGGTTTATGGCCATATCACATTGAAACACTGGTTCTCATATGATCACCAAAGTTAAGCAACATTGAGCCTGGTCACTAACTAGTTGGGTGACGATTTGTGAATACCAGGTGATGTAAGCTTGGATGTGCAGTTGGTGTAATGGATAATGGCCGTTATTCAGAGAACAGAGTTCAAATTCTAGTTGGGTTCGTCATATTCACTTACCCTAGAGAAAGGTATAAATCCACCTCTTCTACCCTACCAACTAATTAGGAAGATTCATCGCTAAACCATTAAGAGACACTAAAGCCTTTTTCAGGTTCCACAACCAAAGAATTGGTGATTCTCTGACTCAGGTCATTGGCATATGCTGAATTTGAAATTTAGCCCTGTTCAAAAAAGACTATTCAGTGTCAAACAATGACAAAGACTGCAGGATGAGGTAAAAAGTTTGTAATTTCAAAAACCTTTATTGTACTCGTATATGTGAACTAAATGAAAAACATAGAAATATAAAAAGAGTAAATTTTTTCATCATTTTTTATATATATGTATATGTATATTTTTAAGACATTTTTATGTTTATACATTCTTTTTATAGATACAAATATCTAAGTAAATGCTCTGTTTATAATAAACAGTATTAAACAACATTTACCGGCCTGAATAACTCAAATAAAATATTCATTCTCCGGAGAACGAATATTTTCTATGAAAATTTCTCGGACTCTCAGGCTGGTAAATGTTGTTAATACTGTTTATTATAAACTAAGCATTAACTTAAATATTTGTATCTATAAAAAGAATGTATAAACATAAAAAACATTGTCCATTTCATATATTTATAAGTGAACATTGAAGTCAACACTAAGGTGACAGCCTGTTTCATGCTAGACGCAATCGTCAGGCTGCGAATGTTGGATTTTTAATCAACTATTTATATATATGGGTCAGTGGTGCATTGTGAGTAATCTATTCTGGCGGCTATTTTTGCAGGAGTGGCTTGTTTGTTTCTGTATTCGTTTGGGTTAATTTATTTGTTTTTCATCTTCATTTTGTATTATTTATTCTTCTCGGTTTTTGACGTTTTATTAACGTAGTAAAAAGAAAAATGGTGGGGAATGGCTTAGGTCACTTATTTAATAGTTAGTCTTGGTCTGGGAAGGTAATTAAAGATATTTATTCGTTCAATTTATGCTTATTTTTATTAGTTCTAATGATTATTTTAGTGGGGGCGATTTGTTAATTTGTTCATTTCAATGTTCACTTTTTTATTTATATTGACATATGCTCTATCTCTGATATTGAGCACTTTATCCCATAAATATAGCACACCTTAAAACTATATTTCTTCATTCATTCATACATACATACATATATATATATATATATATATATATATAATAAAGGAGTAAAAACACCTTGTATAACTGCACATAACCTTGGTTTTGACAGTTGAAACCAAGGTTGTGTGTCATTATATAAGGTGTTTTTGCCCCTTTGTCTTATTTGTTTGCCCTGCATGTCCTTTTTCAAAGCAGCTGAATTGAGCACTTTTTGATATACGTCTTTTTTTTTTTTTTTTGTTTGATTTTGTACAGTATTTCTCCAGCCTCTTAACAGATTTGTTTCATATAAATATACATGGGGGATTGAAAAGTAACAATGGACTTTCCTGTCTTGTAAAAAAAATTGTTAGATGGGAGAGTCCATCCTAACTCCTGACCAAAAATTTAAGACCACTTCATGGATACATTATAAACTTTTTCTTTCTTAAGGTTACTAATTCTATAATCTAAAAGGTTATGTAGACAAAGTTATAATCTGATCAATTTATTCAGAAATGAACATTTTTATAAAATGCGGCATTTTACACTTGATCAAAATTATGACCAGGGGGTATAAATTGTTAGATCTAGGGTAATTCCAATGTTTTTAGTTTAGTTAGAGATTAGCAATCACTGCGTAAAGGTGTCAATATGCCTAAAGCAAGCAAACTTACTGAAGTTGAGCATGCTCAAATTCTAGATTTCCATAATCAAGGTTTATCACAGCAGGCAATCGCAGCTAAGGTCAATCACAGTAAAACTGATTTGCAACTTTCTAAAGGACAGCACGAATTATGGAAATGCAAAGTCTACTGGTAGGCCCAAAATAATTTCTCTGGCATTGAGTAGGAGAATAAAACGGGTTGTTGTGAAAGCCAGTGGACTTTCTTCTAGTCAAATTAAGGCAGCCACAGATGCTGATTGCAGTCCAGTAATCGTCAGGCAACACTTACAACAAAAAGGCATGGTAAATAAAAAGCGCTAACAAATTCCTCGGCTGCTTTCACGTAACAAAATGAACCATTTAAGGTTTGGTCGTGAATACCAAACATGGGACATTGAGAAGTGGAAAAAAGTCGTGTTTTCTGATGAGAAAAAATTCAATCTAGATGGTCCTGATGGCTTCCAACGATATTGGCATAACAAAAACATGCCTCCTGAAATTTTCTCGACACGTCATAGTGGTGGAGGGTCTCTAATGGTATGGGGTGCCTTTTCTTACAGAGGGATGATGGAGCTCCAGGTGGTGCAGGGTCATCAGACAGCGGCTGGTTATGTTAGCATGCTACAAAAAGCATTGTTGGTGACGGAGGGCCATCATTTGTGTGGGGATGGATGGTTATTCCAACAGGATAATACTGCAATCCACACTGCATGCTGGACATTGACCTTTCTACAAGAAAATGGGGTCCATCTTTTGAGACATACTGCATGCTCACCGGACTTGAACCCAAATGAAAATGTTTGGGGATGGATGGAAAGAGATGTTTATCGAAATGGCAAACAATATTCAACAAAAAATGAACTCCGTGAAGCTATCTTCAGAAGCTGGAGCAATATTCATCGCAGCTTAATGGAAACAAATTTCTAGCCTGCCCCAAAGAATTTTTGAAGTCATCATAACCAGTGGAGGTAGAACTCATTATTAAATTTGGTTGTTGGATCTTTTCGTACAATTTCGTAGAATTTTTGTCTCTGGTCTTAAAATTTTGATCAAGTGTAAAACGCCTCATTTTATAAAAATGTCAATTTCTCAATAAAATGTTCAGATTATAGCTTTTTCTCTACATAACCTTTTAGATTATAAAATTAGTAACCTTAAGAAATGTTTCAAATTTTTCCATAAATAAAGTCTTTTTAAAAAAAATTTTCAAGTGGTCTTAAATTTTTCATCAAGTGTGTGTGTGTGTATATATATATATATATATATATTTAACATATTTTTCCAGTAGATGAAATAAAATACTGTGTATTCATTTAAATAAAGTTTAAAGCAATATATACTGTGTGTTTATCTAAAAATAAATACGCTTAAATTCACCTTCATACCTGCCATGCAGCAACGGCTTAGTGTTAGAATCCTCGACTGATGCCAATTCAGTCAGGTTTTGATCCTAGCTAGAGGCAACCGGACGTCTAACCACACTGATGAGCTGTGATACAGCGAAAGAGTCTGTCTGCAGATGACTATATATATATATATATATAAAATTTTAAAGTGGACATAAAGGTCAAATCTTTGAAGTAAAGGGCTATATAAAATGAAGATAATTTTGATACAACTTAAATTAAAATCAAGAAAATTTGCATTGATTTGGATCAATTTATTGTGCAAAAATAATTTCTTTAGTCTTATCATCACTGTTATTCATATTATTTTTGTAAAATATATTTTTTTTTAGTCATCTCACCCCCAGCAAGGCAATAAAGCCACTAAGATGCAAGGGATTACTTGGTGTGAAAGAATATAAGAAAAACATTATTAAGGAGGGAACAGTAAATGAACAAGAATTAAGACTGAAGTTAACAATTGATATTGCATTTAAATTTTTGAAGATTAATCTTGACTGGAAAGCAAGAAGCTGGAGGAGAGTCCCACAAGCGAGAAGTGTTAGAGAAGAAACTATTAGCATAGAACTTACGGTTCCATCACTTGCCATTTAAACTGTAAAATGATGAAACTTTGCCACCAACCTAATACTGTGCTTAAATTCATAAAGTCTAGGTACCATAGAAGAAAGCTCATCAGAACAATTACTATAAAAGTATTTATAGCAAAGGGAAGCTATGTTATACTGGAGGGGAAAATGACTGAAGCTGAGATGCCAGGTCAGGACCAATAACATTGCAGATTCTTTGGATTAAAAGAGAGCTGTTTCATTTTGAAGGCCTTGAAATTAGATAAACACAAGCAAAAATATACTTAGTTTCTTTTCTAAACAAAATTCAGTTTTTCATGAGATCCAATTACATTATCCTTATCTGCTCGCAATTCAGAATGTTTGGATCCTATATATACATATATACACACGCACGCACACACACACACATACATATATATATATATATATATATATATATATATATATATATACACGCACACATATATATATATATATATATATATATATATATATATTAAAGACATTTTTGATATGTTTAACGTTCTTTTTATAGATACAAGTATTTAAGTAAATATAAAAAGAACGTAAAACATATCAAAAATGTCGGACTATGTCCAATTCAAAATGTATGTATGTATGTGTGTGTGTATATATATATATATATATATATATAATGGTGAGATGGATAAATTGTCATTTAAATTATGCAAAAATGAAAATAACACTTATTTTTACAAATATATTTACCAAAATTATACAAAAAATATCTTGAAATACTATAGAGTAAATTTACTTAATAAAATCACCATTGGCTTCAACCATGGCCTCAAGACAACTTTGGGATCTCCTGCAACTCTTCTGGGCAGTTTCCTTGTTTAATTTGGTAGATGCTGCCATAATCCTGGTCTTCAGTATATCTTTGGTATTCCAAGGAGTTTTGTTGGTCTCTAGCTCAACTGCACTCCACACATAATAATCAAGTGGGTTGCAGTGTAGGGAGTTATATGGCCAGATGTAAGGGGTGATGTGGTTGTAGAAATTGTCTGACTGCCATGACTGTGTCTTCCTGTTTGTATGGCATGGTGCAAAGTCCTGTTGCTTGACATAGGGTTTTCCAGGAGCCACCCTCTTGACTCAGGTCAGCACTACTTCCATTTGAGTTGGGCCTCTGTGTTAAGTCTGAGGCCTACACCAACAAATTTCAGAGTTGTTTTCTTATCAGAGGGAGTTTTCCAAAATGGTGTGCCTTCATAATCATTATTAGGCTTAGTCAGCTCTGCGAATGCTCTGCACTGTTCTTAGATTTACACCCAGACACTTTGAAATGTTCATATTGGAACTTCCAGCATGAATGACAAGCAGTACAGCATGCCATTTCCAAATTTCTAGCAAAGTGAATTGCGCCAGGGTGCTCTTTTTCTTACAGATGGTGCCCAACTGACCAAAATATGCTTTGCAGTTGACAGAATCAAAAACCGCAAAATAAAAAATAGCAACAATTTACCCACTGCACCCTCTCTCTCTCTCTTTTATATATATATATATATATATATATAATAGAGAGAGAGAGAGAGATATAATTGTTCACTGACTATGATAGATACATAACAGTATCAGTATACTCTTATGGATAAATATATATGAAAAGATTACAATAGATAGATTGATAAATAGGTAGATAGATGTGAACAAACTTAGATATGAATAGACTGGGACGGATAGATAAAACTAAATTAGTCAGACAGATTGACTGATGAATATTCTGTGACTGAAAAATTTAGCATCTATTTATGTGAAGACAAAGACTTGTATAAATAGTGTAAAAATGTAGTACTAAATAGTGTAAGACTTCTCAGGGCATTTGTGTTGTATCTGAAATGACTGACTGCAGACAACCAACAGCTGAAAGAAACCGAACAAGTCGATGTGAAGTGGCACAAGTCGATTTTCCAGTTTCATTGCCAGTCATAAAATAGGAAGTGTGTTGTTTTTATTTCTTTTGCAGAGGCTGGCAAACAAAAGAATTGGCAACAGGAAGAAAGAAATGGAAAAGAACAAAGACTGGAAACAAAAGAACACATGGTCAAAGACATGATAAGAACTATTTATACTTGAGAAAGAAAAACGCAAGATATAAATACATTTACAATCGCATATATCTAGGTGCACATGTGTGTGTTCATTTTATATATATATATATATATATATAATAATTTCTTTTATGTTTAAAACAAAATCTACATCTCTGTTTGATTTTCGGTATTGCACATTTAAAAAAAAAAATGCAAAAAACTTGAATTCCAGCCATGTTCATTTTGCACTGCTCGGGAATAAACTCTACCACTATTTAGGCATCACAAAAACTACATCGCAGACAGACAAATATCAAAAGAAATTAACAACGCCATCCTGGGTATGATGATGAACTACATCTGTGTTCTGGGTAAGATAATAAACTACATCCGACAGCAATCATCTGATCAGGAGGTTTTGAGGAGCATGGAACCTCCTCTTAATTGCTGGTGTTCCCAGGTCCACCCTGATTCAGGGTGGTAGCCCATGTTAGAGTCCCAGCGATGGGCAAATAGTTAACCCTCAAAATGGGGTTAAAACATTATGAAAGTGTAAAAATAGGTTTTAATTTTACCAGCAATACATTTTTGAAGAAAAAAAATATTACCAGCAATAAAAACGTTGTCAGCATTAAATAACCCATTGAGGTTGATATGCTGTAAAACAAACTAAACCAAAATTAAACAACAAACCCCTTGAAAACGGCTAAAGAAGTGGCCTGGAAGCACTTGGGGCAGTAGGCACTATGGACAATTTTTTGCAATCCCTTACTGTCACCAGACAGAAAAATGTTCCTTGTCTGTCAGGTTCTTTCATCTTAACTTCATAGTAATTGTTCTGATTAACTTTCGTCTATTTTACTTAGACTTTAGGAATTTAAATGCAGTACTAGACTGGCAGCTAGGTCTCATCATTTTACAGTTGAAATGGCTACATGTAACCGTAAGTTCTATGTTGACAGTTTATTCTATATTACTTCTTGCTTTTTTTTTTTTTTTTTTCTGGCTTCTTGCTTCCCAGTCAACTTTGATCTTGAAAAATTTAAATGCAATGTCAATCGGTATCTTCTCTATCGTCTTAATTTTTGTTCTTTCAATGTCATCTCTACTTAATAGTAGTCAGTTCTCACATTCTCTGCACTCTGTAACTGCTTGAATATTAGTGGCTTTATTGCCTTGCTTGAGGTGAAATTTAAAAAAAAATATTTATGAAACATGTTTGAAAGAAAGGTTACTGACCAAATATATATATATATATATATATATATATATGATATGATAGATTGTAATGTAATGTTTTAGGCACGTGTTTATAGTTGGTAATAATGTTATTAAGTTTTCGATATATTTTCTCCTTAAAGAATGATGTTCTTTTTTAATTAGGGTGGCAATTAGTGAAAATCAAAGTTATGTCCCACATCATCAAGCAAAACGAGAGAGTCAGATCATACGTCCAAACACAAGACTTTGTGTTTGTAGATGTGTTTGTAGATGTGGGATTTTAGATCACATAATGTCTCCCCCACATAAACAACAACATCATCTTTCTTTGAATCCATTCTTAAAGAATCTGAATTATATCTATCTAATACAAAGAATACATGCTTAAAGTGGTCAGTCAAAAATCAGAACCACGTGACATCCCATTGAGTCACTTTGTCATCATCATCATAATGTCGTTTCACTGTGCTTTTTCTCTAAATACTTGTAATTGTTTTGCTGAACTTTATGTATTTAAGTGCAGTACTATATTGTTGTGGCAAGGTCTCGTTATTTTACAGTTAAAATAGCTAGATGTAGCCGTAAATTCTATGCTAACAGTTTCTTCAATGGCACTTCTCACTTGTGGGACTCTCTTTCGGCTTTTAACTTCCCAGTCAACTTTGATCATTAAAAATTTAAATGCAATGTCAATTGTTATCATCTATCTTGTTAATTTTTAATCTTTTGTTGTTCTCTCTTCTTAATAGTGTTTCTTTTTCTCATATTTTCTAACACTCAGTAACCTCTTGCATCTTAAGGGCTTTATTACCTTGTTTAGTGTAAATTGATTAAAGTGTGTCTGTGTCTGTCCACTGTTTGTAGCATTTACTTTCAAAAAAGTCCCCAATACAAAGTAGAGCAATATATTATTATTATTATAAGAGATTATGATAAAAACATGTTGAAATCGCTACACAAAAGCTTTCATGTTTCAATACTTTCATTGAAAGTATTCAAAACATGAAAGCTTTTTAATGTGATTTTAAGTGTATTTTACTATGAATTTATATATATTTATATATAGTTTTAGGGTATGCTATATTTATGGGTTAAAGTGCTCAATATCAGAGGTATAGTGTATGTAAATATAAAAGTGGACATTGAGGTCAACACCCAGAGGTAACAGTCTGTTTCATGCTTAAACCCAATCTTTAGGCCTTGTGTGTACGTGGTCAGGAGATTGTTTAAGCACAAAACCGACTGTGGCCATTGGGTGTTGATCCCTTGCATCCTAGTGGATTTATTGCCTTGCTGGGGGTGAGATGACTAAAAAATATATTTTACAACATTAATGAATAACAGTGATGATAAGACTAAAGAAATCATTTTTGCATAATAAATTGATCCAAATCAATGCAAATTTTCTTGTCTATAATTTAAGGTGTATCAAAATTATCTTCATTTTTTATAGCCCTTCAAAGCTTTTTTCATATACACATGAAAAGACTGTCAATAACTTCACTATATTAAAAATATTATTATAAAGACAATAATGCTATTATATTAAAAATACTGACAATGTTTAACCTGTGCACCCACAAAATAACTGCATCAAAAGGATTGCATTTCTTTTGATACTGTTATGACTATCTATTCTCTCGACTTTGTCAGCAGTATTTATTGTTTTAAAAAGCTGTTTGTAATTAAAATTATAAACAAAGCTTAGCAAAAATGTTGCACATTATTTAGCTCTTAGATTGTATATACTGACAAGATTATAAAAATATATGAACATTAGAATTGATTGAGAATTCGCTGATGTTTTGCCAATCATTCCAAAGAACACAATTCACTGGCATCAATATTTATTCTGGTCAAGGTGCTTAGTGTCCATCTTTCATTTAAGATTTCTTAATCACTCAGCACTTGGTTGACAATAGAGAATCTATATACAAATTTTCTAGGCATGCTTCATGCAAATTTATAGATAAATTAACAATGATTTAAAAGTTTTAAGAAAGTTACATTTTTTCAAAGAAGATTTAAGAAAGTTACATTTTTTCAAAGAAGATTTAAGAAAGTTACATTTTTTCAAAGAAGATTTAAGAAAGTTACATTTTTTCAAAGAAGGGGAGTTAATCTATATTTGCTAGCATTTCAGGTCTTGGATTTTTCTGTAGATTAGGCATCCGTGATCATAGATCATAATTATAAAAGAAATTTGAAAATTAAAACAAGAAGTATTCTCAGATCTAAAATAATCTGAGAAGAAAATGTATAATGTCCAGCAAAATCATGTTTATTGCAATTTTCTCAGACATTTTTTTATAAATTTAGGAATAAAAAATTGTTTTCATAGTTATTTATAAAATGGAAACTAGTAAATAATGTATTGTAGTGAGTTCACATAAAGAAAGGGTTTAAAAGAATTTTCAAAATTGTTTTTCAAAATAATCTGATAAGAAAATGTACAATCATAAAAAATCATATGCTTATTTAAATTTTCTTGTTCTGTAGAGCACAGGCATTTTTATAAATTTATAAATTAAAAAGTTTTTTCATGGTTATTTATACATTAAAAAATAAATATTGTATTGCTGTTGGTTCGCATATTTTTATAATTTTGTAAACTTTGAAAATTATTTCTTTATAAAATTGTAAATGATAAATGATTGTAGTTCAAATATTTTTATAATCTTGTAAATATAAAATGAATCTTGTAAACATAAAATTAATTTTGTAAACATAAAATGAATCTTATAAACAAAATGAATCCTTTAAACATAAAAAGAATATTGTAAACAAAATTAATCTTGCAAATAAACAATCTATGAACTAAAGTGTGTGCAACATTTTTACCATTATTAAAATTTTAAACTTAGCATTTTAAAACAAACATTAGCAAGGGAGTCAAGGTATGTATACAGTAATAACAGTGTGAAGAGAAAAACTCCTTTTGACACATCATTTTTTGTGGGCACACAGGTTAAATTTTGCCAAAATATTATTATCATCATTATTATTATTATGTACTGGGATGTAGCAAAAGTATTTTTGTTATTACAGCCCTTTACATTAAAGCTTATTTCATTTTAGTTAAAAACTATCAATAACACCATTATACTAAAATATTATTATTATATATTACAATGTAGCAAAAGTATTTTTATTTTTACAGCCTTTTACTCTAAAGTTTATTTCATGTATGCATTTAGTGACTAACTAAGATTACCCTATATTGTTAACATTACAGGTTGTCATCAGCTTACAACCCGTACAACTTATGACTGTTCAACTTTACAACTATGGCTGGGAATTGGCATGTCTGGCCATTGGCCACAATTGCTCTGCGCCTGGTAGCGTGAGTATTTTCCAACTTGGTTTATGACAATTTCCGCCCCCAGGTCTTAGTAGTGCTAGCATTCCCTCATACACCTCAAGCTTAGTGTTAAGGCAGCCACAGTACAACACACAGGAATCTGCTTGTGTCTTTGAAATTTTTCTTCAAAAACCCCAAGAATATCTACCAGGAGGAAATTATCTTTTTTTTTTTTTTTTTTCTTTACTCCTCAATCTGCCAAGAAGGAAAGAAAAGCCAATTGATCCTGACACAAAAATGATGGTGATTAAACAGTATATACAGAGGAAAGAAACTGTGATTGCATCGACTGGACTGTAGTAAACCATGTCTGACAAACATAAGAATCAAAACAATGTGTAGAGGGATGATACAAATTAGTATCAAATCTAAAGAATACATAAAAATTATAAAACAGAATAGTATCTAAAAAAAGCTTGCAAAATTATTTACAGGCTGACTTATAACCAGATTGATTTACAACCTGTCAGTCTTAACCACTCATGGTCATATGTCGATGGTGACCTGTATTATTATTATATACTAACCAAATCCCCATCTTATAAGCATTTCTCTTAATAATAATTTAAAAATAACTCAGTAGACAATATTATTGTATTTATGATAACTGGATTGCCTTACTTGGTTTCCATTGTTTCATACTGTGTGTCTGAAAAATAGTGCAGTTTTTGCAGTTACCATCACTTCTTGGCTCTTTTGGGAGTCATGTGGGTCAAAATCTTTAAGCCCGAGCCCCAGGCAGTACCTCTCCTTCAGGAGAGGGCTGGGTTTATTGCCCAGCACCTGAGGCATCCCCAAAAGGAAAAGTATCAAGAGGGCTTAGGCAATTTTTCTACAGTATTGTCGGTAAACCCACTCTAAACTTTGACCTTGTGTCACATTCGGTAACATGAGTGTGTTGAAAAATACTATCACTTCTCAGTCTTTTGGCTAAGATCAAAGTGTAGAATCTGTTCTTATCAGTTTATCTTTCTCTCAACTTCTATCATTCCTTCTTTCATTCATTTAGTGTATTTTCCTAGTAGTGTGTTTTCCTCTTTCCTCTCTTGGAGGATAGCATCAGCCATGCTGATGGAAAGCAAAAATTGTTTCTAACATGACTAAAAGATAATATTTTCAAGAGATTGATGTTTGAAGAAAGCTCACAGAGCCACACACTGTCTCACAGATATTAAGTAAGAAAAAATAAATAAGGGTGTAAATCTGAAATCTATACAACATTGGACAGTATTCAACCCTTCAAGCAATTCATTCCTTCAGAGACATCTTTTGAACCAAGCCCCCTTGTAGAGAAAATGACTAAGAACTGCATGTATTTCATTCCATGCAGTTGTGGCGATGAATGCAAAGGTGACAGCAGCTACCCATTAGAAGTGAGGATGGCAGAACATTAAAAGGCTGTAGTCTGATGAGAGATATATCAGGCACAGCAGATCATAGAATCAGAATTTTGTAGATAGGATAATAGGCTATGAGAATCTACTTTAAATCTGTGGTTGATATTCCATGACCAATATATAAATGTCAGTGTGCCATAAAACCATATTCAGAAGAAAAACTTCCAGATACACAAGATGAGTGCAAGGATCACACACAAATCTATGATATGCTCCCCCCACTCCAATTTATGATACAGGACCCATAGTATCAATGTTTAGAAAATCTTGTGTGTGTGTGTGTGTGTATATATATATATATATATATATAATCAGACAGAGGTATGATGGAGTAGGGCCAGTGCAAGGGTCTTGCTTCTCTCACTGAATCTATATGGGCCTCTGACTCTACTACATGTCACTTTTCATAAGGTAGTATTCATATAAAATACAAATATTATTGTAACCTAATTATGCACAATAATGGATCATATGCAATATAGGTGAACAATTCAACTAGAAAAATTGAAAATAAATACAATGTGTCTAAATAAAAATTAGAGACATGTCATAATAGATCATTCCATCTTAAATAAATCAACAATGTTTTTTGCGGCAATTTTTAACATCAATTTGAGATTTTTCTTGTTAAAAAGTTAATTAATTTTAACACGTTCAACATTGTGAATAAAAAATAGTGAATTTTATATTGTGTTTTTTGGGAGACTTAGCATGAGCAAAACATATTCATTGATTTGGACAAAAACAAAAAAACACCCCAAATGATGTCAAAATCCGTGAACATTTTTCCTCCTTTAATAAATAGTTGTTCATAGTTTAATTTGTAACGTATATAAATGTAGGTAGAAAAAGCAAATGTTGACAACAAAAGCACTGCTTGGGGCTCCCAAACAATTTTTCCCCCAAGAGGGGTAGGGAGCAGTACACATTGGCACTGCTTCTACATTACTTTCTACAGATTCCTTTACTTTATTATCTGTGAATTGGCATGCATTATTGAAAAAAATAGTGGAATGGTTTCCCCATTGCCACCTCCATGGTTTGGAAGTCAAATTTTTCCTTCTCTTAATTTGGTTATCATTCAAGGCTAAAGAAGACCCAATCTATATATGGGTATTTAATACTTAGCTGGAGAAAGAAGAGATCCATGTCTTTTTGGGGATTTGATATATGAAATATACAATCAAAACATATGGAATATGTGAAAACCAGTTAGATGTCTATTGTTTCATTCAATAAAATCATCAGAACACGAAAATGCTTTTTGCTGTTTCATTCAATAAAATCATCATCAGAACGCGAAAATGCTTTTTGGTGGTTTCATTCAATAAAATCATCATCATAACGCAAAAATGCTTTTTGGCAGTTTCATTCAATAAAATGATCATCATAACGCGAAAATGCTTTTTGGCGGTTTCATTCAATAAAATCATCATCAGAACGCAAAAATGCTTTTTGGCGGTTTCATTCAATAAAATCATCATCAGAACGCAAAAATGCTTTTTGGCGGTTTCATTCAATAAAATCATCATCAGAACGCAAAAATGTTTAGTTTCGTTCAACATTTCATTCCCAGATATTTAAATTGTTGTACTTGCTTAATTTTGCTATCCCCAATTTGTAATTTGCCTGTTGGACTGTCCCTTTTGCTAACGACCATGCATTCTGTCTTTGTTGCGATTGATGTTTGTTCTTTTTTCTCACTTTCATTTACTACTGTCTGTCGGTGAGATAAGTTGCTTCCATTATAGAAGGGTGCAGGAATAATGAAAGGCTGTCATCTAGCGAAAGACACTGAAATCAGGCATGACAGATCACATGTGAAGAGAAAAGGATGTCATCAACCCTTGTGGAATAAAGTCAAAATAATAGAGAGCAACATTGAGGGATAAGAGGACTAAAAATATCAGTGCATACATATTTGACAATGACAACACTCCCAGTAGACCTAGCATAGAGATGAACACCATTTTGGGAGCCTCCGATTAAGAAAGAAAGGACACTGAAAAATGCCACCATCTGAGTAAGTCATTACACTCATACAATTTCACCATGTGTGTACAGATCTAAGTATAAAAGATTTCACCATCACTGGATTGTTGAAGAGACGGGTGTGTTAATACAGTTTTCAAACATTTTTTTTTTTACTATGACCCACAGCAAGTACCATATTTTGCATTGCAACCTATTATACCTACATCTAATAAATCATAGACAAACTTTTCACTAGATTCATTTATTTAGTATCGACAATATACAGGTGTGTTTCTTATGATCTGCAGATATTGGAATTATACATAATTTATTCGTATGAATATAAAATTATTACTTTAAAAAACTAAAAAAAAAAACTAGTTCATTCATAAATTTTGCAGAAACAACAGCCAACTCACCGAAAATTCCGAGAGTTCACATGAACCCAGCACATCATTTACTCTCACCCTAAACCACGGAAAGTATGTCCAGTACTCAACTTCAATATTCAGTCAAGAAATTCATTTTTAGTTCTGACTTCAGATGCAACTGAATTATTCAACAATATTAACAGCTTTCATTGGCTACAAAAATGAATGCATTGCACACCTTCATAGCTAAGGTTTGGCACAAGGTCTCTTTGTGAGAGAGAAATGATGTCTTCAGTGAACAACTAGTTTGACAGACAAGATACATAAACTCAATGAGAACAGATAATATATATATTTTCTTATTTTACTCGATTGTGTTTTTTTTTTTTGTTTTCTTTTGGCTAGGCATTGTAGCGTTGGGAATTTTTTTTGACCAACTCAGATGTTTTTAGTTTTTTCATTTTTTTTTTTTCACAATTTCTTTCCCCAGATATCAGTTTGTTTAAATATATTTTTATTGGAAAATTGTACTATACCAGTCAAGAATAGGTATTAAAACATACATTTTATACATATATTGGTTTGGTTTGGTTGTTTTGTTTAACTGCATTCCAACCTTAGTGGTCATTTTATGCCGAAAATGATTTTGAGTGACTTTCATTTGGTTTTCAAGAATGTATTGCTGTGGAAACATTTGGTTTTCAAGAATGTATTGTTCGAAAATGTATAGCTGGTACTACTATTTTTCCAAAAACGTATAGCCGACAACCTTATTCTTTCAAAAACAGCCTTTCTGTTGGACATAGTTTATCGCCGTACCCAGCATGCATTTACCATCATACCCAGGACGATACATACACACACACACACACATATATATATATATATATATATATATATATATATATATATATAGTTTCTCAAGAGGATAGAATCCAGGTAGAACTCAATGTCCAAGATAGTAAGAATATAATATAAAAGGCTCAAACACTAATATTCCATTAGTGTTTGAGGCATTTATTTATATATATATAAATTATAATTATTTTTTTTTTTTTAAATATGATTCCATCGTAACACAGAAAATTTCATGTTTCAAAACTGAAACTTAATTCAATTATTAAAATTAAACTCAAAATCCATAGTCTCATTCCTTTGTCAAGTGATAATAGGAATAAACTTTCAAAAAAATCTACTTGATTTATAAGCGTATACAATATTGATATTATGAGTTGTTAAGGAAAATCTATTTTAATTTAGAGATGGCTGGGTTTTAATTTCCCTGGGCAGCTTTATTTATTTATTTATATATATATATATATATATATATATATAAAAATTGGAGGATGTTCAACACAAAGTCCTGATAAAAAGTCAATGAAAATAAAGGCTACTAAATAAAGATATATACATATACATATATATATATATATATATATATATATACACACACATGATTTATGAATGCTGTGCAGTATTTAAAATTGTTCATATTCTGCACTGTTCTCACTTGCATATTTTTTTCTTTGTCTTTTTCATCGCGACCTATTTTATTTATCTCACAACTCACTGAAGCGTCAGGACCCAAAGTTTGAAAAATCCTGGCTTAGTGGATTTAAACATATCTGGACCCTTAAAGTTTTGTTTCAATCTCTGTATCTGGTAGGGCTGTCTGTTTCCGTGGAAGAAATGGACAAATGGCACAATGGTAAATAAGACTGGCTTAGTATTAACTGATAGGAGTTATCTCCCCTAAGCATGGCAAGCGAAAAAACACTCTTCCGACATCTAATTATCAGGTGATTGAAACTATACAATAGTAAATAATAAAGATTTCATTATAGTCACTTCATGTTTTTTAATAATTTATTAAATGTTCATAAATAAAAAAAATGTGTACATAACTATTTCTTTATAAATTGATAAATGATGCATATTCCGTTGCATTAATTTTAATACAAATGTATTTTTAGAATGTTGCAAATATAAAATTATTTTTCAAAATAATCTAATAAAAAAAATAGTGTTTACTATTTTTGTTGTAAATTCTGTAGAACAAAAAATGTATACATTCACTTTCATACGTTTAGGTTTTATTCCAATTCTAATCATCGCTTTTTAAAACGATAAACATTGACAAGGAGTGAAGGTAGTTAAAATAATAGCAGTGTTAAGGAAAAAACCATCCATTTGATAGTCTGCTTTCTGTGGACATGAAAGTCCAAGTTTGTGCAGTCTTTAATTCCATCTCCAAGGTCCCTATGTTTCAATGAATAATGGCACTGAATTGCAAATCAGACAGCTGAGTTCAAGTCACATAGACTTTAATTCCATTTCCAAGGTCCCTATGATTTAATGAATAATGACTCAGAATTGCAAATCAATCAGCTGAGTTCCAGTCACGTAGTCTTTAATTCCATTTCCAAGGTCCCTATGATTTGATAAATAATGGCTCAGAATTGCAAATCAATCAGCTGAGTTCCAGTCATGTAGTCTTTAATTCCATCTCCAAGGTCCCTATGTTTCAATGAATAATGGCACTGAATTGCAAATCAGACAGCTGAGTTCAAGTCACATAGACTTTAATTCCATTTCCAAGGTCCCTATGATTTAATGAATAATGGCTCAGAATTGCAAATCAATCAGCTGAGTTCCAGTCATGTAGTCTTTAATTCCATTTCCAAGGTCTCTATGATTTAATGAATAATGGCTCAGAATTGCAAATCAATCAGCTGAGTTCCAGTCACGTAGTCTTTAATTCCATTTCCAAGGTCCCTATGATTTAATGAATAATGGCTCAGAATTGCAAATCAATCAGCTGAGTTCCAGTCACGTAGTCTTTAATTCCATTTCCAAGGTCCCTATGATTTAATGAATAATGGCTCAGAATTGCAAATCAATCAGCTGAGTTCCAGTCATGTAGTCTTTAATTCCATTTCCAAGGTCCCTATGATTTAATGAATAATGGCTCAGAATTGCAAATCAATCAGCTGAGTTCCAGTCACGTAGTCTTTAATTCCATTTCCAAGGTCCCTATGATTTAATGAATAATGGCTCAGAATTGCAAATCAATCAGCTGAGTTCCAGTCACGTAGTCTTTAATTCCATTTCCAAGATCTGTATGATTTAATGAATAATGGCTCAGAATTGCAAATCAATCAGCTGAGTTCCAGTCATGTAGTCTTTAATTCCATCTCCAAGGTCCCTATAATTTAATGAATAATGGCACTGAATTGCAAATCAGACAGCTGAGTTCAAGTCACATAGACTTTAATTCCATTTCCAAGGTCCCTATGATTTAATGAATAATGGCTCAGAATTGCAAATCAATCAGCTGAGTTCCAGTCACGTAGTCTTTAATTCCATTTCCAAGGTCCCTATGATTTAATGAATAATGGCTCAGAATTGCAAATCAATCAGCTGAGTTCCAGTCACGTAGTCTTTAATTCCATTTCCAAGGTCTGTATGATTTAATGAATAATGGCTCAGAATTGGAAATGTCAGCTTAGTTCCAGTCACGTCGTCTTTAATTCCGTCTCCAAGGTCCCTATTAATTAATGAATAACAGCTCAGAATTGGAATTCAGATAGTTGAGTTCTATTCACACAGTCTTTAATTCCATTTCCACGGTCCCTATTATTTAATGAATAATGGCTCAGAATTGCAAATCACATACCTGTTTTCCAGTCACGTAGACTTTAATTCCATTTCCAAGGTCCCTATGATTTAATGAATAATGGCTCAGCATTGCAAATCAGACAGCTGAGTTCCAGTTCCAATCAGGTCTGTTGTATTCACTTATTCACAAAATTTTTGGGAAAGTTATGAGTTGACCTCTCCACCCCGCAACCCCCAGATATTGGTTAATCTGTTGAACTTGTATCAATAAATTATTATTATCTCCAAAATAATGTTAGTGTCTAAAAACATTTCCTAGCTTTAAATAATCTGTAAAAACAACAAAACAAAAACAAAAAAGAAATGAAAGTTTCACTAAGATGTATTGGGATGGCCAAAGATGCATTCCAAAAGCTAAGCAGAGTATTAAAAGACAGGAAAATTTTGTTAGAAACAAAGAAAAATGTATTAAACTGTTACATGATATCTGTCCTCCAATATGGCAGTGAATGCTGGACAATCTCCACAAAGATGAAGAAGAGACTTGAAGCAACAGAAATGTGTTTCTACAGAATGATGCTGAGGATACCATGGACCAAACGTGGGCAGCGGCGACGTTTTAGGGAAAATGGAAACAAAATGGAAACTCATACTTAACATCAGGAAGAGGGAGTTGAAATTTCTGGGGCACATAATTAGGAAAGAGGGCTTGGAAAAGCTGATACTCACAGGATTGAAAGAGGGACAGAGAAACACTGCATATAACATACTTGATGGGCTTGTGTAAATTGATGGTAGAACAGGGATTGGGAGAAATAACAAAAAAAACTTATTATGAACTACAACAGAGAGGAAGTTGTGGAGGGCCATGATCTCCTACATCATGAATGAAAAAAATACCAAACAGATTTTTGAAGTAGATTTTTAATATTTTTTAATTGCATCTTCAGAGTTCTGATTCTGAATAGGCATTTATGGCACATTGACTATTTTACAATGGTCATAAAATGTATAAATACTGATCCTGTTTGGTCAAATATCCAATGTTTTTTACTAAAAATGTGAAGAACCAGTAAGTATTGCATTTTACCAAAGAATATGAAACAAGAATATTGCCAATAACAACAGAAATATTAAAACAGCAAAAGATTTCTGAATCTGTTGTGCTATCTATTAAATGGGTCCATTTCCAAAAATATCAGAGAATTTAAAACCCACGTTAATGATTTTGCAAATAGAAAAAATAAATTCCTCAGATCACATTTCTCATTGGTTAATTAAATTAAAAGACTGATCCATGATGTTTATTTTTTTTCCAAATATGGTTGACAGGCTTTATGCTTCTTTTCTGGCTTGTAATGTAAGGCTTTTGTGAAACAAAAATCACCTCCAGGCAAAAGAGTTCTTAAGAATACAAAGAATAAATAAAACTTGTCAGATTTTTTGTAAATTTTTCTTTCTTTGAAATTTTATTTCTTTCATCTTATTTCTCTTGTTTTTCCACCAAGTAGTAATAGTCTGAAATTGTCTGAATTTCTTAGATGAAGCCTTGTCAATTATTATTGATTTTTCACTAGTATTTCTTTCATCTTATTTCTCTTGCTTTTCCACCAAGTAGTAATAGTCTTAAGTTGTCTGAATTTCTTAGATGAAGCCTTGGCAATTATTATTCATTTTTCACTAGTATTTCTTTCATCTTATTTCTCTTGCTTTTCCACCAAGTAGTAATAGTCTTAAGTTGTCTGAATTTCTTAGATGAAGCCTTGGCAATTATTATTCATTTTTCACTAGTATTTCTTTCATCTTATTTCTCTTGCTTTTCCTCCAAGTAGTAATTGTCTTAAGTTGTCTGAATTTCTTAGATGAAGCCTTGTCAATTCTTATTCATTTTTCACTAGTATTTCTTTCATCTTATTTCTCTTGCTTTTCCACCAAGTAGTAATAGTCTTAAGTTGTCTGAATTTCTTAGATGAAGCCTTGTCAATTATTATTCATTTTTCACTAGTATTTCTTTCATCTTATTTCTCTTGCTTTTCCTCCAAGTAGTAATTGTCTTAAGTTGTCTGAATTTCTTAGATGAAGCCTTGTCAATTCTTATTCATTTTTCACTAGTATTTCTTTCATCTTATTTCTCTTGCTTTTCCACCAAGTAGTAATAGTCTTAAGTTGTCTGAATTTCTTAGATGAAGCCTTGTCAATTATTATTCATTTTTCACTAGTATTTCTTTCATCTTATTTCTCTTGCTTTTCCTCCAAGTAGTAATTGTCTTAAGTTGTCTGAATTTCTTAGATGAAGCCTTGGCAATTATTCATTTTTCACTAGTATTTCTTTCATCTTATTTCTCTTGCTTTTCCTCCAAGTAGTAATTGTCTTAAGTTGTCTGAATTTCTTAGATGAAGCCTTGTCAATTCTTATTCATTTTTCACTAGTATTTCTTTCATCTTATTTCTCTTGCTTTTCCACCAAGTAGTAATAGTCTTAAGTTGTCTGAATTTCTTAGATGAAGCCTTGGCAATTATTATTCATTTTTCACTAGTATTTCTTTCATCTTATTTCTCTTGCTTTTCCACCAAGTAGTAATAGTCTTAAGTTGTCTGAATTTCTTAAAGATTTTGGCAAAGAATCAATGCCCGAAACATGAAGTATCTCAACATGGAATCATTATGAGTCAAGCATAAGCTCATCCACTAGCAGTTAATTGCTCTCTTTTGATTGGTTGTCAAGTTACTTCAAGATGCCACCACCAGTTTTCAAGATTATTTTAAATGGTCCGCTATAATTGGAACAAATCTCAATTTTTCCTGGCATGCATGGACCCAGTCTGTTGACTTTCTCATCTGTGCTAAACAGTCTTATTTCCATTTTCATAAATGCTTATTTTATATCCAGCATCTAGACATTTATTTGCTTTCTGAAAATCATTAAAACAAAATATTAAATAAAATAGAGAAAATTCCAGTTTTCTATATTAGTCTTTTTTCTTCCCTACTAAAATCATCACCTCCATATCTTCCCCTACTAAAATCATCACCTCCATATCTTCCCCTACTAAAATCATCACCTTCATATCTTCCCCTACTAAAATCATCACCTCCATATCTTCCCCTACTAAAATCGTCACCTACATATCTTCCCCTACTAAAATCATCACCTCCATATCTTCCCCTACTAAAATCATCACCTCCATATCTTCCCCTACTAAAATCGTCACCTACATATCTTCCCCTACTAAAATCATCACCTCCATATCTTCCCCTACTAAAATCGTCACCTACATATCTTCCCCTACTAAAATCGTCACCTACATATCTTCCCCTACTAAAGTCATCACCTCCATATCTTCCCCTACTAAAATCATCACCTCCATGTTGGTTATTGTTTTTTAATAAGTGATGATAAATAATAATAAATGATAAATAAATAATAATAATGATAATAATATATGATAAATAATAATAACTCTTTGCTAAAGACGACAATGAGTTGAAGGGCCTCCTCAATATTATGAAATGCTTCAGTGACGACATAGGTATGGACTTCAGATTAGATAAATGTGCAAAAGTAACATTCAAGAAAGGGAGAATTACAGAAACACCCTCAATAGATTTAGACTTTGTCACAAAGATTAAGGAACTGGAACAAGATGAAGCCTATAAATACCTTGTAACAGAGAGGTTGACGCACACACCCACATGAATGCACACACGCAAATATAACGTTTATTGATTGAAAATGGAAAACACGATCTTCCGTGAAGTTACAAACTGTCTCAGCGTTATTAATAGGAAAGAATCTAGAACAAACCTAAGACAGCTGATGGATAAAGAGTGAATTTCAATTCTGGTTGGCGAAGACTTGTTTATAAACAAATGCAAAGGGCAGGAGGCGATGTTTAATTTGGGTCATTAAAAAAAAAATAGACAAAAATAATATTTTTGATAAAAACATATTGAAGTAAATTGGACCGGAGAGGTAAGATAGTGTATGTTTACCGCTAGCGAAATCTAATCTAAATATAAGTTGTGTCCACTGAATTTGGTCATCGAAAAGACAATTGGAATGAACAAATTAATTTTATCCACTAAGAGATTTGAAATAGATCTGAGTAAGCAACAGAAACTTTGCAAATACACGTGATTGTGGCGACACTCGTGTTAAGCGCGTGAACAACCTGGCTTATAACCTTCGGTTGCTATATTAACTCGAGTTTTTGCTAATAAGGCAGTCGGGAGAGAATTCTTGAAGAGACGAAAGAGACTGTCGTTGAGAGAGTAGAGAGACTCATCGCAGTGAGTCGGTCCAGTGACAAGTCAGAGATAAGGACTTCAAGAAATATCGTCGTTGTAGCAGTCACATTGAAAAGCTGCTGAAACCTAACATTTGTCATTTACGACAACAAACTGAAAAGCTACACTTCCACATAGGGCTGGAATAACGAGCCACATATCCTCCCAAGTCAATTTAGAACGAGTTAATCACACACACACCTCTCTCTGTTGGAAAATTGGTAGAGGAGTAGTCCTCTTTTCTTATGTTAATTGCTTTTCTATCCTTTCTGTAATCTTTTCTACTGTTGTTGTTTCCTTATATAAAAGACATCAATATTTTACCCATTGTTATTCAGCTTCTGCAGATATTATTTCCTTTTTTCGCCACATTCTGATTTTCCTGCCGCCCACCCTCAGAGCCGTGCCTACATCCCCAATCGACCGTGAGTGTATGGACAATACCTCCCCACCCCCCGCCTACTGGATCTAAAATTTAACACAACGTGGCAGCAGGCGGAACTTGGCCAGTGACCGATCGAACAATCTACAGGCACTCAGGGAGCGTGCGGCCAGCTACCCCTGAGTTCGGTTCAGATCGAGTGGGCACCTCAACCCAAAGAGGAAGACGCCGGAGGTTGAGAGGCTGAAGGGACGGAGTGGTAGACCTAGGAATTAGTGAAGGAGATAGTATACAACATTCCCAATTGAAGGAGAAGGCTAAGAAAGGAGTTCCTACAGGCATGTGTGTCTGGTACTAAATACCGAGCTGAACTCAAAAAACAGAACATCAGCTATAAACACCTTGGCTGTTCCTGTTGTGCAATTCAACATCTTTAATTGGACCATAGCTGACATTAAATGAATGGACACCAAAATGAGAAAGCTACTCACTTGATACCGCATGCATCATTCCAAAGCTGATGTTGACCATTTGTATGTGCCCAGATCCGAAGGAGGCAGAGAATTAGTTCAACTAGAACTGTCCTACAAAACTACAACAATTGGCCTTCAAAGATACCTGGAAACTACAGAAGACTGGATGATGATCTGTGCCAAAGAACATGAAAGTAGTAAGCAACTGTATTCAGTAATAAAGGAAGCCAACAAGTTCAAAATGGAATTTCAAGTGGGTGAAGAAATACAAGTAAAACACAATACACTGAAGCTGCAAAATACTTAATAATAATAATAATAATAATGCCCTTTCTAACCTTAGGTCTCTAGTTGGGACCCAGAAGGAAATGTGTATACAATAGAAATCAAAGGAAATAATAATAATAATAATAATGCCCTTTCTAACCTTAGGTCTCTAGTTGGGACCCAGAAGGAAATGTGTATACAATAGAAATCAAAGGAAATAATAATAATAATAATAATAATGCCCTTTCTAACCTTAGGTCTCTAGTTGGGACCCAGAAGGAAATGTGTATACAATAGAAATCAAAGGAAATAATAATAATAATAATAATAATGCCCTTTCTAACCTTAGGTCTCTAGTTGGGACCCAGAAGGAAATGTGTATACAATAGAAATCAAAGGAAATAATAATAATAATAATGTCCTTTCTAACCTTAGGTCTCTAGTTGGGACCCAGAAGGAAATGTGTATACAACAGAAATCAAAGGAAATAATAATAATAATAATAATAATAATAAGCACAAAATACTGAGGCTGCAAAATACTTAAAAAAGAGAGCAAAGATAAATGCAACCGACCAGATACAGAAACAATGTCAAGATAAACCGCTTCATGGCCAATACTCTACCTGTACCAAACAAGCTGATGTAGACAAACTCCATATCCAACAGCGGCTACGTAGTGCAGGATTAAAAACTGAAGTTCTTATCCTTGCTGCACAGGACCAATGCTTGTTAACTAGAAATTATCAAGCACATATACTAAAATATAGTGTTAGCCCAAAATGCAGATTTTGTGATAAATATCCAGAAATAATTGATCATCTTGTATCAGGTTGCACGATATTGGCACCCACTGAATATAAAACCCGGCATGACAGAGTGGGCCAATATCTGCATTGGAAAATCTGCAGATTCTATGGGAAGGAAACTGAAAGAAATTGGTATTAACTCCACCCAAACCTGGTTACTAGAGATAGGACCTGTTACAATTTTATGGGACTACACAATACACACAGACAGAACCATCAAAGGTAACTAGCCAGACATTGTTATTAGGGACTACATACAAAAAAATATGCCTCCTTATAGATATGGCAGTCCCTGAAGACTGCAATGTATCTTTGAAGATCTTCAAAAAGCTATCAAAACACAAGGACCTTGAAATCAAAATCTCCAAAATGTGGCACATGGGAACATCAACAATCCCTGTTGTAGTTGGAGCCCTCGGATTGGTTGGAAAAGATTCTGGTAGATTAATTGATGGAATTCCTGGAAGTCCATTCCTTAAAGAAATACAAAAGATTGTTTTCACAAGTACAGCCTACACCTTACAAAGTGCTTTGTAAAAATGTGTGGGTTTTTTTGTTTTTTTTAATTGGTCAGTGGAAAATGTCATGATGCCATTCCTAACCTTAGGTCCCTGGGCAGGACCCAGAAAGAAGGAAATAAAATAATAATAACAATAATAAATGTATGGCAAATAATAATAAAATTAAACAAAAGAATTCAAGAAACTTATTTTACTATTTTTGATGAAACTTCAAAAATAATTCAGAAATAAAAATTTAGATTTGTTTGATTTAAAAAAAAACCAACATGAATTACTTTCCTTTGTCTATTGGTTGCTTCCCTTTACTTCCAAGCTTTGATCTAAATGCTAAGGTGATTACCACTTTCAGGGCAGAAAGAAATTTTATTTGAATGAATAAGCAAAAACTCTCAATAAAGCAATCATTTAAAAAAATGTTTTTAAAATACCAGACTGGAAATTACAAAATAAAAGAATTTAATCTTAATTTTTTTTAAATTAACTTTTAAAGCTGAATTTACAGATTAGCTATTTTGTATTAATTAATAATCAGTAAGTTGGTTAAGATATAAGAGATGTGCTAAGAAATGTTAATGATGAAAACCCTAAAGCTAGGGAGAGAAACAAATGAATTCTTATCTTTCCCAAGGGTAGTTATGTAAATTTAATGGCCTTGACTGGGATTGAAATTCAACATGAAAATCTTATTTTCAGGCACATCAAAGAAATAAATTAAATAAATTGATGTAATGGAATAACCTGTCACCCCATGAGTGACTACACCATAGGTAGTAACTTCCTATAAGTATCTGTAAGTCAACGGACGACAGAGTCTAGGTGGAATCTACTGAGTATGACTCAGACTTACACAAAAACTACTGACCTTCCAATAGTAGCACTCACTACTGGATTGACGTGTGCATAACTGTTACCTTTATTCTTATTGTACTGGTTTTTTACAATAAACCTTTACTTATTTTATCCACCATGTTGTTCAAGTATATATTCCTATAGTAGCACTCACTACTGGATTGACTTGCAATGACCTTGTGCATAACTGTTACCTTTATTCTTATTGTACTGGTTTTTTGCAATAAACCTTTACTTATTTTATCCACCATGTTGTTCAAGTATATATTCCTATAGTAGCACTCACTACTGGATTGACTTGCAACGACCTTGTGCATAACTGTTACCTTTATTCTTATTGTACTGGTTTTTTACAATAAACCTTTACTTATTTTATCCACCATGTTGTTCAAGTATATATTCCTATAGTAGCACTCACTACTGGATTGACTTGCAACGACCTTGTGCATAACTTACCTTTATTCTTATTGTACTACTTTTTTACAATAAACCTTTACTTATTTTATCCACCATGTTGTTCAAGTATATATTCCTATAGTAGCACTCACTACTGGATTGACTTGCAACAACCTTGTGCATAACTGTTACCTTTATTCTTATTGTACTGGTTTTTTACAATAAACCTTTACTTATTTTATCCACCATGTTGTTCAAGTATATATTCCTATAGTAGCACTCACTACTGGATTGACTTGCAATGACCTTGTGCATAACTGTTACCTTTATTCTTATTGTACTGGTTTTTTGCAATAAACCTTTACTTATTTTATCCACCATGTTGTTCAAGTATATATTCCTATAGTAGCACTCACTACTGGATTGACTTGCAACGACCTTGTGCATAACAGTTACCTTTATTCTTATTGTACTGGTTTTTTACAATAAACCTTTACTTATTTTATCCACCATGTTGTTCAAGTATATATTCCTATAGTAGCACTCACTACTGGATTGACTAGCAACGACCTTGTGCATAACTGTTACCTTTATTCTTATTGTACTGGTTTTTTACAATAAACCTTTACTTATTTTATCCACCATGTTGTTCAAGTATATATTCCTATAGTAGCACTCACTACTGGATTGACTTGCGACGACCTTGTGCATAACTGTTACCTTTATTCTTATTGTACTGGTTTTTTACAATAAACCTTTACTTATTTTATCCACCATGTTGTTCAAGTATATATTCCTATAGTAGCACTCACTACTGGATTGACTTGCAACGACCTTGTGCATAACTGTTACCTTTATTCTTATTGTACTGGTTTTTTACAATAAACCTTTACTTATTTTATCCACCATGTTGTTCAAGTATATATTCCTATAGTAGCACTCACTACTGGATTGACTTGCAATGACCTTGTGCATAACTGTTACCTTTATTCTTATTGTACTGGTTTTTTACAATAAACCTTTACTTATTTTATCCACCATGTTGTTCAAGTATAGATTCCTATAGTAGCACTCACTGCTGGATTGACTTGCAATGACCTTGTGCATAACTGTTACCTTTATTCTTATTGTACTGGTTTTTTACAATAAACCTTTACTTATTTTATCCACCATGTTGTTCAAGTATATATTCCTATAGTAGCACTCACTACTGGATTGACTTGCAATGACCTTGTGCATAACTGTTACCTTTATTCTTATTGTACTGGTTTTTTACAATAAACCTTTACTTATTTTATCCACCATGTTGTTCAAGTATATATTCCTATAGTAGCACTCACTACTGGATTGACTTGCAATGACCTTGTGCATAACTGTTACCTTTATTCTTATTGTACTGGTTTTTTACAATAAACCTTTACTTATTTTATCCACCATGTTGTTCAAGTATATATTCCTATAGTAGCACTCACTACTGGATTGACTTGCAATGACCTTGTGCATAACTGTTACCTTTATTCTTATTGTACTGGTTTTTTACAATAAACCTTTACTTATTTTATCCACCATGTTGTTCAAGTATATATTCCTATAGCACGGAATATAACATAAATAAATAAAATAATCATAAATGCAGTAAATTAACTCAAGGTCAGATAATAATCTGAAAACTCTAACCAAAAAATGAATGTGGAAAGCCATTGACCCACCTTTTATAAGCCTCCAGTGCTCTCTATATCGAGCAGTGGTTTCTTTTTTTGGTCATCCACCCCCGCAGCATCTCTAAAGTCCTGATCCCCCAACTGTGACATATACCATATTTTCTGGCTCACAAAACACTGTAGCTTGGAAGACACACCCTTTTTTTGTTGTATGGCAATGACATACTAACTGGTGGTTAGTAAATACACTATATATCTTTCATTGTACAAAGGCGGTTTTAAATCATTTTAATGAACTCGCCATGGTATCACAAACAATAGTAAATTAACTACTGCTGGCATCTCGTCTGCAGTCACTCTCTCACAGACATACCGTCGCCTTCCTCTGTCTTTTTTACAAATACTTTCATGGTAACTGCTCCGAATAGCTGCTTTCGCTGGTTCTCAGACTTCATGAATTAGAGCGTTCTACTAGGCTGGCATCTTGCTCACACTCTTTCACTGTCAAAATTGTTAAATGTAGCCGTCTCTTCTACTTCAATAGCTTCATGTCTCACACCTCTCACCTGTGGAACTCACTCTCCTCTTCCTGTTTCCCTGATAGCTATAATCTCCAACTATTCAAATGTAATGTCAATCGACGTCTCCAGATGCCTTGATCTATCCCCTATCCTTCTCTTCATCCTTTCCTCTATCACTCCTATTTGCTCTCGCTCCAACTCTCTGTAACCCCTTGCATGCTAGTGGCTTCCCACCTTGCTTGGGGTGAAATGCTTAAAAAAACAAAAAAAATGATACCGTTTGAACTGCAAGCTAACTGCTTTGTTGCTTTGCTTTTTTATTATAAGTACCATATTTTCTGGCTTGCAAGATGCTGCAACTTGGAAGACGCACCCTGATATTGGAAAAAAATATCTAAGGGAAAAAAAAGTAATTCTTGTACAACACATTCACATACTGGTGCCATGTATTGGTCACATTAATCACTTGTCTGATTTTGTTTGTATGGCAATGACATACTAATCAAGAGCAGAAACGTTCTTGCAGCTGCTAGTAAACAGAGAATGTTTAAGCTTGTGGCTTGGCTCCAGGAAGCTTTATAGGCTTGGAAGTACTTGTAACAGCTAAGTACTGAGATTACATCATATAAAAGGCTGAATTAGATAGCTGACTTTAGAGTTATAAATTCAACATACAAATCCACATCCCTATCAGTCAAGCCAATTAGGTGACCGTCCAAGCTTACTTGAGCCCTGGCATTGCCTTATATTCATTTTGGAAGATGCACACATATTTTTCAGGATATCTTTTAAGAAAGAAAGTGTGTCGTGTAAGCTGGAAAATATGGCAATTCTTATTATTCAAAAAGTGAACTAAAATGTGGAGGGAGACAAAAAGGCCATTAACTTGACTTTCCTTAAGAACTTCAGAATCAATCTATGCAGTTAAGTATTATCATTTAATTTTTAAATTTTATAATATTTGTAAAAATATTGTGTTAATAATATATTATTGTAATGAAGAAAATGGCAACTTACCTCAAACCAAGCAACAACATGTAACCTACATTGGAAAAGAAAGAACACATGTGGCTCTTGTTTATATATGAGAATGCCAAAATTCTACTACAATTCTATACAGCACGTACATTATTGTACAATGTACATGTACACAACTATTTTTACGTATGCATACTGTATATGCACTGTATGTATTACCTTGAGTACACACACATACTCGCTAGAAAAAAATCCATTGTTAATAACTCATTCTCCCCAAGCTAAAAATCAAATTGCCCTCCTGTGAGGCATGAACCCTACTTCAAGAATCATGGATACAGATCCTACATGAAGTCTGATCATCACTTAAGATGTAAAACTGCCAATCACAATGCAGTGTTGATTTTACATCCACCCTATTTATATATGTGTATGTATATATATCTGCGTGTTGCACGGGGGTGCAGTGGATAGGTGTTCAATATATGAAATCGGAGAGCTGAGTTTGAATTCCAGTTGAGTTTATTTCATTAACTTACATGCAAATACCCCAGGGAAAGGTATGAATCCATCACTTCTTCCTCCCAGCTATTGATAAACAGCAGGACAGAGTGGATCCTATAGCCTCAGTTGGCAACCAGTCTAGGAGAAAAAAAATCCAAATTCAAACCACCCTGGAGAGAGTTGGGCATCATCAGGCTAGCTTAACCAAGGCATATCACTGCCGCTATGGTTAGAGTATATGTGGTGTCCTTACAACACTAATGGTTATGGGGACTCATGATCATGTTCGTTGTGCTAGATGTTTCCAGCTTAGGTAAACATTTATATAATTTGCGATATCATATGTTCGATTTGTTACACAAAGGCATCAATACTTTTATTCACTCTTCTGATTAAAATTAGAAGAAAATTACAACTGCATTTCAACTGGGAAGAAGAAAATCTCAGATTTCAAAGCCTTGCAGTCATACCCAAGCACCGGAAAAGCTTCAGGAGCAAACCCAAGGGTATAAATCTTTTCAACACGGATTTTGGGGTATGACATCCCTTCCAGTTTGCTGTCAGCCGACGCAGAAGAGTTTTTTTTCTTTTGTGTGCAGTGTCCCTTCAGGATGTAGAGAATCATGGCTCTCCCTTCAGGATGTAGAGAATCATGGCTCTCCACATCTTCTTGTCCTTTCTAGCTCTTAGTGAGGCTTGTCTTTTTACTATCTCTTCTAATGCCTGTTCTGCCAACCATTTATATAAGCCCATTCTTCTATGTGTCGTGTCCCTTCCGGACATAGCTGATCATGGCTCTCCACAATTTCCTGTCTGTTGAGATGTTGAGTGTTTCCACGTGAGTATATGGTAATAACGAACAAACACAGTCGTAGGGAAAAATACTGGTATATTCAGAGAGGTATTTACATCAGAGAGATTAGTAGTAGAACGAACATAGGTTAGTAGTAACAATAAGTAATAGTAATAAAGTCCAACGGTATCTTCTGGTCGAGAAACGGAAGTGTAACTGATCACTACAGAAGTCTCACTCTGTACTGCACTACAACACTACTCACAGTCTCTAGAACTACTGTTCTATTTATAATAATAGGATCAGTCTATTGTGGTTGTGAAGGTGGGTGCGCCCCAACACTGTCCTTTGTAGCTCTTAGTAAATTTTGTCTTTTTACTATCTCTTCTAATCCCTGTTCTGCTAGCTCTCAGCATCAAATCTGGTCAACAAAACAAGTCCCCGCCAAAAAAATAAAATACAACAGCCAATCATAAATTTTGCCAAACAAAAAAAAAAAAAATGATTACCCTGGGTGCCACCAGATTTGCTTAAAAGAAAGCCCCTCATCTAACAGACATTCTGCTCAATCAAGCTTCATTATCCACCCCAAGCCTTTCTTGTCATCACCATTGAAAACCCTGTTTTGGTTTGATCTGTCATTCAACCAGAATCCAACAGAGACATTCTACTTGATCAAGTTTCACTATCCACTCTAATCCTCCCTTGTCATTCCCACCATGACCTTGGTCAGCTGACCCACCAATGCACCTTATCAGGCCTTATCAGGGATCAACCCCACTAATAATACCTGACTCATGCTACCACAAATTTGCAGCTTCAGAAATTCACTCTAGGCCTCTTTAGTCAACACCACCATGAGCTCAATCAATTGACCCACCATTTCATCTTTCCAGGCCTCACTAACAACACCCCACTCATGCTACCAAAGATTTGTGGCTTCACTTATCCACTCCAGATCTCTCTCATCATCATCATCATGACTACAGTCAACCAACCCACTACCCATACCAGGCCTTACCAACAGCACCCTTACACCTAGTCGCTTCCCTTACTAATGGCCTCTAAAGAACCACATATCAACAATTTTTCACCCTTTCATACAGCTATGCATATATTCTGAAAATTGATCAATACATGCTGTTGAAACTTTAATTCTTGTTTGTTCTTTCCTTTGCAACCATTCACTTGTTATAGCAGTGCTTTCCAGTATTGATGGGTGGGAGGGGTCTTCATAAACTTTTAATTGAAATGGTGTAGAATATTAACAGGTTTATGATGTCATTATTTTCTCTTCATGTTACATATGCCATTCATTTTAGTTGTTGCTGCTGCTGAAAGTCCTCAAGTGATATGGTTTCTGTTATCTGCTAGTTCTTTGTGATTGTCTTGCACCAATCCACAATGTTCAAAGACCAACAGGCTCCATTCACTCAAATCATAGCGGTTGAATACAGCTGGTAGTTTACAAATTTCTGAATGGGTTTGGGACTATTCAAGAGAGCCGTATGAAAATCTCGATCTGATGAGGTCATTTAAGATCATGACTCAAGTTTTCAGATTAATGTTTTGGTTTTGTAGCAACGGGTGGTGTTGGGTGAAACTACCTCTGTTCAATTTCTTTATCTCCTGTACTTAATTCATTATAACTGATTCATACATTAAGGCATTTACTATTTTGCTTTTACATTCTGGATTTTTATGGAGGATTCAGGATATAAAGCACAACCTTCAAACATCTTTGTGTATCAATTTGAAAGCCTAAAATGAATTAAAACTGTAGCCTCAAATAAATGTAGTTTTATCTTGCAGCATATGCCTTATATCTTGCCCAACTTAGCAATTCTTGTTTAATTGTGATTAACAATTTGCATATTACATAAAACTATGATACCAACTAAATGAAGTTTTATCATATCTACCACCATATATCTTACCCATCATCCTGGGTAAGACGTTAAACTACATCCGTGTCCCTGGTAAGATGTTAAACTACGTCCAGCAGCAAGGCTTCTGATCAGGAGGTTTTGAGGAGTGTGGAACCACCTCTTAATTGCTGGTGTTCCCAGGTCCACCCTGACCCGGGGTGGTAGCACCTGTTAGGGTCCCAGCTATGGGAAAATAGTTAACTATTACTAGCAATGCTTTTTTGAAAAAGAATAATTTCCAGTAATATAATTTTAAAGGAAATATATTACCAAAAACAGATTTTTGACAAAACAAAATATTACCAGCAATAAAAAATATTGTTGGCATTAAATAACCCATTGAGGTCGATATGCCATAAAACAAAATGAACCAAACCAATCTTACCCAACTTAGCAATTCTTTCTTAATAGTGATAAACAATTTGTATAATTCATAAGACTATGATATCAAATACATGTAGTTTTATCATATCTTGCAGCATGTCTTATATCTTGCCCAACTTAGCAATTCTTGAAGCAATTTGCATATTACATAAAACTATGATATCAAATAAATACAGTTTTATCATATCTACCAGTATATATCTTGCCCAACTTAGCAATTCTTGCTTAATAGTGATAAACAATTTGTATATTACATAAAACTATGATATCAAATAAATGCAGTTTTATCATATCTACCGGTATATATCTTGCCCATCTTAGCAATTATAAACAATTTGCATATTACTTAAGACTATGATATCAAATAAATCCAGTTTTATATCTACCAGCATATGTCTTATATCTTGCCCAAGTTCTTCCTTAATGGTGATAGATAACTGATATATCCAGTTTCAGAAATCATTTTAAAACAACAAAAATACACTTTTGTTAGTCATTCCCAATTTGATTTTGTGACCTTTATAAGTGATTCATAAGTTTTATTTTAGTGTTGACCGATTTGTGTATGTGTGGTACGATTAATGTTTTTGGTTCTTTTCAAATGTTGCTTCTTCATATTTCATGTCGTATTTTTTCAAATATCGCATCATAATAGATAAGTTTGTGGTTTCATAGGTTTTATTATTATTAAATACATTTAGTATGTTTGTTCCTCAGTTGAATGACATTTTATTGATGTTGATTGTCTTCTGTGGTTAATAAATCTATTATCTGGCGTCTTTTTTTTTTTGTTGTTACAGTTTATGCAATATACTATTTTTGTGTGACTGAGACTTGGTATTTGAAAAAACCTGATGTGACACTCACTGATGCGTGAAGACAGAACAATCAGAAATTAGCAAAGAAAACACAATGAATTTATGTAGACACAACCTTATCAAGAATAAAAGAATAAAACTTCGATAATGGCTGATGTAAGCTGAAAGCGTTCAGAAGATACTGGACATTTTATGTTCAAAATCTCCTTGGAAACTACAAAACTCTTAAACAAAGAACTTCAAGCAAACCTCGTATATATCACATTGTTATTTCTAAGAAATTAACATATTGTATTTATATGATATTATTTCTTATTACTGTCCATACTCATGTATATATGTATGAAATCGACTAAGTTCGACACTTATTTTAATATATTTTATTTATATATACACAAATATTTAAGTAAATGCTCTGTTTATAATAAATAGTATTGACAACATTTACCAGCCTGAACGTCTAAGAGATTTTTATAGAAAATATGTTTCCTCTGACAGGAATCGAACCTGTATCCTACATGGAACCATCATATACCCTGATGTGCTATACCAGTTTAGCTACGAAGGAAGCGTCTGGTTAGCATGTTCAAAGTTTGTAATTTAAATGCCGTAAAATTGACCTTGCTAACCAGAAAGCTGTAACACGAGGGGAAATGGAAAAATCAGGCGTGGCTGACCACATATGGAGAGAGAAGGGAGATCACCGCCCTCTGTGGGATCAGGTTGAGATCATAGACAGAGAACACCATTGGAAAATTCATAAACTTAAGGAATCAGCATATATGCTAGGCCACAAAAATCTCCTGAGCCGACCAAGCATAGAAATGAATACAATATGGGAACCAGTAATAAGGAGTGCCAGAGAAAAGTGATAATAATAACAAAAAGTTGCAATATGAGCTCTGGTAAAAACATGTAATGATAACAGCAAAAAATTGCAATATGAGCACTGGTAAAAATGGTTGCTGAAGACATTAGGGTTATAATAGCCACAAATTCATACACAGATGTCCTCAAGGACACACAGCGCAGTGGATAACGGTGTTTGTTAGATCCAGTGACAGGACCCAAAGAGTGTGAGTTCAATACCCAGTTAAAGCAGTGGAGAACTTTCAGGAGTTAACTGATAACTGACGTCCATTGACATGGCACGGGGAACTAGAACTGTCTACCCCCAGGGAGTGAAATAAAGGGGTCAGTTTGACATTCAGAAGAAGGCCAAAAACGTTGTAATAAATATGGCGACAAAGATGAGGACAATAGACCGAATAATGTAAATAGTGCAGATAAGACTTGTTTGCCATTATAGGGGTGGCACATATTCAAAACTCACTGGAAGATATTTCCTGTTTATTAAGACTCTCAAATGCACAGGCCAGTAAAGTAACTTAAAAAAAATTGCTGAAAATGTAACGGTGGGGGTGGTATATGTTTTTTACCCTTTTTATCATCAGAGAAATTATGAAGTAAAAACAACACCTATCACATACCACATACAGGTGATCCTGCTATATATTAAAAGATTCTTGTGAGAATAGCAGATGTTATTGGTCCTAACCTGGCATGCTAGCTTCAGTCACTTTCCGACCACCTTAATGTAGCTTCCCTGTGCCTTTTTCTATAAATACTTTCAAGTAATTGTTCTGATGAACTCTTTGCTATTCTACCTAGACTTTATGAATTTAAGTGCAGTACTAAATTGGCAACAAGATCTCATCAATTTACAGCTGATGCAACCGTAAGTTCTATACTAATAGTTTCTTCTATCACACTTCTCACTTGTGAAACTCTCTTCCAGCTTTGATCTTTAAAAATTTAAATGCAATGTCAATCGTTATCTTCTTAATTTCTATTCTTTTATTATTCTCATGCTTTAATAAGGTATTTCTTATATTCGTTCACACGCAGTAACCCCTGCATCTTAGTGGCTTTATTGCCTTGCTCGGGGTGAAATGATTAAAAAAAAAAAAATTCAAAAATTGACGTGTATTTTTTTTTTTTTTAATTTGCATTAAGAAAAAAAGATTTTTTTATTTTTTTTAATTCTATTAAAATGTTTTTCCATTTTTAATTTTTTTTTTTTTTTTTTAGGTGGGGGAGTAAAAATTTGGAGCAATGAATGATCCTAAATGATACAACACCTACAAAAAAATTAAAAATAAATTAATCTGATTGAATTATCAAAATGAAACGAGAGAAAATTACTCAGCTTAATTATTTTCATGCAAGAAGTCAAAAGAAAGAAAAAAAAGAAATACTAATCCAAAAAATAAAGATAAAAACGAAAATTGATCTTTTGAAAAGTTGGGCAAAAGAAAAAAAAAAGAAAAAGATTAGTTGTTCGTGGGTGTGCGCTTCACTGTTGGAAGAGCGAGGTCATTCCTCCCCCTGTCAAACTGTAGTCGTCTTTCTCGAAGTGGAAGTGATACCATTGTTATATCTACTTTTACAACTGGAGTTGGGGACAAATACCCTTGGGTAAGTACACATTTTTTCTTATTTACCGCTACTAAGAAACACCCAGAATTATTCGAGACGTATTAACGATTGTATTATACATTTTTTACGGTCAAATAAAAAAACGTGTTTCGGATAAAAATTATAAGAAAACATTGTGTGTCTAACGCAAGCAACAGTTCGTCTAGAGGGTGGCCAGAAAATGGGTGATCGATTTTTAATATTCTGTGTTTTGTAAATTGATCCCCCTTATCTTTGGCTATAAAGTAACCATTACTTTTGGGTTGGATCGTGTTCTAAAGTGGTCCTCCTCTTTTTGGTCGCCGCTGAAGATATTTTCGGGCGATTAAAAATCAGGTGTCCCCCACTTTTTCTTTTTGTTCCCCCTCCTCTCGACTTTTCAGTTGGGAAGGTGTGTAGCAGTGTCTGGACTTTTTGTAAGTTGTCGATTTTAACTTTTATTTATCGGAAAGCTGAACTATTTGAATATTTGCCGTCTTTCTTTCTTTAAAAACTGAATTATTTCTTAAAACATTTTTAAGTAAGTTAACTCCGATATTTTCACATTTATAAAGATAATCTACCCGAATTTTGTTATGTTGATAAGATCAAATTCTGTTTTTAATCACTTTTTAACGCGCACTTTGTAAAAAACGAAAAAAACAAGTGCGTTGTTAATATTTGAGATATTTTACACAGAAAATAAAGTTTAACAAATCTTATTTTACTTTGTAAAAGTTCATTACTTCGGTAAACTTTTTTGCGTCATTTTTGGTACAAATATACGTTTTTTTTTTTTTGTTTTTTTTTTAATAAATAATTACGCTTTATTTCCGTCGATATATTGATGAGTAAACTTCTTTTTTTTTTTTTTTGTCTTTCAACTGTACATACCTTTTCTTACCTGTCTAGAAACTTCCCTTCCAAAACTTTGACTTTCTTTTTGGACAATAAAAAAAATCCCGCCTACCCGTTAATTAGCGTTTATTTATTTTTATTAGTTCATTCTTTTATATTACTGTTTTTAACAAGTATCTTTGAAAAAGTCAGCCTAAGCTCTAAATCCGTTTCTGCTGTTACTAGAGAGAGTATGATGGCTGCGTTTTTTTTTTTTTTTTACCTGGTGAGAAAGAACTATATCTCACCTGGCCTACAAAACTTACTTTTCGTGTTGCATTTTTTTACGTATCTAAGTTCAGAACTAATAACCCGTCAAAACTGTTCTAATAATTAGAACATAATTTAAACAATTATTTTTTATACCGAATGTCCGGACGAAAATGCACCTACTTTTTAAAATTTGAATCTACAACTTTTTTTCTCACAGTACATGTGCGAAGTTTTTTTTGTTTTTGTTTTTTTTTAAGCAGTAATATTGTAACTTTCTAGTTTACGGATATAATACCTTTTTCTTTTAAGTACTTTTTTTCTCTTGTAAAAATATAAAGTGTATATATTTTTAACGGGTGTGTCCTTGGATACAATTACAAAGAGAAAAAAAAAACTCTCCTGATCTTGTTTTGAAAGTTTCTTCTCTTTCGACCTCTTTCTCACCTTTTCTTTTATTGGTGACACAATTTGAACATTTATTTTTTGTCCTTTCTACTCTTTCTTTTTATTGTACCATTTGGTGAAAGAAAACTGAGGTCGTCTTATAGCAAACAAACACACTACTACCAATAAAATAAAAATAAAATTTAAAACTCTTACTAAATTTTAAATTGTCATTCTTTTTTTTTTGTTTTTCTTTCGCGTTGGTGATTGTGTTTCGAAACTCATTTTGATTAACTTGTGCGTTTTAAAATGATTTTCTTTCCGAAAGTAAACTCCGTAAAAGGATTGAAGTGCTTGCTTCTTTCCTAATGTTATGAATTTTTATTTATTTTTTTTAGATAGGTGGGGGTTATTCGTCGCCACTTTTAAAATTAATTTTCCAACTTTTTCACAAATGCGGACGTGTAGTAAATATATATATATATATATATATATATATACACACACACACTATCGCAAAGAAAGATTACTTTTTTAGCAGTCTGAAAAAGATCACCATTATTTAAAAAAGGTGGTGACAAAGTTTAATTATTATATAACCCACAAGAAAATCGTTTTAAAAAGTGGCGACAGGTAACCCAAAAGTACCTTATTTCATTTGCGGGATAGTAGAGACGGAAATATATCGTTAACAAATGAAATGCCCCTGCTCTAAAAAAAAAAAAAACTAAATCAGTTTCATTTCCCGTCAAAAACTTCAATCTCCCAGTATTTCAAGTCCGACTGTTTGAAAAATGTTAAATTCTTAACTGAAATTTATTTATTTATTTTTTTTTTTGTAAGTATAATATGATGCTAAAACGATCAAAATGACAATAGCGCCTAAAATAGTTTCCATTTGCGACTCATTAATTTAATTTTTATTATTAAATTAGGAATATAGGTTCACCTATCGTCCAGTTCACGCTCCTTCCCGATCTTTTAAACAAGAGTAGAGAGGTGTATACCTTGATTAAGTCTGGATTTCCGGTTCCTTAAAGTCTTCCCATTCTCTTTCACTCCCAGTAGTCCCCTTACGTCTTAGTGGCATTATCGCCTTGTTTGGTGTGAATTGATTAAATTTTGTTTTACTATGTAGTATTAATTTAGCAAACCTTTCTCTGTATAGTCATAATAATGTTAACTTTAAGTTTGCATTAATTTTTTTCCTGCATGTAAAAGAACAAGAAATTAAATTTAAAATGCTATTGGTCCTATTCTTAAAATTAATTAAGATTAAAATTAATTAGTAAAAATGAATGTAAATCTTTAAGATAAAAAAAACAAAAACATTTATAAAGAAGATATAAACTAGCAATTTAACTTGGAATGGCCCAAGTCAAATATTGTGGCCGAAGTTTAAAAAGAAATTTAGGATGTCGCAAAGTGTGACACTGGAATCCGAACTTTCATTCCAGAAGCTAAGCAGAGTATTAAGAAACAGGAAATATTCGTACTGAACTCTTATATAATAATGGTCTTCCTATGGCAGTGTATGCTGGACAATCTCAAGACAGGGGAAGAGACAGGAAGCAACAGAAATATATAGTCTTCCAAAAAAAAAAAAATGAAAAGGTTGCTGAGAATACCATGGACCGAACATGTGAACAACGACGAGAAAGGAAATTTATCCTTATCAAGAAGAGACCAATTGAAATATATAGGGGCATATAATGAGGAAAGAGGGCTTGGAAAATCTGATGCTCACAAGACAGATTGAAAGCAAGAGGGACAGAAATAAGAAACTCCTTGGTGAGCTTGAGTAAAAATGGATGACGGAACAGGGTTTAGGAAATAAAATAACAAAGAAAAGTTATTAAGAGCTGAAAAGAACTGGAAATTGTGGAGAGCCATGATCGCCTACGTCCTGAAAGGATACTGCACATAGATGAATAAAAATGCTAAAGATTCACTGTTTCGTAAATTTTGTTTCACTTTTTGTTCATATGAAATAAATCGGTCATATCATAACTTAGTTTTTCATTACTACTTGTAGTTGTGAATACTTCATACATTTTTTTTTAACATATCCTACAGACCCTCTAAGCCGAACCACAGTTCTTAATTTGTAGCACTTTTTTCCCCATGTTGTAGTAATATTCCAATATAGTTTATTACTGTTATTGCTGGTCCGTGCAATTAAATATTCCATCTTTGAGAATTTTGCTGAAATACCCAAGTTTGGCAGTTATATTTTCTTTATTTAAAATTTAACCCCAAAAGTACACAATCTTGTCCAGGGATAGTAACAATTTTTATGGAAGTTCGACCTTAGATTTAGTTTATTAAACTTGTACGATGATTGTGGAACAAGTACCCTTGCTGAAATGAACGAGAGGTTGTGGAGAGCTATAATCGTCCACTTCCTGAAGGGAACATGGTACATATGCTAAGGGTAGAGGGAGCGAAAGATCGGTGTGTGTGTGTGTCTCTCTCTCTCCCTCCCTTCCTTCCTTCTTTCCTTCACATTCAGTCAACCCCTAAGCACCTGTTCTCGTCCTCTCCCTCATGGTCGTTTTTTTCCGGTAGGGACACACACGGAAGTAGGTATTTATTTGTGAAATCTAAATATAGACATTTCTGTTTTTATTTTAGTTGTTTTCAAAGCAAGCATGGCGAAGTTGTGCGTTGAAACCTGTGTGACGTGGGTGATTATGGCTCTCTACAACTTCCTAAACATTGTCCTGTCAAGCATTTAAGCTCGTTAGGGGAGGTTACGCACTATTTTCCTTTGTCTCTCTTGTGAGTGTCAAATTCATCAAACCCTCTTTCCTCGTATGCTCTAGAAATTCCAACTGTCTTTTTCGTTTCATTTTCCATGATATTCTCAGCATCTTTCTGTAGAACCGCATTTGTTGTTTTCAATCTCTTTATCTGTGATGAGATGGTCCCGCATTCATTTCTATATAGGAGCATCGATTACATAACAATTAAGTAGTCTTTTCTTTGTTTATAAGCCGAATTAATAATACTTAGCTTTCGGAAGGCATCTTTCTTTCGAATTTCGTTGTCACATTTTCCGTTGTCACATTTTAAAACACTCCACTGACACTAACGTAGAAATTGTCCGCTGAGTTGGGAGGGGGGCACGCCTGCAACTTCGTCGTCAGTAAAAACATTTTCATGGTTATTTCATAAGTTTTATAAAGAAATAGGCATTTCGAACAGGAGTAATGACTTTGATTTTTTTTTAAAAATCTCACTATAGACACACACACACACACACACACACATATATATATAATATATATATATATATATATATATATAAATGAATCTTATAGTTAATGGAGGGGCAGTTTTCTATGTAAGTCACTACACCTAGGGAAGCCCAAGACAAATATGTTCATACGATGTGATTTCTTAAAATGTCCAAAACGGCTCGAAATTGGAAATCGGTGAGCCAAGTTCGAATTCCGGTTGGGTTCGTTATAATAATTTACACGCAAAAACCCTTGGGAAAGGTATGAGTCTATGATTTCCCACCAGGTAAGGGTTACTTAGTAGGACTTGTAGCAGTAAATCATTATGGCTAATAAACTCTTACAATGTAAAAAAAAAAAAATAATTCTGGCTTTAAATAACCTGGAAAAGGTAGATAAGCCGTAACAAAACAAATCTGAAGTTTTTCAATATCGATTTTGTACTCCAGATTACTAATTAAAATATTTTAATTTTATTTGTTTTTATTTATTTTTTATTTGGGTTTTTATTTATTTTGACAAATTAAGTTAAGAAATCACGTCCTATAAGCATATTTGTTTTGGGCTTCCGTAGACGTAGGGGCGTACATTTACAATGAATTTACGTAGCAAACTGTCCTCCCTCCCACCTATTCAGGTTAATAATTTTTATTTTATTTATTCTTGATCTGGAGTTCTTAATCTGTGATATGGAGAGGGAAGGGCGAAATTATATCTGGTTGTAGTGTCTATTGTATTATTAATTTACAATGTGTGTGTGTGTATGTATCTTTTGTTTTGTTCCTCCTCCCACCTCGCGCAATGCTAGACATGGGTATTATTAATTAATTTTAAATTTTATGTTTCATATTACGAATAATATTACGGAGCAAACTTGTCAACAGTCTTTTTTTTTTAGAATGGCACTTGTGCCAATTATCCGAGGAAGTAGACAATTAAAGAATCTTTATGTGACTATTGCAAAAGTTGTGAAAATTTTTAATAAAAGATGGGGGTGCGGTAAATTTCCATAAGTTTTGTCCTGTAACTTGTTGCTTATTTTCACACTGAGTGTGCGTTCTCCTTTAAGAAAAATAGAAATGAACAAAAAAGTAAAACTAACATTAATGCCAATAGTTTTACTGTGAAGTATTTTATAGTGTACATGTTGTATGTTTAGGTAGCAAACATTCACTAATACATGTTTCATTGAAAGTGATATGACAACGTACGTTTTGTGTTTCTGCTATGTGAACAGTTTTTTTTTTGTTGTTTTTTGAGCTCTTTCGGCTAAGCGCACGGGAAACCCAAAATCATTTGGATACATTATACAAATGTTCAAAAAGGAAATCTCTTTGATACCCAAAAATTAGTTGTTGTGTGTGTCTACAGGCCACCACCCGTCTATAAAGTCGACTGACACTACATCTCTCGGACCAGAGCTCAATACGGACACCTCATTTAACCAGCGTGGAATTGTACCAACATCAACGCACAATGTGCTCGTCAAGCACACGAATGTTATACGTTACGCCCCCACCCAACTGCAAGAGGCATTTAAAAGTGGATTCCTTCCCCACTATATATATATATATATATATATATATATATATATATTATATATATATATATATATATATATATATATATATATATATATATATATATATATATATGCGTGTGTATTTTCAAGGGCATGTGGCCGAGTGGTTAGAACGTTCGCATTCTGACCATGAGACATAGTCGATTTTATCGGACTGGAGGGGTCGATCTCGGCGTGCGGCACCTTTGGAAATTGCCTGAAAACCATGCCACTGGATGACCCAAGCCTTGTGAGTGAAATTGGGTAGACAGAACCTTTGGGTTCAGTCGATAGCTGTGCTATCTTCAAATTGTTGAGCAAGCGTCTGCAATAGGGATTGGCTAGCCGCCCTAGTAGACAGGTATCCAGATCCTCGAATACGAGTGGCCAGCAATATCCGGCCGTTAATAACATACTGAACACGGCCAAGATGTACTGGCCGTATCAGGAATACACACACACACTTTCAGCAACTTTTCTACAATAACACTTGGCCACCATATATATGTGTGCGTGTGTATAGAAATTTATGCTGTGCATCTGTTAGCGTTCCATCCATATAGGGAAAAAGTGATTTTATTAGCCACTTAAAAAATGTCTTTCGATTTATTACTAATGCTGGAAATAGTTCACTTACGATTAGCTGTTAAAACGGTTAATAATAATTAAAAAAAAAAATAAAAAAACGAATATTAAGCATAGAACTGTTGTTGGTTGGATGGACTGGATCCAAGAAAAACATTTTTTAAGTTGGCAATCCCTTGTTTTTCTGATCATGCATTTAAAATGCTCAGTTGCAATAAAAATCTTATCAAAAGATTAAGAAGCGATATTTTTATTGAAAAATTTCGTTGAAAAAGTCTTTTTCGTAATATGAGAGCCGGTACATTTACTACTCATACAATCTGTTAAATACACTTTTAAAAATCTGTTTTTTATTTATTTTTCCGCTTTAAGTGTGAAACTCGCTGACTGTCTTACTCTTTCTCTCTCTCTCTCTCTGCTCCCTTAATTCGACCCACTCACCCCCGCCTACCCTCTCTCTCTCTCTCTCTTTCTATTTAGTAGTTGAATGAATGAATCTATTTCGTCGTCGGCTGCCTACGAAAATCGGATTAAAAACATTCCGGAGTTTTGAGGTTGTGGTGGTTCGTCATCGTCATGCAGCTTCTCTTAGTAACGGACACTGTGTCAAAATGCTGACCGCCACTATCACTTCGTGACCCCTTATTCCTCTTCCCCGACTCT
>OZ038514.1:7774263-7796763 GCA_964036315.1 Acanthosepion esculentum
ATGAAATAATTGTTTGTACGAAAAGTAAGGAACTATGTACATCACATTGTTTTTAAATTGAGTGGCGACAGAAGAATTATCATTGAACTTTGAAAAGGTAAGCTTAATTATTGTTATTAAATATTAATGCAATACTTAAATGCAGCAATCAATTTTTCGAATGAACTGTCTGCAAGTAAAGATGAGAAACGGTGGAGGGAATTACCGTGTTTCATACTTCTTAAATTTACAAATTCAAATTTGTGTTAAGATGGACATCTGACCAAGCTGAGCCTCAATCTGAGCTACATGTGACTTCATTTTTTTTTTTTTTTTTTTTTTTTTTTTTAACCAGTGGGCAATAGTGGAGGTTATTTTTGTGAAAAAACGTTCTGTATTTTATATATATATATATATATATATATATATATATCCTTTATTAAAAAATTATAACATAAAAATACTACAAAAATAGCCGTTTTTGTTTTCAGCACTTCTGGTGTTGTCTCAAGTGATGGTGTTGAATAATATATATATATATATATATATATTATATATATATATATAAATAAAAACAGCAAAACTTAAGTGTTTCGTAGATGCGTTTTTTTACATGTATCGGTTGTTGAATCCAGAATAGAATAGCAAATGCTGATTTTTCGGGACTCCTTGTTTGGCCAGTTTTCCACAACATAATCTTACGTATTTGTTTCTGACTTGGACGTTAGTTGAACTTAATCACAGACACACACACACACACACACACACACACACACTCTCTGTAGTATTATTATTATTAGTAGTAGTAGTGAAAAAAAAATCCAGTCTTATTAATCATTACCCTGTCCTATTTTTCCCCTACTATGCTTAGCTGCAGGTGTGTATGTGTGTGTGAGACAGAGGGGTTTTTTTTTTTTTTTTTTTTTGTTTGTTTGTCAATAGATCTTCTTTTACCTCATTTTGTAAATGAGGGACCTGGTCATGACTGAACTCGGTTACTGCTGTAATAATTTATTAAACATTTTAGGGCGAGGCACTATAAGTAGGTACGTGTGTGTGAGTAAACATTTTTTTTTTTTTAGAACTGTGGGATTTGGTAAACAGATCAAGAGTCCTAAAGAAAATGTGCCTTTTAGTGGGACTTACAATCTCATAGCCAGCAGACATAAATCACCCCCAATCTCATGGCCAGCAGTTGTAAATCACCCCCCCCTTACTTAATAAGCGTTTAATAAGAAATACAGTCAGATATTCATTGTTTTCTTCTATATGGTGCTAAAGAATTTTCAATGCATTTACTTCAAACTACCCCCCCCCCTTAGTATTGGATTAGATTTTAGGAAATAGGACCTGCCGAGGTTTATATTTTATTTATTTATTTATTTTTTTTTTTTTTAAATAAAAGCCTTCCTTTCCCACTTTCCAATTGGAAAGAATGTTTGTTTACCTATATATATATATTGACCTACATTCGTCATCTCTATCACTCCCTCACCCCACAAGATGTTTAGGCTGTTTTGTTTTTTTGTTTTTTGTTTCCTTTTTATTAGCATAGCTGATTTTTTTTTTTTTTTTTGTGTGTGTGCTAAAAGCTCTTTAACATTAAGAAAAAGGAAAAAAAGGCGTGTCACTGATTAAAATGCACTTGTTTCAACCCTCACATCAAATTTGTATTTATGGAATTGGTATGGCAGTGAGAGAAGCAGACATTCAGTTGGCAGACCTGGGGTTGAAGGTCGATTGATACTCGTTAGCCATCACCTGAACAAAACAGCAGTTGGGGAAAGAAACATTTTTATTTTAAGGGTGCAGTAGTATAACCTAATTAAAACTCTAGGAATAGATCCCATGCACCTGGTGAAAAGTTGAATTCTTAGAAAAAAAAACTCCAAAAAACTTGTGTTAAAATGTGTATTTATTTTTATATTTATATTTTATTTGTGTATTTTTTGTTGAGATAGAGCCAGATAGATAGATTGATAGATAGATAGAGCCAGATAGATAGATTGATAGATAGATAGATAGAGCCAGATAGATAGATTGATAGATAGATAGATAGAGCCAGATAGATAGATTGATAGATAGATAGATAGAGCCAGATAGATAGATTGATAGATAGATAGATAGAGCCAGATAGATAGATTGATAGATAGATAGATAGATTGATAGATAGATTGATAGATAGATAGATAGATAGAGCCAGATAGATAGATTGATAGATAGATAGATAGAGCCAGATAGATAGATTGATAGATAGATAGATAGAGCCAGATAGATAGATTGATAGATAGATAGATAGAGCCAGATAGATAGATTGATAGATAGATAGAGCCAGATAGATAGATTGATAGATAGATAGAGCCAGATAGATAGATTGATAGATAGATAGATAGAGCCAGATAGATAGATTGATAGATAGATAGATAGAGCCAGATAGATAGATTGATAGATAGATAGATAGAGCCAGATAGATAGATTGATAGATAGATAGATAGAGCCAGATAGATAGATTGATAGATAGATAGATAGAGCCAGATAGATAGATTGATAGATAGATAGATAGAGCCAGATAGATAGATTGATAGATAGATAGATAGAGCCAGATAGATAGATTGATAGATAGATAGATAGAGCCAGATAGATAGATTGATAGATAGATAGATAGAGCCAGATAGATAGATTGACAGATAGATAGATAGAGCCAGATAGATAGATTGACAGATAGATAGATAGAGCCAGATAGATAGATTGACAGATAGATAGATAGAGCCAGATAGATAGATTGATAGATAGATAGATAGAGCCAGATAGATAGATTGATAGATAGATAGATAGAGCCAGATAGATAGATTGATAGATAGATAGATAGAGCCAGATAGATAGATTGATAGATAGATAGAGCCAGATAGATAGATTGATAGATAGATAGATAGAGCCAGATAGATAGATTGATAGATAGATAGATAGAGCCAGATAGATAGATTGATAGATAGATAGATAGAGCCAGATAGATAGATTGATAGATAGATAGATAGAGCCAGATAGATAGATTGATAGATAGATAGATAGAGCCAGATAGATAGATTGATAGATAGATAGATAGAGCCAGATAGATAGATTGATAGATAGATAGATAGAGCCAGATAGATAGATTGATAGATAGATAGATAGAGCCAGATAGATAGATTGATAGATAGATAGATAGAGCCAGATAGATAGATTGATTGATAGATAGATAGATTGATTGATAGATAGATAGATTGATTGATAGATAGATAGATAGAGCCAGATAGATAGATAGATAGAGCCAGATAGATAGATAGATAGAGCCAGATAGATAGATAGATAGAGCCAGATAGATAGATAGATAGAGCCAGATAGATAGATAGATAGAGATAGATAGATAGATAGAGCCAGATAGATAGATAGATAGAGCCAGATAGATAGATAGATAGAGCCAGATAGATAGATAGATAGAGCCAGATAGATAGATAGATAGAGCCAGATAGATAGATAGATAGAGCCAGATAGATAGATAGATAGAGCCAGATAGATAGATTGATAGATAGATAGATAGAGCCAGATAGATAGATTGATAGATAGATAGATAGAGCCAGATAGATTGATAGATTGATAGATAGATAGATAGAGCCAGATAGATTGATAGATAGATAGATAGAGCCAGATAGATAGATAGATTGATAGATAGATAGATAGAGCCAGATAGATAGATTGATAGATAGATAGATAGATAGAGCCAGATAGATAGATTGATAGATAGATAGAGCCAGATAGATAGATAGATAGATAGATTGATAGATAGATAGATAGAGCCAGATTGATAGATAGATAGAGCCAGATTGATAGATAGATAGAGCCAGATTGATAGATAGATAGATAGAGCCAGATTGATAGATAGATAGCCAGATAGAGCCAGATAGATAGAACCACATATAGTGCTTGTTGTAAGTCACAAAGTATGAATACAAAATATCTTGCAATGATTGCTAATTCCTTCCCTTCCTGAAAAAGTTTTGCTTTTGTTGTATCTTCCACTGTGATATCTCCAAGGTGATGTGCCATCTTTCCAAGAAAATCGGATTTAGTTCGTCCAGAGCAGAATCCTTTCTTTCCATAATCCACTGCTTGAAAATCTTTCTATACAAATACGGTTTCAATAATACTAAGCATACTATTTACAAACATATTCTAATCTTTCAATGAAAGCATTAAAATAATTTATAGACATACAGTAGCCTCACCCTCTGCTCCTGAACCAAAGACGATAAGGTTTCAATATACCCAAAGAATCACAGATGAAACTAACCCTCTACCTCCCCTCCTTTTCCATATCTGCTGATGATAAAATTTGTTATAAATCAAGCACAATGAGATTATCAAAATTCGTAATAAAGTAGGACAACTTAGGATGACATTTGAAATTTCTGGTACACATAATGAGGAAAGAGTTGTGCGAATTTGACACTCAAAGGACATTCTGAAGGCAAGAAACTGTTAACCTGCAAAGGGATGATAAGCCCTAGAAAATGAATCTAGCAATCGTATGGCCCTAAAATAACCTGCAAAGAGATAAGCCCTAGAAAATGAATCTAGCAATTGTATGGCCCTAAAATAACCTGCAAAGGGATGATAAGCCCTATAAAATGAATCGAGCAATCGTATGGCCTTAAAATAACCTGCAAAGAGATGATAAGCCCTAGAAAATGAATCTAGCAATCGTATGGCCCTAAAATAACCTGCAAAGAGATAAGCCCTAGAAAATGAATCTAGCAATTGTATGGCCCTAAAATAACCTGCAAAGGGATAAGCCCTATAAAATGAATCGAGCAATCGTATGGCCTTAAAATAACCTGCAAAGAGATGATAAGCCCTAGAAAATGAATCTAGCAATCGTATGGCCCTAAAATAACCTGCAAAGAGATAAGCCCTAGAAAATGAATCTAGCAATTGTATGGCCCTAAAATAACCTGCAAAGGGATGATAAGCCCTATAAAATGAATCGAGCAATCGTATGGCCTTAAAATAACCTGCAAAGAGATAAGCCCTAGAAAATGAATCTAGCAATTGTATGGCCCTAAAATAACCTGCAAAGAGATGATAAGCCCTATAAAATGAACCGAGCAATCATATGACCTTAAAATAACCTGCAAAGGGTTGATAAGCCCTATAAAATGAATCGATCAATAGGGTGGGCCAAAAGTAGGCTTACACTTAGCAGGTGCACACTTTACATTCTTTTAAATAACCGTTTATTGTATTTGTTACAATCATATTTGTTCAAAACTGTTTGTGTTTTTACATTTGTTTAATGTTACTTACATTATTTTATTTTTATTTATTTATTTTTTTTAGCTCCATTTAATCTCATTAAGAGCTCCAAATGTCCTTCTTCAACATTGCAACATTCCTTGAACTTCTCGAGAACATTAGGACACGCATCATGGCATAAATCACAATCTGTATTAATTTCAATAAATACTTCTGAGATGTACTCTTTTAATTTGTCCACTGTGTGGGGATTTCTTCCATAAACCTTGTTCTTTACTACACCCCCCAAAACGAAATCTATTGGTGTTTGGTCAGGTAAGCTCAGTGGCCATTCACTTTCCCTTTCTTCCAACCCAACTGAACCGAGCTGTGGAAAGGTTTGGTTAAGGTAGTCCCTTACTGAAAGATCAGTTCAGCAAAGTTGGATCTTAAACCTGAAACAAATAGTGTAAGCCTACTTTTGTCTCACCAAGTAGATTTGTTCTTGGCGTAGATGTTAGCAACTTCAGCATATGTTTTTTTTTTTTTTTTTTTTTTTTTTTTTTCAATTAAAGACCCCCCCACACACACACACACACACATACACTTTTTTTATGACTTTTCAAGGATATCTGAATTGTTAGCATTTGGCACTTTAATAAACATCTGTTTCTCGAGCTGAGAGTGGGCACCTGAAACATTGTCTCAATAGGATTTAATTTGACTATTTACGTAATTGCTTTTTATCTCTTTGCAGTATGACTGTAATATTTTTTTTTATTCAAAAGCACACCCCCCCCCACATCATAAAGAAATTTCTATCTATCCGTCTCATTAATTTCTCTCTGGCAGCAAAACCCCTTCTTAGATAATGCTACATTTGTTTTGTGCTAATGCTCCTGGGGAAAGGATAGATTAATTTTTCTTTCTTACCAGCAGGGCAAACTGGGGTCTCTGGCCTTTGTTGGGAACCTCTCTAGGAGAAAGATAATTTTAAATTCAAATCTAAAGAGGGATGTATGAGGACTTTGCATCACAATACAGTTTCTTTCATCAGTTCTCCTGAGGTGCTGTCGTTTCTACGCAAGCCTTTGTCTTAATTGCATGCACTCACATGCAGTTGCAAACAGAACTGTTGATTCCTCTCGCAGGTCAATTGAAATATTGCTTGCACGCTCTGCAAAATTCAACCAAAATGTCGGTTTAAAATTTTTTTTTTCTTCTGAATTTTGAATGCCGTATTTTATATCCAAATCAAAATTGTGGATAAACTCTCTGAAGTTCATGTTTTCTGTTTTTTCTTAAAGTATTTACAACCATCGTTATCAAGAACTGTCTGTCTTTATTATGGTTGACATGATTTTGTTATAAATTTAGGTCGAGAATGTTTTGTATGCACACACACACACACTAAAAATGTTTTGTATGCACACACACACACACTAAAAATGTTTTATATACACACACACACACACACACACACACACACACACTAAAAAAGTTTTATATACACACACACACTAAAAATGTTTTATATACACACACACACTAAAAATGTTTTATATACACACACACACAAAAAATGTTTTATATACACACACACACACACTAAAAATGTTTTATATATACACACACACACACTAAAAATGTTTTATATACACACACACACACTAAAAATGTTTTATATACACACACACACACACACTAAAAATGTTTTATATACACACACACACTAAAAATGTTTTATATATATATACACACACACACTAAAAATGTTTTATATATATATATATATACACACACTCTAAAAAATGTTTTATACACACACACACAAAAAATTAGATCAGTTGAATTTGCTACAGTATCCTCAGGTGATTTTTATCAATTGAATTTCCAACGCTTTATTTTTTTTTTTTTTAAATACAAAAAAAAACAAACTAGTGAATGCAATATTATTTTTAAAAAAATAAACAAACACACAACATTGAATGTGATAGGAGGAGGATGTGAAGAAGGAAGGAAAAGAAGAAAAAGAAAGAAAAGTGTATTATAAATATATCGGTGGGAGCGGGGGTAATTTTAAAAATAATATAGTTATAATATATGTAATTGTATGTGTTTCATACTTTATAACTTCACAGGCTAAAGTAATGTTTTTGTTGATGGGATTATGTGTTAGGGGTTTAATATAAAAACAGTTGCGCACTGATATGAATAGTGAAATTTTAAACTTTCAAATTCCTTTAATTTTTTTTTCCGCTTTGTTATACTTTTTGCCTAACATTGTTCTGATATATAAACATTTATATATCATCCCCACCACCATTTTTTTTTTTTTTTTTTTTTTTTTTTTGGAGGGGTGCATTTATGGTGGGATTCAAATTAGTCCAAAGTGATATCAAGTGTAAAGTGGTTACATAGAGCTAGATCTTACCAGAAAAGAATGAATCCAAAATTTTTTATCTCCTTTATTTTGTATACGTATTACATATTTTATACATGCTCATCTGCAGTCACTTTCTCACAGATGTGCTGTGGCTTCCCTCTGCCTTTTCTACAAATCTTTTAATAGCAACTACTCTGATGAGATACTCTCACTGGTACTCCAACTGCATGAATAAACGTGTTACTAGGTTGGCATCTTAGTCCCACCTCCCCACTGTCGAAACGGTTAAATGCAACAGCTTCTTCTATCGCACTTCCCAACAGTGGAACTCCCTTCCTCTTACTTGCTTCCCTGATTGCTATAATCTTCAAATATTCAAATGTAATGTCAATAAACATCATCTGATGTCTTCATTCTTCTCTATATCCTTTCGGCAAACACCACTCTTTACTCTTGCTCTCATGTTCTGTAACCTCTTGCCTGCTAGTGGCACTCTCACCTTACCCGGGGTGAATTGCTTAAAAAAAAAAATGTCTAGATGAATTATTATTGCCTGAATGTAATGTATTTTTTTTTATAAGTATTTAGTGTCTGTGTATATACAAACACACACACACAATAATTAACTTTGTTTTATTATATATATATATATAATAATTAACTTTGTTTTATTATATATATATATATATATATATATAATAATTAACTTTGTTTTATTATATATATATATATATATATATAATAATTAACTTTGTTTTATTATATATATATAATAATTAACTTTGTTTTATTATATATATATATAATAATTAACTTTGTTTTATTATATATATATAATAATTAACTTTGTTTTATTATATATATATATATATAATAATTAACTTTGTTTTATTATATATATATATATATAATAATTAACTTTGTTTTATTATATATATATATATATATAATAATTAACTTTGTTTTATTATATATATATATATATATAATAATTAACTTTGTTTTATTATATATATATATATATATATATAATAATTAACTTTGTTTTATTATATATATATATATATAATAATTAACTTTGTTTTATTATATATATATATATATAATAATTAACTTTGTTTTATTATATATATATATATATAATAATTAACTTTGTTTTATTATATATATATATATATATATAATAATTAACTTTGTTTTATTATATATATATATATATATAATAATTAACTTTGTTTTATTATATATATATATATATATATAATAATTAACTTTGTTTTATTATATATATATAATAATTAACTTTGTTTTATTATATATATATAATAATTAACTTTGTTTTATTATATATATATAATAATTAACTTTGTTTTATTATATATATATATATAATAATTTGTTTTATTATATATATATATATATAATAATTAACTTTGTTTTATTATATATATATATATATATAATAATTTGTTTTATTATATATATATATATATATATATATATATATAATAATTAACTTTGTTTTATTATATATATATATATATATAATAATTAACTTTGTTTTATTATATATATATATATATATATATATATAATAATTAACTTTGTTTTATTATATATATATATATATATATATATATATAATAATTAACTTTGTTTTATTATATATATATATATATATAATAATTAACTTTGTTTTATTATATATATATATATATATAATAATTAACTTTGTTTTATTATATATATATATATATATAATAATTAACTTTGTTTTATTATATATATATATATAATAATTAACTTTGTTTTATTATATATATATATATAATAATTAACTTTGTTTTATTATATATATATATATAATAATTAACTTTGTTTTATTATATATATATATATATAATAATTAACTTTGTTTTATTATATATATATATATATAATAATTAACTTTGTTTTATTATATATATATATATATATATAATAATTAACTTTGTTTTATTATATATATATATATATATATAATAATTAACTTTGTTTTATTATATATATATATATAATAATTAACTTTGTTTTATTATATATATATATAATAATTTGTTTTATTATATATATATATATATATAATAATTAACTTTGTTTTATTATATATATATATATATATAATAATTAACTTTGTTTTATTATATATATATATATATATAATAATTAACTTTGTTTTATTATATATATATATATAATAATTAACTTTGTTTTATTATATATATATATATAATAATTAACTTTGTTTTATTATATATATATATATATATAATAATTAACTTTGTTTTATTATATATATATATATATATAATAATTAACTTTGTTTTATTATATATATATATATATATAATAATTAACTTTGTTTTATTATATATATATATATATAATAATTAACTTTGTTTTATTATATATATATATATAATAATTAACTTTGTTTTATTATATATATATATATATAATAATTAACTTTGTTTTATTATATATATATATATATATATAATAATTAACTTTGTTTTATTATATATATATATATATATAATAATTAACTTTGTTTTATTATATATATATATATATATATAATAATTAACTTTGTTTTATTATATATATATATAATAATTAACTTTGTTTTATTATATATATATATAATAATTTGTTTTATTATATATATATATATATATATATAATAATTAACTTTGTTTTATTATATATATATATATATATAATAATTAACTTTGTTTTATTATATATATATATATATATATATATAATAATTAACTTTGTTTTATTATATATATATATATATATATATATATATAATAATTAACTTTGTTTTATTATATATATATATATATATATATATAATAATTAACTTTGTTTTATTATATTTTATTAGTAGTCTAAATACCAATCATTATAACATTCAGGATAGTCTCTATTTAAGCCACCAATCTGCTGCTGTAACATCAAAAATAACTGATTTAGAATAGAATTAATGATAAATACTTTAAAATCCTGCCAAAGGGCATGAATTTTTTTAAGCTTTTCACAGAATGTAGCTTAATAATCCTTTCTTATTTGGGACCCAATGAGAGATCAAACTAAACAATGAATTTATTGACTGTTTTTAATTGAAATAAGGAAAAGCGGATCTCTCTCTCTCTCTGTCTCTCTCTCTCTCTCTCATCCCAAGCAAGGTGTGATAAAGCCACTAAAATGCAAGAACCTACTGGGGATGAAAGAACATGACAAAACTTTGAGAAGGAACAGGAAACAAGTAATAAACCTCTCCTGATTGCAAGACCCGTAACCTATCATGGTCACAGTAGCAAGATAGCCTGATGAATGCAACCCTTTCTAGATAGGTTTTGAATTCAGTTTTACCTTCTCCTAGACTTGTTGCCACTTAAGGCTAACGGATCCAGTCTGTCCTATTTACTCATAGCTGGGGGTGGGGAGAAGAGAGGGATTCATAGTTTTCCTGAGGGTATTAGTACATCAATCGATGTAATAAACTCGACTGAAATTCAAACTTGGCTCTCAGATTCCTTAATCCAAACCTTTCTACTCCCATTAATTTCACAACGTATTTTAAGTACATACCTTCTAGAATTTTTTCCCCGCCTCACAGGATTTTTATTGCAGAAATAAACAAATGCATGGCACAATTCTTTATTCTGCTCTGTAATAAACGTCATCAAGAGGCTAACATTTTTATTTACGTTTTTTTTAATTTAAATATTTTTAATTTACCGTTTTTTATTTAACCCTTTTTTTTTTTTTTTTTTTGTTAATTACCCTTTTTTTCTTTTTCTTTCTTTTGTTATTTATTTAAGCCAAAATCAAAATGGCTTTCTTTTTCACTTGGATAAGTGAAAATACATTTCTGCCTCCTTCCCTACTTAAAGGAGTGTCTATTGTTCATCTATTGCCTACCTTTAAGTTCAAGCAGAACAACTATGAAAAAGGGCTTTTTTTTTCTTTTTCTTTTTTTCTTTTTTTTCCTTTTTTTTTTTTTTTTTTCACCTTTTTGTTAAGGAGGAAAACCTTGTAAAGGAAGCCTGGTTGCAAGGTTTTGAAGTGGTGGAAAGGGCTCTTCTTCTTCTTCTTCTTCTTACCTCTTCACATCCACCCATCTTAAAAGGGGGTTCATACTAATTATTGCCTGGCATAGTCTGCTACTAACCAAAAAGACATTATCTTTTTAGTTGAAAGCCTTTAATATAAAAAACACACACATGTACTTTTTCACTCTCTGGGTTTGAGGAGAGAAAAGTGGAAAAGGTGGAATAGTTTTATTGACTGGTTATTTTTAAACATTTTGATATTTACACGTGCCTACATTAGTAGGAAAGCCCTGCATAGTGACCCCTTGTTGAGTACATAACTGATGGATGGACTGATTGCTCATTTTGCACAGCGTATGAGAGAGACTTAGTCAAGACTTAGAGGTTGATAAATCTTTCGTTATTAAACTTGTGCGTTTCCATATGAGAGACAAAGGGAAAACTTTTTGGTCTGCTGATGTTTCATCCTCTGAACTCTGTCAAGGAAAATGTAGGTATTTTATTTTGCAACAAGTATTTAGAAACACCATCCTGGGTAATTTTGAGGAGTGTGGAACCGCCTCTTAATTTCTGGTGTTTCCAGGTCCACCCTGACCCAGGGTGGTAGTACCTGTCAGGGTCTCAGCTATGGGTAAATAGTTGATAAAAAAAAAAGGTGTATTGGATCTAATAAGGTTGCGTGAATATTTAAGATTGTGCAGCAAATAAAATATGCAATATCCACAAACATAAATTATAAGAAATGGCCAAATGGTAATGATATTCAATCACGACAAAAAATACATCTTTGAAACAATAGATTAAATTTTATATACACAATTTACAATTTCTTTGTAATGATGTATGCAAAGGTATATTTTAGATAAAAAGTTCTTTGCTGTTTTGAAAATGTTCAATGTTTAAAAAGTTGTTTGCTTTTGATTAAAAAGGTTGAATTTAATTTAGACAAAAGATTTTTCTATGAAAGATATAGAGTGAAAAAGTTTGTTGTGTAAATTTTTCTAATCTCTCATAAAGGAAGTTTGCTTCTTTGGCGGCACTTTCGTGTGTGTGAGTCTCAAATGTGACAAATTTGTTTGCTGTTTATATGTATATATATTATATTTTTATATATATATATATATATATATATATATATATATATATATATATATATATATTTTTTTTTTTTTTTTTTACTTAACAATGAAATCTGCTCCAATGGGGCTAGGTAGCTGTTGCAAATTTTTCTGAGAAATGCGTGGGCGAATATTGTATTTTTTATTTTTTAGCCAATAGGATTTCTTGAAACCTTTAAATTAGGGATGAATTTCAGAAAGATTTTTATGTCAGTTGAGTCTATTTTTGCACAAATTTTGACTGTTTTGTTATGAAAATTTCTCAAAGCTTATTTTTAATTAACAACCAATAAAATTCAAGAAAATGTTTAAAATTGAAATGACGGTTACTAAAAAGATGTCAAAACATTATGAAAGTATAATACGGTCTGATGCCAGAAATAAATTTTTGAAGAAAAAAATATTTCCAGCAATACATTTTTGATAAAAAAAATATTACCAGCAATAAAAGTCTTGTCAGCATTAAATAACCCATTGAGGTTGAGATGCGGTAAAACAAACCAAACTATTTATAAACAGAGGTAAAGTGGAAGTAGATAGATTCATCTATTGTCCGGTTCACACTCTTTCTAGGTCTTTTGAACAAGAGTATACGTTTAACATCTCTGCATAAACACTGAAATTGTTATTTTTTATTTTTATTCTCCACAATAGGAGTAGATGGGGTCATCTATCGCCCTGTTTACACTCCTCCCCAGTCTTTTGAACAGAAATACAGTCTTATTCTTTGTTTCGGTTTAGGATTTTCTAATTCAACTCTACCTCCATGAGATTGCTAAAATATTAGCATACAAAGAGAAAATCTGCCCCCCAAACATAATGAAAACATAGATTTATTGTCAAAATCCTTATGTTATTATTAAGAGGATGATCAGAACATCATTTTTTTTTTTTTTTTTTTTTTTTTTTTTTTTAAATTTGTTTTTTCTTGTGTTAGCCTCTTAAGCCTCTTTTCTTGCATTGACAGACACATTAATTTGGAAATTCTTGCAAAATCAAATAATTTTCGGAGTTTAATGAAATTTTAAGGATTTATTCACAAACAAATGAAATTATTTTTAATTTTTTTATTAAAAAATCTTGGTAAAAATATTTTTTATCTTAAATGTATTTCTCCCCCTTACTTGTATCTTCACTGAATTTTCAGTTCCTAAGATTTAAAAGTGAATTTTTAAAAATGTAAAAGCAGTCTTGCAGATTTCATGTTAGCTTTAATTGAAAGCAAAATGATTAAATTTACTATTTCCAGTAAGTAAAATATTCTGGTGTATTTCAAATAGGAATTATGTAGATTGGAATGTCAAATATTTGCTTGATATTTTCTTTTTTTTTTAAATTTCCTTAAAAGCAGCTTTTTTTTTTAATTTTAAGAAATTTGTAAATGAAATAAAATGATTGGTTTAAAAAAATTTCAAAAAATAAGATATATATTTGTGACATGTTATTTGAGTAAAATTAGCCAATTTAAATTAATCTGATTAGAAATAAACATTACTGAAAAAGTAATATACAAGTGTTTTTTTTTCTAATGACCGGTTCTGTTTTACTTTTATTGACGTATCGATAATTTTTGAGGTGATGACAACTAGTATGGATGACCAGAATTGACATAAATTTACAAAATCTAAATGAATGCTTTTTTTTTTTTTTTCTAACTACCTAGTAATTTTTACAAATTAACATATTTTCAGCAATTATTTAATATTTTGACTTTTAGTTACATTTGAAGATGCTCTATGAAATTTGGGTTTCGTCTCCAGGTTCTTAAGTTTACTAACTTACACAAAAAATTACTTATGAAGTATGACCCAAACTAAAATAAATACATGAAATAAAAATATTTAGTGAAATAGTAATTAAAAAAAATTAAAACTGACTTTGAAATTTGAAGGGATGATTTGCAAAGATTTTAACACTTAAACAGAACTGAATAATTAAAAGAATTGCAGAGTGCCAGAAAACTTTTAACTTATGTGACCTTTTTAAAGGATAATATCATTTATGGTTTACTGTAGTTAGAAATTGGGAATGTTTATACACTAAATTTTTAATTCTTTTAAAAATATTGGGTACAAACAACTGTTATGAGCTTTGCAATTTTTCATTTGTAAATGTAGTTTTCACTTAATAACAATATCACCTAAAAACCTTGAAGTAATGCAGAATTTTAAACGATTTTTTTAATATTATAAATTAATTAAAATTTAAAAAAAATGAAATTAATTCTTCATTGAAAAAAATTCTTAACACAATAGTGTCCTTAATAAACCTTATTTATAAAAGCAATTATAAGTTTTTCTAATTAAATAATGAGTTTTATTGCATTTTTTTATTTTACAACTCTGAGCAGATTTTCAGTGAATGGGTTAATTGTTTTACAAAAAACAATTGTCCTAAAAAAAAAAAAAAAAAACCCTGCCCTAAAAATTGAATTTCTCTGAATTTCATGAAATTAAGTGGGTGATAACATATTTTTTTTTTTTTATCCCTATTCACTCCACATCAAAACCTGTCAGCCGGATATGAATGCTACAAACTCTGCACATGGGCTCCAAGCATCACATCTGGCTCATAAATCAAATGGCATGCCATGTTATTTATGATCTGAACCTGCTATATTTTTTTTTTTTATTACCGATATCTTCTCTTTCTCTCTTCCAATCTGTGTATTCATTTTTTTTTTATCTGAGTAATACAAACATAAACTACTTTCAGGTGTGAGTGAAAAATGAATTTTTTTTTTTTTTTTTCCTCTGAATTTCTGGGATGAGGTTTTATTTGCATTTGGACTAATATCTTTGTCACAATATTTTGGCTGCTGCACTATCTTTTGGAGTTTGCTGATCTGGGAAACTTTCAAGGAATGTCAAACTTTTTATAGGTGCTCAACCATAATGGGAGCTATTATATACACACAGAGTAAAAATGAAAGCTAAAAATATAAAATAAACGGAGTGCTCAACTCAATCTCTCAAATTCTCAGTTCTCCCTTCAGCAAAGCCAAAATGTGCACAGCAACAATATAAAAAAATAAAGAAGAAAAAAGTACAACCTGCAACTTATGTTAAACACTAACAAAAACTACATCAAAAGACTAATTACCATGTGCCATACGTGATTCATGCTTAGGCAATCCTGTCTCTTTTGATACATGACTGATGAGGCAGATTTTTTCCCACAGTAGGTTGCCATTTCTTTCTGTGGTAGACCAGTTGCTATCCAAGGCTATAAACCCTGGTCTGCCCTGCTATTTAATTTGCCTATAGCTGGGAGAGAAGAAGATTCATAGTTTTCCCAAGGTTATTAGCATGTAAGTAAATGGATTGGACTGGAATTCAAACAGGTCTCCAATTCCTCAATACAAGCTGCTCTCCATTACTCCAAAATGCCTCTTACTTATAAATACTTGTTGCAAAATAAAATCCTCTCATTTGTCTTGATAAAGTCTATCAGAGGATGAAACGCATCATTTAAGATAAGTTTCCTTTTTGTTCTCTCTCTCACTCACTCACACACACACACACACACTGTGTGTATGTGTGCACAACCGTAGATTAATGTTATATACAAACAAAAAATACGATATTACATTACTTGTAAGCCGACCAACTTCTTTGTTTTACAGCGAGATGGCTGGTAGGACTTAATGAACAAATACCAAAATGTTCAGGTATATGTTTGTGCTACAACACTGAGCACACAGCTAATTTTTAATTGTTTATTGCCGAACCAGTTTATCGGTCCTCTCGAAGGTAATTAGCCTTTTAATGTATTTTTTTGTTAGTTTTTAACATTACTCGCAAGTTGTACTTTTTTTTTTTATGTAGTAGCTGTGCACATTTTGGCTTTGCTGAAGAGAGAACTGAGAATTTGAGAGATAGAGTTGAGCACTCCATTTATTTTATATTTTTAGCTTTCATTTTTACTCTGTGTGTGTATATAATAGCTCCCATTATGGTTGAGCACCTTTTGAAAAATAGGGTGTTGTGAAATTGGATACGTTTTTTTATATTTTAAGCTTTTATTCTGTATGTGTGTATATATATATATATATATATATATAAAATGATGTTATTTTCTAAGCATAGCTTGGATGTGGCACAAGGCTGAAAGTATGGAGCACCTAGTGAGGATCGAGCTCACTTTTCAGTCGTAACTGATCTAGCGAGACAAGCTTGCTAACCATTACACCACACTGAGGTGTCCCCTATTTTTGTGTGTATATATATATATATATATATATATATATATATATATATATATATATATATATATATATGACAGAAGAAATGGCAATTTTAAAAATGTTTTTATAGAGTAATATATATATATATATACATACATGAGATTACTATAAAAACATTTTTAAAATTACCATTTGTTCTGTCATATATATATATATATAAAAATAAGTGTGTGTTTCAATAAAATTTTAAATTCTTACATTGCTCACACATAACCCATGATAGTGTGCGGTGTAACTTGCCAGTTGCCAAAATTTACTGCAATTTGTGAATCAACATGTAACAAATAAACAAAATATTTTCAAAATAATAGTTTCAGACCATTTAAATGATGTCACCTTGAGTGACTTCAGATTGGTTCCAGCAAATGTGAGAATGACAGAATTAAATAAAAAAAAAAAAAAATTAAATGCTCTGAAATTTTTGTGTGTATTTTTTTATTTTTAATTTTAAATACTCTTCAGTATACGATCTCCTATGGAGATCAAAACCTTATTTGACTCAATCTTAACAGTGGGACAGGAGCTACATTTTGATCCCAATGAGGCCTGAACTTCAGAGCCATACATAAATCATTGCTGATGTCAGTGATATGTTATATATGGCTCTGAAGTTCAGGCCTCATTGGGATCAAAATGTAGCTCCTGTCCCACTGTTAAGATTGAGTCAAATAAGGTTTTGATCTCCATAGGAGATCGTATACTGAAGAGTATTTAAAATTAAAAATAAAAAAATACACACAATAATTTCAGAGCATTTAATTTTTTTAATTTTTTATTTAATTCTGTCATTCTCACATTTGCTGGAACCAATCTGAAGTCACTCAAGGTGACATCATTTAAATGGTCTGAAACTATTATTTTGAAAATATTTTGTTTATTTGTTACATGTTGATTCACAAATTGCAGTAAATTTTGACAACTGGCAAGTTACACCGCACACTATCGTGGGTTATGTGTGAGCAATGTAAGAATTTAAAATTTTATTGAAACACACACTTATTTTTATATATATATATATATAGAGAGAGAGAGATAGAGAGATAGTTAGAGAGATAGATAGAGAGAGATAGATAGTTAGAGAGATAGATAGTTTTAGATAGATAGTTATAGATAGATAGATAGTTATAGATAGATAGATAGTTATAGATAGTTATAGATAGTTATAGATAGATAGATAGTTATAGATAGATAGTTAGATAGATAGTTATAGATAGATAGATAGTTAGATAGATAGTTATAGTTAGATAGATAGTTATAGATAGAGATAGTTAGATAGATAGTTATAGATAGAGATAGTTAGATAGATAGTTATAGATAGAGATAGTTAGATAGATAGTTATAGATAGAGTTAGATAGATAGTTATAGATAGAGATAGTTAGATAGATAGTTATAGATAGAGATAGTTAGATAGATAGTTATAGATAGAGATAGTTAGATAGATAGAGATAGTTATAGATAGAGATAGTTATAGATAGAGATAGTTAGATAGATAGAGATAGTTATAGATAGAGATAGTTAGATAGATAGAGATAGTTATAGATAGAGATAGTTAGATAGATAGAGATAGTTAGATAGATAGAGATAGTTAGATAGATAGAGATAGTTAGATAGATAGAGATAGTTAGATAGATAGAGATAGTTAGATAGATAGAGATAGTTAGATAGATAGAGATAGTTAGATAGATAGAGATAGTTAGATAGATAGAGATAGTTAGATAGATAGAGATAGTTAGATAGATAGAGATAGTTAGATAGATAGAGATAGTTAGATAGATAGAGATAGTTAGATAGATAGAGATAGTTAGATAGATAGAGATAGTTAGAGATATATATATATATATATGGAATGTTTTAAGATATGCAGGAATCCAAGATTTAAAATCTACCAAAAGTGTGTTTATGTTTAAAGAAGTGTAATGTGGTCTTAGATTTTTGAAATTGACACTAACCATGCAGTTTGTAAATATAAATCAATTATTGCCTGTGTACATTGTCAACTGGGTTGGCTGCCAGGTCGACATTTTGCTAGTATGTCTAAATGGATAATTCAATCCGAATCCATTCCTGACTGATGAGACATCCGAGGTTAGTTGAGGGGGAATGTGTGGGTGGAAGAAAGTGCAGCAGTGACTTTGGATTGAAATTGTGCCTTGCAACAACAAAAATGACCCCATTTTGTTTTGATTTCTCCACCCCCACCCCTGCATATATAAAGGAATGTTGGCATTTTGATGCTGACAGTTTTTCACCAATCTGCCTTCCTGATTTTGCCTTTTTGACTGAACTTTTAGGTTTCATTCCATAGAGCGATCCATTTAGTTAAAAATGACAACACTATTACTTAACTAAATAACTTTGGCAACTTTTGGCAAACTCTCTATTTCTCTCTCCCTCTGCTTCTCTCTCTCTCTCTCCCTCTGCTTCTCTCTCTCTCTCTCCCTCTGCTTCTCTCTCTCTCTCTCCCTCTGCTTCTCTCTCTCTCTCTCCCTCTGCTTCTCTCTCTCTCTCTCCCTCTGCTTCTCTCTCTCTCTCCCTCTGCTTCTCTCTCTCTCTCTCCCTCTGCTTCTCTCTCTCTCTCTCCCTCTGCTTCTCTCTCTCTCTCTCCCTCTGCTTCTCTCTCTCTCTCTCCCTCTGCTTCTCTCTCTCTCTCCCTCTGCTTCTCTCTCCCTCTCTCCCTCTGCTTCTCTCTCTCTCTCTCCCTCTGCTTCTCTCTCTCTCTCCCTCTGCTTCTCTCTCTCTCTCCCTCTGCTTCTCTCTCTCTCTCTCCCTCTGCTTCTCTCTCTCTCTCTCCCTCTGCTTCTCTCTCTCTCTCTCTCCCTCTGCTTCTCTCTCTCTCTCTCTCCCTCTGCTTCTCTCTCTCTCTCTCCCTCTGCTTCTCTCTCTCTCTCTCCCTCTGCTTCTCTCTCTCTCTCTCCCTCTGCTTCTCTCTCTCTCTCTCCCTCTGCTTGTCTCTCTCTCTCCCTCTGCTTGTCTCTCTCTCTCTCTCTCTCCCTCTCTCTCTCTCTCCCTCTGCTTGTCTCTCTCTCTCTCTCTCCCTCTGCTTGTCTCTCTCTCTCTCTCTCCCTCTGCTTGTCTCTCTCTCTCTTTCTGCCCCCTCTCCCTCCATGTGAGGTCTGCTTAACCAATGAGAAACAAAAACAATTTCCTTTTCTCCTCTATTTACTTCTGCTTAATTAAAAGCAAACATGCATTAAATTTGTAAACCTTTCTTATTTGTTCCTTTTATTTCCCAATTTGGCATACTATTTCTCGAAGTAGTTAATCTATAAATTGTTGTCATATCTCTCACTCACACACACACACACACACACACACACACACACACAAATGATATATACAATGTGCAATGGATAAATTGTTGCCTAGATTATACAAAAATGAACACTGACATTTGATTTTAAGATATATTTACCAAAATTACTCAGAAATATCTTGAAACACTAAAGAATATTTTATTCAATAAATTAACCACTGGCTTCAACCACAACCTCCAGACAAATTCAGAATTTCCTGCATCTCTTTTGGACAGTCTTCTTGTTTAAGTTGGTGAATGCTGCCATAATCCTTGCCTTCAGTTCATCTTCGGTGTTGCAGGGAGTTTTGTTGGTCTCTTGTTCAACTGCAACGCACACATAATAATCAAGAGGGTTGCAGTCTGGGGAGTTAGGTGGCCAAATATAAGGGGTTATGTGATCGTAGAAATTGTCTGACAGGCATGACTGGGTTGTCCTGCTTGTGTAGCATGGTGCAGAGTCCTGTTGCCAGATATAGGGTCTTCCAGCAGCCACCCTCTTGACCCAGGACAGCTCTACCTCCTCAACGTACTTGATGTAAGTCTCCGTGTTGAGTCTGAGGCCGTCGCCAACAAATTCGAGAGTTCTTTCCTTATCAAAATGATCAGTGAGATTTCCAATCTGCCGTACCTTTGTAATCCCCATTAGTCGCCTCCAACTATTTCCGAATCCTCTACACAGTCTTCAGATTGATGCCCAAACACTCTGAAATGTTTGTATTGGAGATTCTGATGCCAAGCAGTACAGCATGCCGTTTCCAAATTTCTGGTGGAGTGAATTGCATCATGGTGCTCTTTTTCTCACAGTGCCCAGCTGATCCAACTGTACTGAGCAGTTATCAAAAACAAACGAGAAACATGCAACAATTTACCAATTGTACTGCGTGCATGCATGCATGCATGCATGCGTGTGTATGTATATCATATCTATCTATCTATCTATATAGATAGATAAGGTCTGCAGGTGTAACAGAAAGCTACTGTGAATGCATGACAAGGTGCAAGCGGTTTAGGTTTAAGATTCAAAGTTATTCACACAATTGATCCTCACACCCCACCACCCAATGACAATAGCCTAGTCAATTCCTAGACCAGGTAGTATATAGTTGGACTTGATGGAAATGGTGTAAGCAACAACTAATCAAAAAAAAACTAGAAGAGATATAGACGTGAAATTGGGTAGAGGGAACCCTTGGGTGTCGTCGATAGCTGTGCTAGCATGAAGTTACAAGTCATCGTGGCTGAGGGCTTGAGCCTGTTGGCCTTGTTCAAATTGTTGAAACTGTAACTAAGGTCTGCTCAGCATAGTTGCAGTATAAACCACAGGTTGGCTCTGTGTGCATTGAATAAACACAAATGCAACTGAGCAAGCACCTACAGTAGGGACTGGCTAGCTGCTCTAGTAGACAGGTATCCTCAAATACAAGTGGCCAGCTATATATATATAATATAATATAATTATTTGATATAAATTGTGATGGTTTACCCCTACTGTTCATACAGATATTTTTCTTTCTTATATATATATATATATATATATATATATTATTTGATATAAATAATACAGGTGGCCAGCTATATTTATTATTATTATTTGATATAAATTTAATTATGGTTTACTCCTATTTGTTCGTTCAGATATATTTTCTTTCTTAAATTTCCCAAATGACACTTTGAAGAATCCACCGTTGTCATAACAAAGCAACTGCTACATCTTGACATTAGAGATTACAGATGTAACAGACAAGATATATGCAAATACATTTGGCATATTATACAACGAGATTGGTGTCATTCTTTATTTGATTCCTCGAGAGTGATAACGTGTTAGCCTCGTGCCATCATACCAGGACAAGAAATATGGTAAATTTGATTAACGCCTGTTCTAAATGATCTTGTTTAGTACAAGTTTGCTGAAGCCTGGGGAAATGTGAGATAAGAAAAAAAATGTTTATGTTGCTTATAAATAATTTATTTTAATAATAAATTCTGCTGAAACCGATAAGGGTTTCCGAGTTTTAAATTGCTTTTTTACTTGTCTTTGATAGGTTAATAATTAGGAACTTGCTAATTCTAAATGTTTAGTTGTTGCAATATTTGAATTTTT
>OZ038514.1:7801763-7817701 GCA_964036315.1 Acanthosepion esculentum
TGCCCCTCCCCTTTTTTTTTTTAATACCTTCGCTTCCATTATCATTAAGGCTAAATTTACAATTAGTACATCAATAACTATCATTAACATATTAATAATAATTAATACTACAGTTATCATCACTATCGACACAATCAAAATCATTGAAAATATAAACATCATCAACATCATGTCCACAAACAGAACCTAACTTGACCAAAGTGTATGTGCACGAGTGTCGGTGTCTCTGACGGCGCAGATCTGAAAAGCGTCAAGAACACCCCTACCTGCTTCTTGTTGAAAGGAACATCGCTATGCCTACAGAAAAATAGAATTATAATTGTGTATGTATGCCCGAATGCATGGATGTGTAGCTGCACCTGGTCTTGGATTGTTTATATGGGTGCGTTTGCATGAACTGAAATGAGTACACCTGTATGTAAGTGTATCTCTGTGTATGAATGTCATCCCAAGCAAGTACAGAAGGAAATTTCCCCTCCCACCACCACCAAACATACTCAAACAAATATAATATAAATAGATCTAATAAAAATTTAAAAAAAAAGATTGTCTGATGATTGCAAAAGTGTGAAACATAGGGTCACAAACACCTATCCATATGACTAATATATATATATATATATATTTGTTTATTTAAAAATTATAACATACATATGTTATAAAATCACTACAAAAATAGCCATTTTGTTTCAACACTTCTGGTGTCTTATCAAGTAATGGTGTTGAATATATATATATATATATATATATATATATATATATACCCAAGTATAGGATTGGTATATACAGAATAAATTCCAATAACCAACAATTATTATGCTTATAAGAGTAGAGCAGATATAATTATTTATTTAAATATTATAACATCACTACAAAAATAGCCATTTTGTTTCAACACTTCTGGTGTCTTATCAAGTGATGTTGAATGTAGAATAAAAATATTCTACATCATCACTTGATTCTACATTCAACACCATCACTTGATAAGACACCAGAAGTGTTGAAACGAAATGGCTATTTTTGTAGTGATTTTATAACATATTTATGTTATAATTTTCGAATAAATAATTATATTTGCTCTACTCTGTATTGAGCACTCTTTTAAGAATAGTATTTTTTGGTTATTGGAATTTATTCCGTATACACCAATCCTATACTTGGGTAAATATATATATGTTCTATTTTAAGAACTTTTAAGACCTTTTATATTACATATAAAAATAACATTTTTTATTTATTTACACATTAACAGCCTGTTTAACAATAATTTTTTAAAATGGGTGCATGCTTATTTTGCAAATAACAATAGATCTAGGAAGCATTCAAATAAAGCAGACACCCATTTTGAAAAATTGCTAAGCATGAAATTGGCTGTTAATAGGTAAATAATGTTGTTGTGTGTGGGTGTGTATTATGACGGAATTATTTCCATATGATTCACACTTCACCCTAGGATCAATAGTGGTTCATGCACTCACAAAGAGGATGTTCCTTAGTTGACTATCAGTATGCCAACTTAACGTGTCGTACTTAAATTTAATATGCTTAATTATTGGACATTTTTTTTTTTTTTTTTTTTTTTTTTTTGAGGAAGAGTTGCTCTACAACATTTTTGCTACGCTGAAATATCTTCTGCATTATCAGTTAAGATTGTTTAGTGTAACGTCATTTCCCTATTTATTATTAATACTTGGATAAGAAAAATCTTTGTAGATTGAAAAAGTAAAGTTGTTCCTATAAAAAAAAAAAAAAAAATTTTTTTTTTTTTTTTTTTTTTTTTGATTTACACAATTTATATTCAGACTATTGTTCTCATAATTTTTGTTTTTTATCAAGTTTAGCCACTGTGTCCTCCGGCCTTCCACAGGTGTATATTGATCTGTGTAACCTACAGGGAATTCTGAAACTGGACCCTTTATTTAATCTATGGGGATAGACTGTTTTCGTGTCTAGAGATATCTAATTCTTATTTTATTTAGAATTGTTCAATTATTGCTTGTTGAATTCACAAATCAATGCTTATACCCCCTAGGCCATTGTCACTAGTGGGTAAAAGTGTTGGTTTGTGAATTTGGTGAAATCGTGGTTGTTTCAATCCCCAGGTCGGGCAGTACTTGCACTCAGTGGAAAGTGTCAAGCAACTGAACTGCGTTAAATAAGGTATAAATTAGTAGTGTTGCTTGGTCTTATGTATAAATAAAAGGGAAAAACTATGACAAATAAAGTCTATATGACTACACATATGCAAGAAGGGAGAAGCTGACACTAAGAATTTCAAATTTAAGTCACAATCAGTCGCTTAGCTGGGGAAGGGGACGGTCCACCCCAGATGGTACTTTTGATCCACAGTGAGTTTTCAGAAAAAACAATAGCATAATTCCATTTTTTTTTTTTTTTTTTTTTTTTTTTTTACAAAAAAAAAAAAGAAAAAAAAGCAGCAATAAAGAAAAAGATAAGGTTCAAATGAAGCCAATTTGTCTTTGATATGGCTGGCTCAAAGCCAGCCAGCCAGCAATAAAAAAAAAAAAAAAAAAAAAAAAAAAATATCTCTCCAAAATGTGCTGTCAGCTGGTGGGGATAAACCCCGCTTACAAGCCACTAGCAAAAGGTGTGAAAAAAAAATTTGAACATTTTTGAAGGGCTTGATGTGGGGTTGGATTAAGTGAATTTAGTGAATCCACAGTTTTTTTCCCCGCCTATGTGAGAAGTCCAGACTTTGGCATCAGTTCTTTGACTTTGATTTTTCATGTCTGTAAACTGTTAGTGAAAAAAATTAAATAAATGAACCAATTTTTTTTTTTATCTTCTCATAGGCCTAGCTTTAATATGGATATAAAATCATTACTTTTCATAAATTCTAAAATAGATAAATATATTTAAATAATTAAATGTTTTAAGGATATCACATGCATTCCAATTTTTTCCAGAAACATCAAACAGAAATTTAAAAGAAAATTGAAAATTAATATATCTTTTTTAAGTGCAGAAACTTTAAATAAAGTTAAAAAAATGGGTATTTTTTTTTCAATTCACAAGTTTTCACAGTAGTAAAACGATGCAATGTTTTATTTTCTTTGTTTAGATAGTTGAAGTTTTATTAAGCAAAATAGACTAAGAATTAAAAGTATAAAATTAATTTCACTTTTAAAAAGTGAAATTAATTTTTCAGATTTTTATTCTTAGTTTACTACTTGACTAATAACTTCAACTACGTAAAAGAAAATCATTTAAAAAAAACATTGCATTTTCTTACATTGTTAAAAGAAAAACAAACCATGTTTCTGTTAATGTGGCATTTAATTTATGACTCCTCACTTGTTAGAATTGAAATAAATATTTAAAAAAAACTGATAAATTATGAATTAAAAGTACAATGTGTTTCTCTTAAATAAAACAGAAGGTATATAAATAAAGACGAGTTATCTTTCTTTTAATATCGTAAAAGTTTTTAAAGTTTCCCTGATTTAGAAAAAAAAGTAGCGTCTTTGTTTTTTACATGTCCCGTTTTATTTATTTGTGTGTGTGTGTGTGTGTGTATATATATATATGTGTGTGTGTATATACATACATATATACATTTATTTATTTTTATATATATATATGTGTGTGTGTGTATATACATACATATATACATTTATTTATTTTTATATATATATGTGTGTGTGTATATACATACATATATACATTTATTTATTTTTATATATATATATATGTGTGTGTGTATATACATACATATATACATTTATTTATTTTTATATATATATATATGTGTGTGTGTATATACATACATATATACATTTATTTATTTTTATATATATATATATGTGTGTGTGTATATACATACATATATACATTTATTTATTTTTATATATATATATATATATGTGTGTGTGTATATACATACATATATACATTTATTTATTTTTATATATATATATGTGTGTGTGTATATACATACATATATACATTTATTTATTTTTATATATATATATGTGTGTGTGTATATACATACATATATACATTTATTTATTTTTATATATATATGTGTGTGTGTGTATATACATACATATATACATTTATTTATTTTTATATATATATATATATGTGTGTGTGTGTATATACATACATATATACATTTATTTATTTTTATATATATATATATGTGTGTGTGTGTATATACATACATATATACATATATTTATTTTTATATATATATATATATGTGTGTGTGTGTATATACATATATACATTTATTTATTTTTATATATATATATATATATGTGTGTGTGTATATACATACATATATACATTTATTTATTTTTATATATATATATATATATATGTGTGTGTGTGTGTATATATATATACATATATACATTTATTTATTTTTATATATATATATGTGTGTGTATATACATACATATATACATTTATTTATTTTTATATATATATATATATATGTGTGTGTGTATATACATACATACATATATACATTTATTTATTTTTATATATATATATATATATATATGTGTGTGTGTATATACATACATATATACATTTATTTATTTTTATATATATATATATATATATATATGTGTGTGTATATACATTTATTTATTTTTTTATATATATATATATAAATAAAACTTTAAGGGGTTAATGTGCATTGTAATATTGCATTCCTTCTGGGGAGGGGCAGCAAAAACACAAACTACACCACTGGTTGCAATAGCTTAAGACTAAGTGTCCATTACAAATTGACTAATAAAAATGATCTCTTAAATTTCTGTTTTCACTATGGCAATGAAATAAAATCTGGAATGGGATTCTATTTAAGAGAAATCAGAATCTGTACATATCAATATTTACATGAAGAGGAGAAATACATTGAAAATACTTCGAAGATCCTCAAAAGCCCCAATTATTTCATATTCAATGCAAAACAAAGGGCTTGTAAATACTTCAAAATTGTAAAGTTGATCTTTCTGATAAACCCAATGAATCAAAATATATTGTTCTACCCACCAACTCTATTCGAACTAAACTGGAAAGAATTTATCTAAGCTAAAACTCGGAGGAATTAACTCTGACCTATAATAATTGCTACAAGTGATACATAGGAGAAACCCCAAGGAATTTAAAAGATTATACGAACACAAAAGTCGTCTTTTACAAAACAATACTCAGTGCATTAGTTCCTCATCATAATGAGTCTAGCCATAATTTTGACTTTAAAAATGCTACTTTGAATAAGAGAAAGCAATTTACTCGGATGAAAATGTATAGAAAGTGCTTTAATTGCTATATTATCTGCAGTAAATTTATATCCACATTCATACAAAGTTTCACCATTCTTGGCAGATCTTCTATTATCACAATGTAGGATATTTGATAAGAAAGATGATGGAAACAAGAAAAAGAATCTAAATGAAATTAGCTAGATTGTAGACCCAAAACATTCGAGTGACCAACTATACATACATACATACACAGTAAATTGGCATCCAGGTTCTTGCAATGTTTCACTATTCTTGGCAGATCTTTTATTATCACAATGTATGATATCTGATATCAAAGATGATGGAAACAAGAAAACGAATCTAAATGAAATTAGCTAGATTGTAGACCCAAAACATTCAAGTGACCAACTATACATACATACATACATACATACACAGTAAATTGGCATCCAGGTTCTTGCAATGTTTAACCATTCTTGGCAGATCTTCTATTATCACAATGTGGAATAATTAATAGCAAAAGTGATGGAAACAAAATAAAAAGAAATTGGCTAGACGATATACCCAAAATATACATAAAAAACAAAACAAATTTAAATTCTCGTGGGTCCCGTCTTTCATGCATAAAGGACAAAATGCATCACATGGAAACTTTTCCACTTTGTCATAGTTTTCCTAAAATTGTTCTTTATGTGTAAATATGCGCACACTCACTTGCACGCCCTCTCTCTCTCTCTCTCTCTCTAGCCCATTTTATCTTCGTCTGAGTAAATATTTTTATAAATAGAATTATGTGTGTGTGTGAGTGGGAAGCATAAACACACGTGTTAATTATAATAATACACCAAGTGGAAACACTGGATTTAAAATTTTTGTGTTTATAAAGAACAAATAGGAAACGTGTGTGTGTGTGTGTGTGTGTGTATGTATATATATATATATATATATATACATAGGAGGAATCAGAGAACAGTTTGAATTCCATTGCATTCACTTATGTGCTAATACTCTTGGGAAAAGTATGAATCCTCTTCTTCTCCCCTCAGCTATGGGTAAATAGCAGGACCAATCAGGTTCTATAGCCTTGGATGGCAACTAGTCTACCGCAGAAAGAAATGGCGACTTACTACAGGAAAAAATCTGCCTCGTCAGTCATGTATTGAAAGATACATGATCGCCTAAGCATGTATCACACATGGCACATAACTGATATAAATCTAACATGTTTGACTTTCATTAAAGCTTTGTCAGAGAGTGAGAGAAAACGGACAAAAAGACAGAAAAGACTGATATTTTCAATTTTGTTTGGGGTACATGTCATGTGCATTAAAACTGTAGATAATTCTATGTGTATGTAAGTTTGTGAAGATTCAAGTATGTCTAAGTGGGCATAGGATGGTATTCGTAATTGTGTATGTGTGTCTGTCTAGTGTGAGTTCTGATGTCTTCACCTTGTACAATTAATGTTTCTGTCTTTTTTTGCCTGTTTTCTCTCAATCTCTGACAAGGTTTTAATAAAGTAAAACCTGTTAGATTCGTATATATTTCCTATTTGTTCTTTATTTTATCATGTCGGATTCTGATCCATATTTGATCTGCATTTGAGATATATATATATATATATAATATAATATAATATATATATATATATACACACACACACACCCTGGGCAGCAGTGTCTGGACACACAGTCCAGCTGATCTCTCTGTTTCTTCATTTTTAACTATCCCATTTTCATTAAGGTCAGTTACAAGTCCATGATGACAACCTTCAGCAAGCTCTTGTTTTGGGAGGGGGCTGCTAGTTAGTCTCCCTCTTGATGATGGCCCAAGAAAGCTCAAAGGTGACATGATTGTATTCAGTGGAAGTGGCGGAAGCTATGTAGCCACATTTTCTCTTGTGTTTGAATGGCTTGGAGACGGTGACATCTCTGCTCTTGAAAGTGAAAAACTTTTGGGTTTTTATAAGAAATCTTTACAGAAAATATGCTGAAGAAAAATACGGTTTTATTTTTCTTGGACTGGTCAAATATTTCACATGTCACTGGATTAATAGACACTGTGATTTAAACAGTATATGTTGTATTGTGGAATCTTTTTGATATGTTTTGTAAATATTTTCTGTTATTGGGTAGAAAATAAAGTTTGGGTGTGTTTTAATATGGTAGGTATGTAATTGTGTTGCTAATAGGATTTAATTTCTTGTATTGTGCAAAATATTAAAACATTTGGCACAAATTTGACAAGCTTTAATTAAATTCTTCTCTTGTGTTATACAGTGTAACCCGGATATAAGAGAAACCCGGATATAAGATACTTCATCTCCTGTCCCAACAACTCTCTTATATCCGGGTTACACTGTACTTAGTAGAAATAGATTCAAAAATTGTTTTGCTTAAACATTTAAGGTTCGGCTTGGAAAACTTTTAAAAAAAAATAAATTCCTTCTTGATAGGTTAGTGATATTTGTTTTTATTTTATTTTATTTTATTTTTTTAGTTCCATTAACCAAATAAGAAAGGGGTGGATGGAAAGTCTTGGCAAGAGAAAAGTATTTGGGTAAAAGGCTTCCCCAGCTCCATTTGTCTAATGTTGTTTATATTAGAAAGAAAAGAACATGAGAAAGAAAGAACAACACTGAAGTGTAGAGATAAAAATCGCATGCAATTCGATTACATTGATTAACACTTTACATGTTACTATTTTCTTTTTTTTCTTTTCTTTAATACTGCTATTGTTTCTCTCTCTCTCTCTTAATTTTTTCCTTTTTTCTTTTTTTTTCTTTTTTTCTTCCTTTTTTTTTCCTTTTTTTTTCCCTTTTTTTTCCTTTTTTTTTCCCCCCTTTTTTTTCCTTTTCCTTTTTTTCCCCCCCAAATACTGATGTCAATCAATGCTTCTTGGAATCTTTCCCCAGATTCTCTTATTTTCATCTGTATTCATGTTGTGCATGTGCAAAATCTCTTTGCCGATGTCTCTTTTCTTTACATTGTTAGCAAAAAGCTTGTTGCTACACACACACACACACACACTATATATATATATATATATATATATATATATATATATATATATATATATAGTGTGTGTGTCTGCGCATGTTGTTTTTTTTTTTTTTTTATCTAAATCAAACTTGCTTCAGAAATTCCTGGTATGTATTCTGGTCAAGGTCTGATCTTTTGCATTCATTGAGTTTCCTTCTCATAAACAATTTGTTTTTAGTGACAATAGTTATAGCAGCCATATAAGCAGAAGAATCCTTCATCTCTATTGTGCTGACTTTGTCAGTTTTATTTTTTACTAAAAGCAGGTAAGAATTCAATTTCAGGAAGTATTGTTATATTTGGGTCCCACTTGAATTAGGTATGGGTGGAATTTGACAGTGTCAGCTAAATTTTCTACATCAGAATTTAAGATTCTTGTTTATATATTTATTAGAAATAATTCTTGCCTCCCACTTCTTAAAATATTATCAAATGTCTGAATTGGTTTCAGAATCTCCTGCAGCTTCAGATGAAAAATTTTTCGGTGCCGTTCTTTTTTTTTTCTTTTTTTTTTTTTCATGTGTTCTCATTCACACACAGACGCACAATATATATATATATATATATATATATATATATATATATATATGCATACACACAGGATGTCCATAAAGTTCATGTGCACTTTAGAATATGTATAATTTTATTTGTATTTGCGATAGAAATAATTTGTAAAAAGGATTCGAAAGAAGTAAATATATATATTTTTTAAGGTTTTATTGAAATTTTGTTTAAGTTTCCACATGTCCTCCATCATTAGCAATACAAAGGGTTATATGATTTTGCAGTTCACGGAAAACATTTGCCAACTGATTTACAGTAATGCCTGAAATTACATTAGTTATTTTAGCTATACTTAAAACTAGGTACAGTAAACTTTTTAACATTTTTTACAGATTATTTCTATTGCAAATACAATTAGTTATAAAGTTTTTAAAGTGCACACAAACTTTATGGACACCGTGTGTGTATGTATGTATGTATGTATGTATATATATATATATATATATATACACACACACACACAAACACACAGTCTGTTTTGGTAGCAATTGTTTGTTCTTGTAAATATCTTATTAAAAGAATAGATATTTAATGTCTGTAAAATTTGATAATCTTTTCCTAATATACAAGTAACGTTTTGCAAGTGTAACTGTTGTAGTTAAAAAAAAAAAATCCTAAGCTTTTGTTTGGAAAATAGGATTATTCTAACCATAAAAAATGACTTCTCCACTATCTCCTTCTTTAAGTGGCACCGAAACCACTAAAAGCCTTAATGATTGACCCCAGCAGATTTTACTGTGAATGCATTTTGATTCTGTCAATTTTGATCTTCAAAAATTTAAATGTAATATCAGTTGCTATCTTAATTCTTGTTCTTTCATTGTCATGCCTCCTTAATAGTAGTTTTTCTCATATTCTCTCACACTCAGCAACCCCTTGCATCTTAGTGGCTTTATTGCCTTGCTTGGAGTGAAATGATTAAAAGAAAAAATTTAGAAAACTGGAAATGTCTAATAATCCTATTTTTGTTTCATTTGATGTCAAATTTTTAGTTTCTGTCAACCCCCCCCCCCAAAAAAAACACTAATCTGAGAAACTATTCATATTTTAAGTAACTTTTCTTTTTCTTATGTGCCATGTCCCTTAAGGATATGGTTGATAATGGCTCTCCACAACTTCATGTACGTTTTAGCTCTTCATAAGGCTTATTTTGTGGTTCTTTCTCTGTTCTGCTATCCGTTTACATAAGCTCATTAGTATTTTCTGGGAGTATCAGATTCTCCAAGCCGTCTCTCCTCATTTTGTGTCCTAGAAATTTGAACTCCCCCACCCATTTTCCTTAAATTTTCCTTGTTACTCCCATGTTCAGTCCACAGTATTCTCAACATCATTCTGTAGAACCATATTTCTGTTGTCCAAGTCTTTTCATCTATGAAGAGATTGTCCAATATTCACTGCCATATAGAAAGACTGCAATAGCATTGACAGTTCACAACTCTTCATCACCGTTTATTCAGTTGGCACATATTTCTGTTGCAGCTGTTGTCACTACTCCCCCCCCCATCTCACAATTGTGGTCCATGGTGGCATTCAAGCCAGAATAGTGCCAATAGCTTGTCAGTTCCTTTCAGGGGGGTGTTGAAGTTAACCTCAGAAATTAGAGAAGCAGAACCTACAAGGCAGCAGTTGGTTTGAATTCAGTGTTCTTTCTCCTAGAATGGTAGCCAACCAAGACTATAGAGACTGGTCTGTCCTGCTATTTATCCGTAGCAGGTGGGGAGAGGTAAGATGAATTCGTACCTTTCCCAAGGGTATTAGCACATAAGTGGATGTAACGAACTTGGCTGGAATTAAAACTCAGATCTCCAATTACTCAATTATTCCACCCTCCCTCCCTCCACGTTCGTAACTTGCTATCACTAAATTGCTTCAATCTAAAGTCATTTTAATTATATGATGTTAAAAATCTGTTCTAGTCAGAGCATGTGAACCCACATATCTTTTAAAATTTGTACAATTACTAACATAAACACTGTATCTGTCTATATTTCTGAGATGAGGTATTATGTATGCTATTTACATTATTCGGACTATTGTCCTCATCTTTGTAGCCATATTTATTACGTTTCGACTGTTGTGTGCTTCGGCCTTCTTCAGGTGGTCGGAATGTCGAACTGAACCCTTTATTTCGCTCACTAGGGTAGACTGTTCTAGTTCCACATGCCATGTTTTTAATGGATGTCAGTTATCAGTTATCTCCTTTTAATTCCCCCTCTCCAAGTTCTCCACTGCCTTAACCGGGTGTTGAACTCGCACTGTTTGGATCCTGTCACTGGATCTAACCAATGCATTTATCCACTGTGTCATGTGTCCTCAAGGAGAGAAGAAATGGATTCATACCTTTCCCAAGGGTATTTGAGCATAAGTGAATGTAACAAACTTGGCTGAATTCATTCCGAGCTGAGCCATATATATATATATATATATATATTATATATATATATTATATATATATTATATATATATATATTATATATATATATTATATATATATATATATATATTATATATATATATATATATTATATATATATATATTATATATATATATATTATATATATATATATATATATTATATATATATATATATTATATATATATATTATATATATATATATATATATATATATATATATTATATATATATTATATATATATATATATTATATATATATATTATATATATATATATATATATATATATATATATATAACCACTCTGATGATGGCTCATACGAGCTTAAATCGGTCAACAATATAATAAAGAAATATCTAAATGTTGGACAGTTTTTGTCTTTATTTTCTTTAATACTAAAGCCATTATACAACACTTGGAAAGGCTCATGATCAGATATAATAGGCATTCGTTGTCTGTTATATTTAATAATATTTGTTTAAATATTGATCTGCTATCCTATACAATATATATATATATATATAATATTCATTCAATGCCTCAGAAACAAGGTAATGGGCACTGATAAATGGAAGGTCATGGTGTTGTGTGGTTACTCCATTTGTCTTCTGAAGAATCCTGGAAGTAATATATAAGGAAAGAGTGCTAAGTGTCCTCATTTTTGACTTTTCTATCATCAGCCCATTTATTTTTTCCCCCCACTTATCTTCAGTTTAATTTTGATCTCTTCCTCCTGATAAATTAGTTGTCTGGTAGGTGTGGGATGCCCCCCCCCCCGCCTTTTTTTTTTTTTTTTTTTTTTTTTAATGTCTTTGTTATCCTGATTGAGCATGTGCAGGATTGGCCGTGTTTCTTTGAATCGTACATTTACTATTCAGTAGCGCATTTTATTTTTCTCCAATTAACTATTTTTGCCATGATTTGTATTCTGGGAGTTTCTTATTTGTTCCTTGATTTTGTGACTGTTTTTCATTGTAAATATTCATTGAGGAAACCTTTTGTTATTGTCTTCACCCCCACCCCATCCTGTACACATGGCACCTGTTAAGACTTCATAGGGAAGTTGTGATATTATTGCAGTGCTTGTTGTGAGTTTGGGTGCTAGGAAAAAGATAGGAAAGCAATGAGCAATCCTCCACAGTGTTGCTCTTGTGCCATGTCTTTAATGGTAATAAATATTTTTCTCTCTTGTAGCTTTAGAAATAGGATGTGTCTTGTTTCCTCTTAATAACCTTTCAGCTCCTAGTGAATCTAATGTATTAAACATGACACAATGTACACAGCTTACAAGTGCCCAAGTTAACTACACCTAAGGCAGACATATTGAATAATTTTATGAAACCAATGAAAAAACTCTTTTCAAAATGCCGTCTTGGGTATGACAATAAACTACATCTGCATCTTTGGTAAGATGATAAACTACATCCAACAGCATGGCCTCTGATCAGGAGGTTTTGATGAGTGTGAAACCACCTCTTAATTTCTGGTGTTCCCAGGTCCACCCTGACCCAGGGTGGTAACACTTGTTAGGGTCCCAGCTATGGGCAAATAGTTAACCCTACTGAACTGGGGCCAAAATACTATGAAAGTGTAAAAATGTTTTAATACCAGAAATACTTTGTAAAAAAAAAAAAACCAGCAATAAATTTTTGAAGGAATAAATTATTACCAGCAATACTTAAAAAAAAAAAAAAAAAAAAAAAAAAATTAACAACAATACAAACAGCTATACAATTTTGGCAAAAAAAAATATTACTAGCATTAAATAACCCATTACGGTTGATATACCGTAAAACAAAACAAACCTTTTCAAAATGGGCTTATGGCCATATAATGTTGAAACACCAATTCTCATACAATCACCAAAGTTAAGCAATGTTGAACCTGGTCAGTACCTAGATGGGTGTGACCACTTCGGAATACCACATGATGTAAGCTTGGATGTGTGGGTGGTGTAATAGATAACTGCTCAGAATTGGAAATCTGAGGGTTCCAGTTCCAGTCGGGTTCAATATAATCACTCAAATAACCTTGAGAAAGTTATGAATCACTCTCCTCCCTTTAGCTATGATTTAACTAGAACTTGTCTCAGTAACTTATAATCTTGAAGAAAATTCTTAGAATGTAAAAATATTTTCTGGCTTTAAATAACGTACAAAGGGTTAAGCCATAAAAAAAAAATTGACCAATCTTTTGAAAATTTTTCACAAATTCTCATGAGCTTTGCATCTCTACATCTTCATTCCTCCCTTTTTCAGTCTATCTATTTAGTTTGCTAAAGCAATAAATGTTTTTAAACATACATAATTCTTTACTTTAAACATTAAGGTGTATACTCGTATTTGAAATAGATGTCATTTTTGTATTAAACATTGTATATTATGTCTTTTGGCATATTGCAGAAATCTTAAAAGAAATGTTTTCCCCGGCAGGGATTGAACCTGCATCTCCCCTTTGCAATAGAAACCACTGTTTGATTTGGTGTGCTTTACCGCTTGGTGACAGAACATCACAGTTCATCAAGGCTTATTTTCATGAACATAAAAAATGTCTTAAAATAATTGTCGGACTTTGTCCATTTCATAATGTGTGACGTCATTTGTTTACATTTGGATACACATCAAGCAGATATGAATGTACGAGAGAAAATCATGGAGAATTGTAGTTTAAAAACAGTAAAATCGACCATGCTAACTGAAACGCTCCTCTGTGGCGAAATTGGTAAAAGCACGTCAAGCTATATGTCGGAGGACACATATTTTCTATGACAATTTCTCGGACATTCAGGCTGGTAAATGTCGTTAATACTGTTTATTATAAACTTAATTATTTGTGTCTATAAAAAGAACATATAAACATAGAAAAAATGTCTTAAAATAATTGTTTGTGTATTCATTCCTATACTTGTATGTTTAAAGAAATTGTCATGGTATTGCCTGTTGTATTATTAACTGTAGGAGAATAATTTTCTTGTGTGGTATGTAACATGTAGGTTCACATTGGAATAAAATGTGGAGGAAAAATGAGATGCATCTGCAAGGTATCATGTGGGTTGACAGAAGACCATGATTTATACAACACAACCTAGTGAGCCTCCTATTAGGCAAGGTGAGGTAATGCCACAACTTCAATGTTGCAACTGTCTCCCTAAATGTCTCCCTAACAATTGGTGATCCTGCAACAGTGTTGGAAGTGAGAAAGTAATCAATTGGTGGAAGGTGTTAAAGGATTGCAGATACTTGGTAACAATTCAAAATAGTTGACCTTTGACCTACTCAAAGGTCACATTTAGAAGCATGCACAAAACACATTTATTTCGAGGTAAGGATTCTCTGGATGCTGTTAGTGCAAAAAATGCTGTTGGTATTTCATGTATGCTGAAAATGTATTTTTTTTTTTTTTTTTTAATTTTATTTTTAATTTTATTTTTATTTTTATTTTTAGTTATCCAATATGATTTGATTTTCTCTTAAATTTCCAGCACTCACGATGGTCTTTATCTTTCGCTCTTCACATTTTGTGATGAGAAAATTGCATTGATTTCCTGAGGAAAAATCTGTTCCAGAATCTGAAAAATGTTTCTCTTGATTTTTTTCCCATTTCTAGCGACAAAGCTATGTTGCAGTGTTTTGATAGATTACAAGAGAGCCTGCCTGTTTTAGATGTTCACTATCATTCGTTTACGGTTTTTACAGTTCGTTCATTTGTGCTTTGAGCAAACAAAACAGGCAAGATTTTGGCATTGGCTCATGAAGAAAAGTAACCGGAGACACTTGGGAAAATTCTTTATCGTCAGGTAATTGCTAGAACTCCAACTGTCTTTCTTGCTACACATGCATCTTAAACTGGCTATTATCACGACAATTGTACCATGATTATTACATTCACTGATGTCTTCAGCCTGCTCATTTTGAAGAAGGTGATTGTTGCTTTGGGGTGAAGTAGCATTCTACTAGTTACCCTTGACAGGTTATCATTTGTGTTTTGGGGTTGAAAGCACTAATTACTTAGCTTTGCTGACCTTGGGAATTGAAGTCCTTAGACTGGGATGGGAAGCACATTCTGACTAAGGGTTAGAGTATAATTTTTTTTTTTTTTCGTCAATAGGCACTGCAGTTAGAAATAATGCTTTTCAAATGTTTCATATTATAAATTAAGCATCCAAGATCAAAATAATAAATTTTTTTTTTAATTTGTATTTTTATTTATTTCTTTTTTTTAATTTAATACAAGAGTCTAGTTAGTGATAGAAATTCATTGCAAACTGATCTATGAATTCTTTCGTATTCTATTCCTAAATTGCAAAGATGCCCCCAATGGAATTTCCATGAGTCCTGCTAGGAATGGATAGGCCACTATTTGAAACTATAAAGAATAGGATTTCTTTTTCTTCTCTCTTATTCAAATCTATGAATTCCTTTGTATTCTATTCCTAAATTGCAAAGATGCCCAAGACGGAATTTCCATGGGTCCTGCTAGGAATGGATAGGCCACTATTTAAAACTATAAAGAATAGGATTTCTTTTTTTTTTCTTATTCAAATCTATGAATTCCTTTGTATTCTATTCCTAAATTGCAAAGATGCCCAAGACGGAATTTCCATGGGTCCTGCTAGGAATGGATAGGCCACTATTTAAAACTATAAAGAATAGGATTTCTTTTTTTTTTCTTTATTA
>OZ038514.1:7817901-7850401 GCA_964036315.1 Acanthosepion esculentum
CCCTCTCTCTCTCTCTTCATCCCTCTCTCTCTCTCTCTTCATCCCTCTCTCTCTCTCTCTCATCCCTCTCTCTCTCTCTCTTCATCCCTCTCTCTCTCTCTCTTCATCCCTCTCTCTCTCTCTCTTCATCCCTCTCTCTCTCTCTCTTCATCCCTCTCTCTCTCTCTCTCCCTCTCTCTCTCTTCATCCCTCTCTCTCTCTCTCTCTTCATCCCTCTCTCTCTCTCTCTCTTCATCTCTCTCTCTCTTCATCCCTCTCTCTCTCTCTTCATCCCTCTCTCTCTCTCTCTCTTCATCCCTCTCTCTCTCTCTCTCTTCATCCCTCTCTCTCTCTCTCTCTTCATCCCTCTCTCTTTTCATCCCTCTCTCACACAACCCCCAGACATTTATCAACACCTTAGGTGATTTCCTGGACTCCCAGGGGCAAATGTTGATCACTTGAAAACCTTTGTTTCTGAGCAACACAAATTCTTCTTCGTCAATCCCTCTTGTATAGTCTAAAGTTAATGATTTGTGGTCGATGAACGGGTCAAGAAAATTCATCCCCATGTACCTCTGCCAGAACACCACCAAGTTGACTACAGAATGAAATGCTCAAGTACATCAATAAGTCTGCAGTCTTAACATTGAAAAATTGTATTTTCTGTAATAAAAAAAGTGCACTGAAAAAAATGCCTTTAATTCAGTGATGAATATGTATGTACATCAATATGAGTAAGTCTTCTGCTGAATGAAGAAATTTTGGTAGTTGAGCCGCCTTTTAGAATTCTTTTGGTATTTTTTTTTTATCAGTTTAAGAGTTCCTGTTTATAATATCAATGTCAAATCTATCCCTGACTTTCACAGAGTTATTTGACTTAGTTGTTTTGAATATGAAAACACTTTTTTGATGCAGTTACAAAAATATTTCTTTTATGTAAAGAGCAAATGAAAGACATTTTTAATTAAAAACAAAAATTTATATAATTTACACAGAAACAATAACAAACTCAATTTTGATGTTTACAGAAAAGCTACAAACAAAAATGACCTGATCAGTTTCTACTGAAACCACTCTTCTAAAATTAAATCTGTAATTATTATAGATTTCTATCTGAGAGCATTAAGAATCTGCAGCCCCCATTATTTACCTAAAGAAGAAATATACACAGAAAACATATTCAAAAACCTACAATACATATATTATTTCATTCCCAATGCAAGAAGAAAGGCATACAAAATATACAATTGAAACAAAAATAACATAATCCATAATAATAAATTACATGAAAACAGATGCATAATACTACCGACCAAATATTTTTATATATTAAAATATGGATCTGTTTAAGATAAATAATTGCTGATGACCATTATAGTGTTGAAACAACAATTCTTGTCTGATGCTCGAAGTTAAGCAATGTTGAGCCTGGTCAGGACCTAGATAGGGTACTAGGAATACTAGGCGCTGTAGACTTGGGTGTGCGGGTGGTGTAATGGTTCGGAATCATTAATCAGAGCACCAGGTTCCAATTCCAGTTGGGTTTGTTATATTAATTTACATGCAAATACCCTTGGGGAAATTTATGAATCCACCTCTTCTCCCCCCTCTATGGGTTAATTAGTAAGACTTGTATCACTAAATCATTATCTCAAAAAAAAAAAATCTTACAATCTAAAAATATTTTTTGGATTTAAATAACCAACAAAGAGTTGATAAGCTGTAGAAAATGGATCAATGAAATACAGATTAGCTACACAGGCTATACAGGCATGTTTTTTAGATTTTATATTCTCCGGAATATAAATGTATACAAACTAATATGAACACAAAGTGAGGAATCAGTTTACATATTGAGTGTAATATAAAATTGATTGCCCACTTTATACACACATAGTACTAATTGTATCTCCTCCCCCAAAATTGTTACAATCTAAAATATTTTCTGGCATAAAATAATCCACAAAGGGTTGATAAGCAGTAGAAAATGAATGAATAAACCAATCAATCAGTGAAATCCTGATTAGCTACACAGGCATGTCTTTTAGATTTATTTACATTCACTGGAATAGGAATATATAGAAACTATTGGGACATAAAGTGAGGAATCAGTTTATATATTGATTGTAATATAGAATTGATCTCCCACTTTATATCCACCTTATAATTTCTTGTTTATTGATAAGCCATAGAAAACGAATCAATCAATGAATGAAATCCTGATTAGCTACACAGGCATGTCTTTTAGGTTTATTTACATTCTCCGGAATAGAAATATATAGAAACTAACATGGAAACAAAGTGAGGGATCCGTTTATATATTTATTGTAATATAGAATTGATCCCCCACTTTATATCCCCATTATAATTTCTTGTTTTTTGATAAACTGTAGAAAACGAATCAATCAATCAATGAAATCCTGATTAGCTCCACAGGCATGTCTTTTAGGTTTATTTACATTCTCTGGAATATAAATATATAGAAACTACCGTGGCCACAAAGTGAGGGATCAGTATATCTTGATCGTGATATATAATTGATATCCCACTATATTTCCACATAATTTCTTGATTGTTGATAAACTGTAGAAAACGAATCAATCAATCAATGAAATCTGAATAGCTACACAGGCATGTCTTTTAGGTTTATTTACATTCTCTGGAATATAAATATAAAGAAAGTATCCGGCCATAAAGTGAGTGATCAGTGTATATATTGATTGTAATATAGAATTGATCTCCCACTTTATATCCACCTTATAATTTCTTGTTTGTTGATAAGCCATAGAAAACGAATCAATCAATCAATGAAATCCTGATTAGCTACACAGGCATGTCTTTTAGATTTGTTTACATTCTCTGGAATATAAATATAAAGAAAGTATCCGGCAATAAAGTGAGGGATCAGTTTATATATTGATTGTAATATAGAATTGATCTCCCACTTTATATCCACCATTTCTTGTTTATTGATAAGCCATAGAAAACGAATCAATCAATGAATGAAATCCTGATTAGCTACACAGGCATGTCTTTTAGATTTGTTTACATTCTCTGGAATATAAATATAAAGAAAGTATCCGGCCATAAAGTGAGTGATCAGTTTATATATTGATTGTAATATAGAATTGATCTCCCACTTTATATCCACCTTATAATTTCTTGTTTGTTGATAAGCCATAGAAAACGAATCAATCAATCAATGAAATCCTGATTAGCTACACAGGCATGTCTTTTAGATTTGTTTACATTCTCTGGAATATAAATATAAAGAAAGTATCCGGCCATAAAGTGAGGGATCAGTTTATATATTGATTGTAATATAGAATTGATCTCCCACTTTATATCCACCATTTCTTGTTTATTGATAAGCCATAGAAAACGAATCAATCAATGAATGAAATCCTGATTAGCTACACAGGCATGTCTTTTAGATTTGTTTACATTCTCTGGAATATAAATATAAAGAAAGTATCCGGCCATAAAGTGAGTGATCAGTTTATATATTGATTGTAATATAGAATTGATCTCCCACTTTATATCCACCTTATAATTTCTTGTTTGTTGATAAGCCATAGAAAACGAATCAATCAATTAATGAAATCCTGATTAGCTACACAGGCATGTCTTTTAGGTTTATTTACATTCTCTGCAATAGAAATGTATTAGAAACTAACATGGACACAAAGTGAGGGGTCAGTTTATATACTGATTGTAATATAGAACTGATCACCCACTTCATATACACCTCATAAATTATTTATCAAATTCTGATTCCACACCCCCCAGCTGGTAAGACTTGTATCAGTAAGCCATTATCTCCAAAAAGAAATTCTTACAATCAAAAAATATTTTCTGCCTTGAAATAACGTATAATGGGTTAAGAAAATTAATCAATGAATGAATAAGATAAATAAGTATGAACTTCTAATGTTTGTGCTTCTGAAAAAAAATCCCACAGCAATTTATTTATAGTCATTTTTTTTATCTTTGAATTTTTTTTTTTAAGTGTCCAGAAAGATTTAAAAAGATAAAAAAAATATTAAATGGCTAAAAAATTTTAAAAAATTAATGATGTCAATGACATTAATACACTTTCAAACTTGATATTTGTAAGTAACAGGTAAGTCCAATAATTCTGTAAAAGTCAGGGACCGATTTTATAATTAATATAACAAATTGATATTTCTTAATTCTGTCAAGTGTTGTGGTCTAGGGAAGGTTGAAAGAATGCAAATCTACAAAAATTATTTCCCCATAAATTTCCCTATTTTTTATGACTGGATTATTCTATTCAATAAAAGTCAGGGATCGATTTGGTACTGTATCAATATTATTAACAGGACCCCCACTTCTAAAATGATAACATTTTATATTTCTTAATTCTGCCAAGTGTTGTGGTCTAAGGAAGGTCGAAAGAATGCTAATCTACAAAAAATATTTCCAAAAGATATTTCCCTATTTTTTATGAGTGGACCGGTCTATTTTAAGTCGTGTTCTGACACGTACTGCTATGAACTTCTGAGAGCATACCTTGCTATCAAGTATGTTGCGTAATGCTTTTTCAGCTTGGAAATTCAAGGAAATGTGTTAAAAAAAAAAAGAAATAATTAAAAATATTCTGTGAAAGATACTTTTTCTGTACCCAATACCCATTAAAAAAAGAATAAGTTACTTCATTCCTCTCCAGGTAATTCAGTTTCTATGAATTATTAAGAATTTAGTTTTTATGTTTCATGCCAGTTAAGAGAAAAGTTTTTTTAACTTTCTATTATTATTTCGCAAAGAACATGATTTGCCACTTCTCTATTTTTGTATTTCCAAAAGATTTTTTGTTGTTGTTGAGGGTCCATTGGATAGAAACTCAAATTCTATTTATAACTTATTTTCTGAGTGAAAACCAAAATTCACAAACTTGAACTCCTCAAAGAAAAAAAATCTCATGCTCCCATGTCACATGACGTTAGGTTCAATTTCTTGAATGACCTGTAGAAAGCCATTGATTGTTTATAGCAGTTACGCATTTTTTTTTTTTAAAGGATTCTGTATGTTAGTCCACCACCAAGATGGATGGCCTTACAAGAATAAAGAACTCCAATTGCCCTACTACTTGGCCATTATTGTTGTCTGCACTGTCTGCTTTTTGGTGCTCAGGTGTAAAATTTAAATAATTAAATTAATGCTTAAGGACAGGCCTAGGATCATTAGCAGGCACTTAACACATTGCCAAAAGGGGAGTTTATGAATTTAAGCACAGTACTAGATTGCCAGCAAGGTCTCATTTTAGTTGAAATGGCTAGATGTAACCATAAGTTTCATGCTAAATTTCTTCTCTCACACTTCTCACTTGTGGAACTCTCTTTCAGCTTCCGATTCAACTTTGCATTTAAATTTTTGATGATCAATGTCAATCTTCTTAATGTTAATTCCTGTTCTTTTATTGTCCTCTCTCCTTAATAGCAGTTTTCTTTTTCTTTCATTCTTTCACGCTCAGTAGCCTCTTGCATCTTAGTGGCTTTATTGCCTTGCTTGGGGTAAAATAATTAAAAACAAGTGCTGAAGGGACTATTTGTGATGTCTAACACAAATAAATGTGTGGGTACCACTTTAAACTCAGCCTTGTGCCACATTGTTTGAGTGGGCATTTGAATAAATCTGACCTAAAACAGACTGACTGCACCTGTCTACAGAGGAGTAAGACCCCCCTCCTCTGAAAATAGACTGCACCGTCTGTAGGGGAGCAGGCCCCCACCCACCCTTAAACAGACTGTAACCCTCGCCCCCAAAAGTCATCATCTATACTAAGTAAAAATCTTAAAGACTAAAATATAAATAGAATGCACTGTCTGTTGAGGAGTGCCCCCCCAAACAAACTTTAACCCCCACCACCACCAAGTCATCATCTATACCAAGTAAATATCTTATAGACTCAAATATAAACACATATATTAAAAACAAGAAATACTGATTCCAACATTCATATAACAACACGTATGGTTCTACCATTGTGGGGCATCTTATTAAAAGGCCAAATTGTGCCGTTAACTTCAGCACAAACTCTTTTAACATCTTGAGTCATGTTCGCTGACTATTACACTTGAAGGTGTTGGAAAGAATTTACATCCCGTACAGCCCTTCCTCTGTAAATGGAGGGGAAGTGTCTGTTAGGACTTGACGTAATTGCAATCTAGATCGTACTCCAATTTAATATTGTGTATCATTTATTAATTTAGATTTTGTATTGTGACATTTATTCCCTTGATTCCAGCTTTGTTGAGTGAGGGTAAAACTGGTTGACTGCATTTATTTTATAATTTATTTATTATAAAAATTTTTTTTAACATGAATAGTAAAATTGGTCTTACCTTTTTTATTTCTGTAACCTATAACTTTAGAGGGGAAAAAGTGGTTTCATTTCTTTTACACAGTCTTATTGAAAAATGAATGCAAAAATCTATCTTTGATCATTTTCACCACCCTCCAAACCCAAATCCTTTGTTCGTCCTGGGTATGACGATAAACTACATCTGCATCCTGGGTGAGACAATAAACTACATCCAACAGCAAGGTTTCTGTTCAGGAGGTTTTGAGGAGCATGTAACCACCTCTTAATTGCTGGTGTTCCCAGGTCCACCCTGACCTGGGGTGGTAGCACCTCTTAGGGTCCCAGCTATGGGCAAATAGTTAACACCCAAACTTGTGTAAAAATAGGTTTTAATACCAGAAATACTTTGTAATAAAAAAAAAAATTATTACAGTAATATTTTTTTAAGGAAAAATTATTATCAGCAATACTTTAAAAAAAATAAAAAAATACCAGGAATACAAACAGTTATACATTCTTTGAAAAAAATATGACCAGCTATAGATTTCTTCAAGGAAAAATATTCCCAGAAATAGATTTTTGAAGAAAAACATATTACCAGCAATAAAAATTTTGTCGCCATTAAATAACCCATTGAGGTCGATACGCCATAAAACAAAATAAACCAAACCAAATTCTTTGAACTTCCACAGAATGGAACCATCAAAATATCGACTTTCTGTTGAGATTGTAACACGATGACTGTCTCCTTTTTTAGAATAATCTGCCACTATATAAGCCAGTAGGACATTCCTGAAGAAGTCTTCTAGGAATTAGTGCCATCAAAGACTCCAGAATGAGTCATAGTTTTAAGGCCGCCTGAATGCAATTACAAAATGCACATCTTTTGTAAATCTACTTATCTGGATTTATCTTGAATTATCTACACTGACACAAATCTTTCCTTGGCTGACTTTTCTTGTTTCTCACTCGAGGCTGAACATATTTAAGTGACTCACTCGGGAAGGTTGTAGCATTTCAGAGATACCATAATGGTTTTCTAATGGAAACAAATTCAGTTTTCTTTTCTCAAACTATTTTTTCTGCCTATAGAAATTTAAAAATAGTATCCCAAATTTTAAATAAGGCTTATGGCCCTATCATGTTGAACAACTTGTTCTTGCAAGATCGCCAAAAATTGAGCAATGTCAAGCCTGGTTAGTATCTGTATGGGTGACCTTGGGAAAAGGTATAAATCTATCTCTTCTCCCCCTAACTATAGGTTAATTAGTAAGTTTTGTATCGGTAAAATATTATCACCCCAAAATTACTTAAAATGTAAAAAAAAAAAAAAATTCTTAGAATCTGAAAATATTTTCAGTCTTTAATTAAGCTATTAAAAAAAATAATTAATGAATCAACTACTGATTTGCTACATATTTAGATTTATTTACATTCTCTGGAATATAAACATATAGAAACTATGGCCACAAAATGAGAGATCAGTTTATACATATTTTGTAATATAGAATTGATCCCCTACTTTATATCTATTATAATTTCTTGTTTATCAAATTCTGGTTAGGTATGAATCCATCTGTTCTCCCCCTCAAACTATGGGTTAATTAGTAAGACTTGTATTCAGTCAGTCAGTTAAGTGCCATATGTGATACACACTTGGGCACTCATGTATCTTTTGATACATGACTATTGAGGCAGATTTTTTCCCGCAGTAGGTTGCCATTTCTTTCTGCAATAGACTGGTTGCCAACCAAGGTTAAAGAACCTAGTATGTCCTGTTATTCAACCCATAGCTGGGGATAGAACAGATGGATTCATAGCCTTTCCAAAGGGTATTTGTGTGTAAGTGAATCTAACAAACTCGACCAGAATTCAAACTCTGCTCTCCGAGTTCTCACTCAAAATCAATACCCATAACACCACAAAACCATTGATATCTCCCCATAAAAATTCTTATAATCTAAAAATATTTTCTGGCTTTAAATAATCTGCAAAGGGTTGATAAGCCATAAAGCAGAATGGAAAAAAAAAACATTTTAAATGAAACTAGAATTGTTTTCATTAAAATAACTTCATCTCAGAAATATAGACAGATACTGAAGAAGGCCGGAGCATACAACGGCCAAAACGTTGTCATAAATATGGTGACGAAGATGAGGACACTAGTCCGAATAATGTAAATAGTGTGCATAATACCTCAGAAATATAGACATATTGTTTTCATCTTCATTGTCACTCTGGCCTTCTTCAGATGACATGCTTGAATTTCAATCTGAAGCCTTTATTTCGTCCACTGGGGTAGATTGTTCTCATGCCTTTTTTTTGGATATCTCAGTTTCAGTTAATTTCTTTTAGTAATTTAACTCTGCAATTTTTTTTTTTTACACCTCTTCTGTGGTCAGATATTGAACTCACAACTCTTTGGGTTAAGTCAGTGGATTACTTCAACCAATACTTTTATAGATCTATCCAGATATGTTCAAATTATGTGATTCTTTGAAATAATGCTTCAAGACCTCTTTGAATTTAATATAATACATTAACAGGCAGATTCTATGTAGAAATAGTAGAATTCTAGTGAATAACCAATGGGATCTCTGTATGTGCCCTACAGGTCAAATAAAATGTCTATCTCCACGGGTCACCTGAAAAACCCCATCACTGTAGGGGTAACTAAACTATATATGTACTTTTTTTTTTTTTTTTCTTCAATAGAGATGTTTCTTTTCCCTTCAGATTTGCTGTGACAAAATACTTAAAGGAAGAAGCATTAGCTTTTGTTTAAGGCAAAAACTTACAATTTTTCTGACAGACATCATTTAAACATGTTGAACATTGTTCCTATCTCCTTGTCTCTTCAAAGTTAATAATCATAATGAAATTTAAAAGATTTATAGAAATTCACTTTTTAGAAGTGGAGAAGTCAAGGCCTCAAAATCAAACATTGTTTTTATGGTCGTAAGAATTGTCATGGAGAGAAAAAAAAAGAAAAGTCTTCAGAATTTCATGGCTTTTTATGGGTTCTTCCAATGACAGTTTTATTTATTTCATAAATAATTCCATATAAAATGAGTTGACATTTATTTCAGTTAAAATGGGTGGAGACTTCATTCTGTCAGTCAACAGAAACATTTTTCAAAGTGAATTGCCAGGGGAATGAGAAGAGGGAAGCATCATCTCCCAAGGGTAAAAAAAAAAAAAAAAAAAATGACTTCAGTTGCTTATGTCACGGGGTTGTTACAAGTTCAGTAAATACATTACCCATTTAAAAAATATCCCACCACACACCATAGTTTAACCAGAAGAGATAGGGTGGGTAAAGACTGAGATCAGAGAAAAATTGGAAGAGGAACACTTTGGCTAAAACAGTATGTGAGGAGACACATAGTTGCATTGGACCAAATGTATGAGTTTGGTTAGTGAAGCACGAATGCTAGAGCCAGGCTGGCGAGGCACAACTACCTTGGACCAAAAGAGTGAGTGAAGAGGAGAAGTACTAGTAAGAAGGTAAAAAGAAACTGTGCCTAGTGTCCTTGAGGCTTATAAATATATCGGATAGACTCCTTGAAGACACATGGCACTGTGGATAAAGGCGTTAGTTAGACCCAGTGACAGGACCCAAAGAGTGTGGGTTCAATACCTGGTTAAGGAGAACTTGGAGAGGGGAATTAACAGGAGATAACTGATAACTGTCATCCATTAAAACATGGCACGTGGAATTAGAACAGTCTACCCCAGTGAGCGAAATAAAGGGTTCAGTTCGACATTCCAACCACCTGAAGGCCAAAGTGTACAACAGCCGAAGTGTTGTAATAAATATGGCGACAAAGATGAGGACAATAGTCCGAATAATGTAAATAGTGTACATCATACATCATCTCAGAAATATAGATAGATACTGAAGGGCCGAAACGTAATAAATATGGCAGCAAAGATGAGGACAATAGTCCTAATAATGTAAATAGTGTACATCATACCTCATCTCAGAAATATAGACAAATAACATTTGTTGTTAATATTAAAAAACAAAAGAGCAAAACAACAATAGTTAAGCATGAAGGACAACACTTTAAAGGCAAGAAGTGGAAAGATTATCAATTGCTAGGTCAGCTGCTAAAAAAGTTGGTTCACTGTGTTGTGCTAACTAATTTTTCTTTTCAGCAATCTATCTTACATATTCATAAATCTACCATTCGTTCTTGCTTTGAATACTGCTGTCACACCTGGTCTGGTGCGCCTGCTATATATTTAGAGACTCTTGATAAAATCCAAAGAATCTGCAATATTATTGGTCCTGACCTGGTATCTCAGCTTCAGTCACTTTTTTTTTTTTACTGATATGAAGTGGAGAGATTATATTGAATCAATTTCTAGGTTGCTGCTAGAAAAGTTTGTTCACTGTGTCATGCTAGACAATTTTTCTCGCCTGCATCTATCTTATATATTTATAAGCCTAAAATTCATCCTTGCTTTTAATATTGCTGCCACTTCTGGTCTGGTGCTTCTGCAATATATTTAGAGATTCTTGATAAAATCCAAAAAAGAATCTGAAATGATACTGGTCCTGATCTGGCATCTCACCTTCATTCAGTTTCCCACCATTATAATGTAGCTTCCCTTTGCCTTTTCTATAAATCCTTTCAAGGTCATTGTTTTGATAAACTTTTCTCTTTGGTACCTAAATTTCATAAATTTAAGCACAGTACTAGATTGGCAACAAAGTCTGATCATTTTACAGTTGAAATGTCTAAATGGGACTGTAAGTTCTATGCTAACAGTTTCTTCTCTTGCACTTCTCACTTGTGGAACTCCCTTATGGCTTTTTGCTTCCCAAACAACTTTCATCTTTCAAAAGTTATATGCAATATCAATTGTTATCTTCTGTTTTTTTTTTAATAATTTTTCTTTTATTGTTTCCACTTCTTAAGAGTGTTTTTTGTTTTACCATATTCTCATTAACCCCTTGTGTCTTTGTCAGTTTAAAGTCGTCTTTGTAATTAAAGTGCTTAATATTAAGAAACAGAGTATAAATAATAAACACATAAATGTTCAATTTATATTTCTGACTTGGTTTCATAGAAATGATATCCAATCATCAGGTGCAGTGGAAGGGTTAGATAGTCAAATTTTGTTATCAAATCAAATAACAAGACCATTTCTGTGGAATGGAGTCAGGGAAAAAATGTTGAACATTTAATTTTATTTTTTATATGAATTAATGGAAGCACGTGTGTGTGTGTGTATGTATATATATATATATATATATATATATATATATATATATATAGTCATTGACTAGGTTTGCCCTACGCTTGTATTGAGCTCTTTAGTTAGTTGTTTACTCGTATCGGGGTTTTTTCTTTGGGCCTTGAACCTGTATCTGTGCGATTATTTTCGACAGACTTTCATGTTCCTGGCTCTTTATTTTTTTAAAAACTTTTTTTCCTTCGTGATTGATTTGGCTGTTGTTAAATCAAGAGTTCGAAGGTTTTTCGACACGAGTATAGTTACCTATATATATATATATATATATATATATATATATATATATATAAATTATAACATCAGAATGTTATAACATCACTACAAAAATAGTCATTTTGTTTCAACACTTCTAGTGTCTTGTCGAGTCATGGTGTTGATTGTAAAATAAAGATTTTTTGTGAAAATTCAAAACCAAATCGAACCTCAATAGGGGAAACATTGTCACGTAACCTATGTACTTGGATATTAGCTCCTATTATGGTACTGTGTGTATATATATATATATATATATATATATATATATATATATATATATATACACACACACACACACAGGGTGTCTCAAAAAAATGTACTGTGCCATGTGTCCTTGAGTACACATGGCACAGTGGATAAAGGCGTTGGTTAGAAAATATTACAAAAACAAATCAAAACCAGAATTTTGGATGATTTATTCATAAATTTTGGTCCCAATGTACATCTTATTTGAAAATTGGTAAAAATCCAGTAAATAATTACAGACTTTGTTGATGACTTTAGCAAAAGATTTGTGTGCGTGCGTGTCTTTTTCCAACACCACCATTTTGATTTTGGGCCAACTCCCCAAACAATCTGTTCCTTGCTAGAAGTGTCAAGTTGTAATCCCATTATATTTGACATATATGATACGAGTGATTTAATAATATGCTTCTGGCTCGTTAATTATTTATCTCCCATATTTCCATCTCATCAAAACTGTTAAAACTTTAATATCTCTCTCAAATTAAATTCTATGATAAATGTCTTAGCAGGCTTCCCTGAATGTTCCGCATCTAACAGCTTCATGTAAAGTGAGTGATATTTAGCCTTTATGAAGTGTTGTATTCCTGTTTTTGAAAATGAAGATGCAATATGCAGTGGCCTAAGGAAAGGTTTCAGCCAGGAGAAATAAACAACATTCAGTTTCAAAATTTAATTACATAATCCCAACCCAACATAAATAAACAGTATTTGGAACTAGTATGGAGTAGGTCTTCCATTTGCTAGTTTCAGTGCTTCTATTCGATTTTTCATGGATTTCATCAACTTATCAACAATCGTCTGATCTATATTTTGCCACTCCTTTAGCAATGTTTCTTTAAGGGTTGCCAATGACGTGATTTTGGTTGCACGCTCTCAAAGTCTTCGGTGAAGGTGCTCCCAAACGTGCTCTATTGGATTCATATCAGGACTTTGGGCAACCCTTGATTCAATGCGATTCCTTCCAGGCCTTTGCTCGTATCACATGGTGCTCTATCTTCTTGAAAAAGGTAGACATTTTTGTCAATCTGATTGGTTTCAAATAGTGGGAGTAGTATTTTTTCTAATATTTAACAGTATTTTGGACCATTAAACTGCTCGCCAACAAGAATCAGCTCAGATTTCCCTCCAAATCAGGCAACGCCCCACACCATTACTCCAATCCCTCCATGTTTCACAGTCACCTGCAGACATTCAGTGTTCCAAGTCTCATTCTGATTTCTCCAAACATAAACCTGCCTCGAATTCAAATACTGGCAGAATTTACTTTCGTCTGACCAAATTACAAACTGCCAAAATTCATAATCTTTGCTCTGGAATTCTCTCGCCCAGTCCATACGCCTATTCCTGTTAACCTCTGAAATCAAAGGCCTCTTTCTTGCAACTCTTCTTTAATAGCCTAGCTCCTTCAGAGTCTTTCTCACTGCATATGGCGACATTTCCATGCTGTTGGTGATATCTTTGACTCTCTGAAGACGGTTTCTGATGACTTCCCTCTTCAGCACCCTTTTCGTTCACTCAGACATGATGCTTGGTTTTCCTGAACATTGTTCCACACGACAATGGCCTTCTTCATTAAATTTCTTGACAATATTATTAACCGTTTGATGATTAACCTGGAAAAACCTAGCAATTTCTCTATTTGACTTGCCACACTGATGCCACTTTATTACTTGCCCTTGTAGAAATTCACCGATTTCCTTACTTCCACAAACTTTTATTGCAAAATATAAGTCGACTATCATTCATAGATGAGAGTAGCTTGATACTAACATGGTATTGTCTGGAAAAAAAGGAGACGTTATTACACAACCCAAAATTGCTGTAGTCAAGGGTGGCTAAAAACTAGCCTCCTGTACAGTCTTGCCAAAGACTGGATGTCTTTAGAAATTGTTTCTTACATTTTAGTTTCTGCTGATATAAAGTGAAAATATTGAATCATTTTCTAAGTCCTGCTACTAGGAAAGTTAGTTTACTGTGATGTATTAGACAGTTTTTCTCGCCGGAATCTATCTTACATATTTATAAATCTACCATTCATCCATGCTTTGAATATTGCTGCCATATCTGGTCTGGTGCTTCTTAAATCTTTTCATTCTCTTTCACTCCCAGTAGCCCCCCCCTTGCGTCTTAGTGGCATTATTGCCTTGCTTTGGGTGAATAGATTCTTAAAAAAATAAATAAATATATATTGCTTTTTAGTATTGATTATAACCAGTAGGCAGTTTCCTATCGGTACTGTAAGTCTTTTGTTCATCTTCACATACTATATTAACTGTTTTACTAAGTTAGGTAATGTTAATTACTGTAATAATACAAATGGATAGTCAATAATATATTCACGCAGTAATAGCTGACTGGGGTTGGGACAATGCAAAAGCAACATGCGATTTGCACTCTTGAATGCAACCCAAAGCATCTACTGCAAGTTGGACATAAACGGGCCATGTATTGAAACAGCTTGTGGTAGCAAATAAAATTTGTTTCTGGTGTGAATAAGTCTAAAACTGTGCTAAACTATTGAAAATCTAATTCATAATAACCATGAATATTTAATAATACCAGCAAAATGTGATAATTTGTTGTGACAGAAAGAAAAATGACACTGTACAAATGGCAACTTGGACTTGCTAGTACAGTAAACTATATTAAATCTTCTGTATTTCTGACATGAGGTATTGCAATTATTTACATTGTTCAGACTGTTCTCCTCATCTTTATTGCCATATTCACGATGTTTTGGCTGTTGTAAGCTTTGGCCTTCTTCAGGATCTGTCTATATTTCTGAGATGAGATATTGAAATTATTTACATTGTTCAGACTGTTGTCCTCATCTTTATTGCCATATTCACGATGTTTCGGTTGTTGTACGCTTTGGCCTTCTTCAGGATCTGTCTATATTTCTGAGATGAGATATTGAAATTATTTACATTGTTCAGACTGTTGTCCTCATCTTTATTGCCATATTCACGATGTTTCGGCTGTTGTACGCTTTGGCCTTCTTCAGGATCTGTCTATATTTCTGAGATGAAGTATTGCAATTATTTACATATTACAATATATATATATATATATATATATATATATATATATAATATAATGTATATACGAAAAAAAAATCACCAGTAAAGAAATATAATAATAATAATAAGTAAAGACAATCTTTAAAAATCCATTTCGGTTATAATTTATTTCATGAATATATTTAAATATTCATTTCTTCAGCTCAAAGGTTTTTTTAGAAAGGAAATCAATTTGTCCAGACGGAAAGAAAAAAAAGGGAGGGGGGGGCGGAGAAAAGAAAGGAAAACGAAAAAAATTTTATAATAAAAGAGAAAGAAAGAAAAATAAAAATTTCAATATAAAATTTTTTAAAAGTTTAGGGAAGAGGGAGGGAGGGAGGGGGAGAGAAAGGAAAGAGAAGGAGGGAGGGGAAGAAAAAGAAAGGAAAGAAGGAAGAATTAAAAATGAGCCGATAGGTTGACCTAGAAATAAATTTTTCCTTAAAGGGCTGAACAAGTTAATATACAGGGCAGGGGAGGTGAGTGATCAGAATAAAAATAGATACAATAATATGTCTAATAGTCATGTCATTTCAGACATAAAAAAAACCTGCATATATATATATATATATATATATATATATATAAATAGTTTTAAAGTATGCTATGTTTATGGTTTAAAGTGCTAACTATTTGGGGATAGAGCATATGTAAATATAAAAGTGGATACTGAGGTCAACACCAAGTGGCAACTTTTTCCTAGATTTCACACTCAACCTAAGAAAAGGTGTGTGTATATATATATATATAAAGAGGGCTGAGAAGGTACTTTGATCAATGTTTTAAATTTTTCTTCTGTTCATGTATGTGTTTTCTTTTCTGGATGTGAAGTCTGCAATAATTGTTCAAATGTTCTCTGTTCTATTAGCCATTATCAATGATGTTTTTATTATTTTTAACTGAATGTGTTGATTCTTTTATGTTTCTAGAGTGATGGGAATGTCTTCTTTTCCAAACACAGTCAGTACATTCTGGCTGTGTTCATAGTTGATGTTATTGTGTGTTGGCTTTTTCTTTTTTATTATTAGGGCTTCCATTATTTGTAGTTTTTTGGGGGTTTTTTTTCTTGTGGCTGATGTTATTGTCCTTGTATTTTCTGCAAGTTTATTGCAGTTGGAGTTTGGTAGGTTTCTGTATGTGTTTAAATGAGTCCTAATTGAGCATATGAGAGGTGTAATGTGAGCCTTCATGATAGGCATGTAGTGGTATGCTCAATATAATTATTCATGAATTTGGTTTGATTTGGAAAACAGTTCCTTAAGGGATGGGTGAAGTCATAAATAATATCGGTTCTCTGTAATTTAGATCTTGGGGGGGGGTAAATTTATCATCGATAACAACAGACCTGCAAGATGTAAATAACAGAGTTTTGTGTTTTCCTGTCTTTTGTTACTGTTGTTTTAACTTTGTCTCCAACTTATCTGTGAGGGTCAGTTCAAGGTTGACCTTTGTCAGGTGCTTCAAACAGGACAGTCTCCAAATAAAATGGTTGGACAGATTCACACTTAAGAGCTTGGATGAAAGTCATTAAGAGATTCATTAATTGACAGTGAAATTGTCTATTAAGTGGTCCTCAGCAATTATTCCATTTAAGTGGAATCTTGAGCACTCTTTGAGAATCTGTTACTTGAGTCTTGGCAGGGGGGGGGGGGGTATTTGATCTCCTATTATGATACTGTTAACAAGATATTTTTATATTAAATAAAAGAAAAAAGTATTTTAAATTTGAAACCAGTTTTTTGCTTTCTGATACAATTTGTCACAGTCTGCAAATTAATTTCTCTCTATCACACAACCAAACCAACAAAAAGTGCCCGTTAGAATTCAAACATACATATGCACATGTTAACACCACAAGGCACACATACAATCTACCTAATCATTGAAAAACGAACAACACTAAACAAAAAGTTCTGGAAATTTCTCTTCTATAACGCATTTCCAAACATTTCTGATGAAGCTTAAATAAAAATTTAAATGTGTTAAATTTATAAACATTTCCTATTTGTTCCCTGTCCTGGGTAAGATGATAAACTACATCCATCTATGGCAGCAAGGCTTCTGATCAGGAGGTTACGCGGAGCATAGAATCACCTCTTAATTGCTGGTGTTCCCAGGTCCACCCTGAATCAGGGTGGTAGCACTTGTTAGGGTCCCAACAACTGGGGTCAAAACATTATGAAAGTGTAAAAATAGGTTTTAATACCAGCAATACACACTTTTTGTAGAAGATAATTATCAGCAATAAATTTTTAAAGAAAAAATATTGCCAGCAGTACATTTTTGGAAAATAAAAATCATGTCGGCATTAAATAACCAATTGAAGTTGGTATGCTGTAAACCAAAGCAAACTTATTTGTTTCTTATCCTATCATTCTGTTGGATTCCAATCCATATTTGATCCAATTCATGTATTTTAAGAGTGTCAGTGCATTTTATTCTAACTATGTCAGAGCAGACTACTCAGTGAAAATCCTATTCAAATGAAGATCCGTACTAATTGCTGCTGGTTGTTGACTTCTACCTTCTTTCCATGAAAATGACCTATGGTGGTTAAAAGTATTCAGAACATTACACACAATTTCAGCAAGTTCCTCTACAAGTTTCTATGAGACAAACAATTTAACACCAAGAGAAACTCACCGAAAGCTTAATAGATATGCTTCATCTGTTCCATTTCTTCAAATATTTAAACTAAAGATTGCTACCAAAATATATTACAGTGTTTTGACCAACAACCCTCTGATCATCATATGTCCACTGACTGGCTGATATGTTGATTGTGATGCTTTCTCAACTCCAGTCACTTTCTCACCAACGTAATGCAGCTTCCCTCTGTATTTTTGATTAATAGTTTCATGGCACCTGCTCTGACGAGCTATTTTCACTGGTGCGCTGACTACATGAATTTAAGCATGCTACTAGGTTGGCATCTCGGTCCCACCCTTTTACTGTCAAAAGAGTTAAATGTAACTGCCTCTTCTACTCCGACAGCTTCTTCTCTCGCACTTCCCGACAGTGAAACTCCTTTCCTCTTACTTGCTTCCCTGATAACTATAATCTTCAAAAAGTTAAATGTAATGTCAATCAACATCTTCTGATGCTGTTCTTTTTATCCGTCTTCATTCTTCTTTTTATCCTTTCCTCAACCCCCCCCATACCCAGTCTTTTCTCTTAATTACACTTTCTGTAGCCTCTTGCATACGAGTGGCACTTCTAACTTGCTAAGAAACACTTAAAAAAAAAACCTACTCCTAAATGAAATAGTATATATGCTACAATGAGTTTGTGGAAAAGGGTTGAAAGTTTTGTGGGCTACCAGGAACCTCTTCTCGCCATTGCCAAACAGAGAAAAATGGCATAGTTTGGTCACATTACAAGACACAACAGCCTGTGCAAGACCATCAGGCAAGTCACCATTGAAGGTGGATCGACAAGAGGACACGGACATAAAAACTGGTTGGACAATGCCAAACAATGGATAAGTATGACTATATCAGAATTGCTGATGGCTGCCATTGATAGACCGCTCTGGAGAAGATTAGGTATGGCTTCTGCATTTGGACCCCCCCCCCCGAGATTACAAATATCAAGGGGATGAAGATATGCTACAATGAAATTTCTCTAACTCACTATGTGCCATGTTCCTTCAAGATTTGGGCAATAATGTCTCTCCACAACTTCCTATACTTTGTATCTATTAGATTATCTTTTCTCTCTCTCTCTCTCTTAATCCCTCTTCTGTTATGTTTACATAAGCTCTTTATGTAGGTTACTTGATGCTTTCCTCTGTTCCTCAATATGTTCCCTGCTTTCGACTCGGGTAGATGGAGCACATCAACTTGGGAAGTCAGTCTATCTTGGAGGAGGGAAAAACCACCATTTTAAACCTCTGCTACCTTACGACCCTATCCAAACACAGAAAAGGCTGTATATGTAAATCCAGAGTGGAGCTCCAAAAATGCTTGACAAACTTCCAGCAACTCCTGTGGTCAAGTTGTTCCCACATATAATGCCCTTTATTTCTTTGGATATTGCCAGTATTGGCAAGAGTGGGGAGCCTATGTGGTCTAGGCAGTGCACATGCACCTTATATCATTGACTAGGCTTGCATCCTGTGAGCTCAATCCAATCTCTCCACCCAGTGAAAGCACAAAAAGACTGAATGAATAACTAAACGGTGCTACCATTATATCACAAGATAAACAGATGCCTACAGAATTACTGCCATCATCTCCACCCCCTGACTGTTTATATTGGAGAAAACAGCAGTAAATCTTAAAATAAAAAAAATGAAAGTATTATATTGTCTGCTTTTTGATTAACTTATTCAAGAATTTTGAAAATACTCTTAGGTTTAAGCAATGAACATTCTGAACGTTGTTGATAATTATGTGTATAAACCTCAGCAGGTGTTTCGGTCGATATTTCAGCTTAAATTAAATATAACAAATAAGTTTGTAGATATTTTATAACTTATCTTTTTATACCTTATCTTACTTGAATAGTTCGCTTCTAACATGAGATAGCTTTAATTTATTCTACGCCCGTTTTTCTTTTCATGTTGTTGACTTAAAATGTAAACTTTTGTACGGCTGAATTTTGTCTTTTAAATTTTGTAATTTTATCTCGGCTTTTCGGAATGGCCAATTAGTTGTATCTATTCCAATATGCCTTATCGCAGTATTCAATTATCTTCTATTATTGGTAAGTATTGATTTCATTGGTATATTTTGATATGACTTTATTAACTTTATAAACAATGTTTGAATTATACCATATTGCAAAATGATTTAGTTAGTTTTAAAAAATGATATTTTTCAATTACATAGAATTATTCGGCAAACATGAGCTCTCATCTCTGCAGATTAGTGTCAAAAGGATGTTTTTTTTTGGGGGGGGGGTTCACGAGACCGCTTTTGTTTTAACTACCTTCACTCTTCGGCAATATTTTATCGTTTTAGTGATGCATAGAATTTTCATAAAACTATAGCGAAGAAAACAGCGACTCATCAAACCAAGCAACAGCACATCGCATGTATCCTACGATGGAAAATGTGGCAAAAAAGAAAATTACTTACCAAAAAAAAGGGGGGGGCACGTATTCCGCATGACATGCCGAAGACGGAATATTTAAAGTAAAATAACAAGTCCGTCGCAGGAATCGCTATAAAAGTATTTTGATATGCAAAAATTGGGTGTCCGCTCCCAGTTGTCAACAAATGAAAAAAAATGCTCGGCCGATAAAAGCAGTTGGTATTCTCGAATGGGGGAGAAAAATTTGTTTATTTTGGCTACTGCATTTGTCGGAGAGTGAGTTATTTTTCTGACTGGTTGTGTGCATTGTGATTTGTGAAATAGTACCTGCGAATCGAGTTTTCGGCATTTCTTTCTGCCCCTCGAGTCTGAACTGTTAAGAAAAGAGGAAGAGAGAGGGGGGTACTTACGGACGGGTTGCCTCAGTCTGGGGGGAATTGTGCCAGCTAAACAGGAAGCAAGTGACCTATTGATATTTATGGTCTTGGTGAGGAGGATTGTGGGAAGCGTGAGCCTCCTTATAAAAATCGTCCTCCGTACTCTTCGTACGGTTTCTTCTGGCCAACGCGTGACTGGTTAATTGTCATGCTAAAAAAATATTACTTTTTTTTCTTTACACTCTTACTAGACCTAGTTGGAGCGGGTCACAATAGGAGGACTCCTTTTGCAACCCTTATCAGGCTGTTGCTGCTCTCTTCTGGGTTCCCACCCATTTTTTTCTGCGTCGAAGGTTATATATTTTTTCGACAGAACTTAGTGATTTATTATCTGCGTTGTGGAAATAATCTGCGACAAATATTTCCTTTGCCATCCCAAATCACTTACAAAAACCTAAATCTATGAAAGTGAATTTGTTCTTGAAAATTGACAACAAAAATAATAAACACTATTATTAGATTGTTTATTTAAATTATTTATTTATTTATTGGAATGGTTGGCAAAACGTTAGCTACTCGCCAATTAATTCCAACTTTATAAAACGGTAAATAAGGATTTCTTTATAGTTCATATATTTTAATAATTTAGTAAATGTTTTGAATAAAAAATTTTCTTATTTATAAATTGGTAGACAATAAATATTAAATTGCTTTAATGTTAGTTGTATTAGTTTTTAGAATGTTGTAAATATAAAATTCTTATGAAATGGACAAAGTCCGAATTAATCTTAAATCATGGAAGATTGTAGTTTAAAAGCAGTAAAATCGACCTTGCTAACCGAACAATCCTCTGTGGCTCAATCGGTTAAGGCACGTCAGTCTATATGACTGTTCCGTATAGGACACAGGTTCAAACCTGTCGGAGGACGAATATTTTCTATGAAAATTTTTCTCAGACATTCAGGTCAGTAAATGTTGTTTAATACTGTTTATTATAAACAGAGGATTTGCTTAAATATTTGTATCTATAAAAAGAATGCATAAACATAAAAATGTCTTAAAAAAAAAAATATTCTTATAAATAAAGCATCCTGGGTATGATGTTAAACTGCATCAGAGTCTTGGGTAAGACGATAAACTACATCCAACAGCAAGGCCTCTGATTAGGAGGTATTGAGGAGTGTGGAACCACCTCTTAATTGCTGGTGTTCCCAGGTCCACCCTGACCCGGGGTGGTAGTACCTGTTAGGATCCCAGCTATGGGCAAATAGTTAACTCCCAGGCTGCATCCGCATCCTGGGTAAGACGATAAACTACGTCCAACAGCAAGGCCTCTGATAATACGTTTTTGGAAAAATAATGTTGCCAGTTGTACGATTTTGAAAAAATATTACTGGCTATTTTTTTTTTTTTTTTTTGAAAGAATAATCTTGCCGGCTATACGTATTTGAAAAATATTATCAGCTATATGTTTTTTGAAAAAATAATATTACCAGCTGTATGTTTTGGGAAAAATATTTTTACCAGCTATACATTTTTTTAAAAAAATAGTATTACCAGTTATACATTTTTTTTAAAAAAATAGTATTACCAGTTATACATTTTTTTTTAAAAAATAGTATTACCAGCTATACATGTTTTTAAAAAAATAGTATTACCAGCTATACATTTTTTAAAAATAGTATTACCAGCTATACATTTTTTAAAAAAATAGTATTACCAGCTATACATTTTTTAAAAATAGTATTACCAGCTATACATTTTTTAAAAAAATAGTATTACCAGCTATACATTTTTTTTTAAAAATAGTATTACCAGCTATACATTTTTAAAAAAAAATATTACCAGCTATACATTTTTAAAAAAAAATAATATTACCAGCTATATGTTTTTGAAAAATAATATTACCAGCTATACATTTTTGAGGGAAAAAGACGTTACCAGCTATATATTCTCGAAGGAAAAATATTACCAGAAATAAAAAATTTTTCGGCATTAAATGACCCATTGAGGTTGATATGCCATAAAACAAATGAAACCAAACCAAACATTGTAAATAAACTATCTAATAAATAGTGTTTAATATTTTTGTTGTAAATTCTCAAGAGCAAAAAAAAAAAAAAAAAAAATGTATAAATTCACTTTCATCAAATGTTTAGGTTTTATTACAATTCTTATGAGTGCTTTTTAAAATAAACATTGCCTAGGAGTGAAGGTAACTAAAGTAAGTAGTGTTTTTTTTTTGTTTTTTTTTTTGCTGGTGCAAAGGTTGTGTTTATCAATTTTTCTTTCCTAGAAGTCTATATCTTCATTCTGCTGAATGTTGTGTCTACTGTACTCTTTGACCTTTCTTAGTGCTTGTTATCTTCAGTAATATTTAGGAAAGTGTTAAACAGTACATTTCATTTAATCCACATCTTGTTCTCATTCCTTCTGTTCTTCCGAGGGAACGAATCATTATACAGGCTGTCCATAAAGTTCCTGTGCACTTTAAAAAATTTATAACTTTATTTGTATTTGTGATAGAAATAATCTGTAAAAAATGTTATAAAGTTTAATGTACCTTGTTTTAAGTATAGCTAAAATAACTGAAATAATTTCAGGCATTACTGTAAATCAGTTGACAAATGTTTTCCGTGAACTGCAAAATCGTATTACCCTTTGTATTGCTAATGATGGAGGACATGTGGAAACTTAAATAAAATTTCAATAAAACCTTAAAAAATATAGATTTACTTCTTTCTAATCCTTTTTACAAATTATTTTTATCTCAAATACAAATAGTTATAAATTTTTTAAAGTGCACACAAACTTTATGGACACTGTGTATAATTTTTATGTCTCCAACTCCTTATTTACATGTGGACTATTATCCTCATCTTTGCTGTTAATGCTGTTTCAACCACTGTGCTCTCTGGACTTCATCAGGTTTTTGACTATCCATTTTTAACCTAAAGGGAATTTTGAACTGAACCCTTTATTTAATCTACAGGGATGGGTTGTTCTCATTCCACTGACCATGTCTTGGGGTATCTTTATCTAGTTCCTATTTTTAGTCCTGCTCAGTTATTGCTTGCCCTATGTCAGCTGAGTCCAAGTACATACTGCCTGGCCCAGGGATTGAACTCGGAATTACTATCACCAATGCTTTCATCCATTTGGCTATTATCTCATTGGACAACTCCTAAAAATCAGATAAATTAGTACTGACCAATTTAATAAAAAAATAAAAAATAAAAATAACTAATTACTTTGATTATCACCTAAAAACTGCTTTTTCTTTCTTTTTTTTTTTTGTTCATTTCATATTTCACTAATAATATTGGAATGCATTTTGTTTGTTTTTTGATGGAAAATATATTACATATCTATGTCTCTAATGAATCATAGTTTTAGAATTTGTTTTTTAGTTTGTAGAAAGCAAGCAATGAGTAACTATATTAGATTTAAAACTGTAATTGTCTTATGAAGTGGATGTTGGCAGACTGGTTTTGATTAAAAACTGTAATGGGTTGATTTCTTTTTTTTAATGTCACGTGTGCAACAAAAGAAACATGATAAAGAGAAAGGAACAAAGTTAAACAAAAGATTTTATTTTAATTTTAGTGATTTGGTCAGTGACAAAAAGAAAAAACATACCAGCATAAAGTTTAGGTACTTCTAAGTAACTTTATTTGGGAGTTGCTGGTTTCTTTAAGCACACAGTCAGCAAATGGTGGTAAACAAACCACTCTGAAACAGATTTCTATGACAACTGACTTTGCCAGGCAACTCACTTAATTTTGGCGCCAATGAACAAATATGAATACCTGGATGAAACATTCACTTTGTAAGGTCATGTGATCACATTAAAGTGTTCTTTGGAGTCTTTGATCTAAGTGACCTACAACTCAGATAAGTTCCATTCATAAAAATAGATTTTCTTAACACCAAACATCTGTCATATTATCCTAATGTACTACATGGAACACAGGCTCCCTCTCATTCCTTAAAGAACCCTCCCCCACCTGGCTACAGTGATACCTGGCACTTTTTGTCCTGCCTGAATCACTTCCAAATGTTGTAGAGCCCACCTTCAACAATGGAGGGAAATGCTACCAGTGATGATCCCAATGGGCAATTACAAACTTAATGGCCTTGAAAGCATAACACCCCAGACAAGACTGAATGAGTGTAGTGTAATCACATAAGATCCTCATCTTTAGCTGAAAAAAAAACATGCTTTTTAGCCTTCCATATGTGTATCATTCATCTGGTAGGGATTTTTTCCTGTCATCTAGAGAAGTAAAGATCTAAATATCAATTTAATGCAGACAACAGTAGAGTATCTATTTGTAAGTTTTTTAAAAAAAAAAAGGCCCCAAAAAGATACAAATGAATTTTCTCATAACATGCATAAAACAATCTCATTTCTTAGGTATGGAAACCTGCATAGTCATTTTTGCTCTTCTGGTTATATGTATAGTGTTTATTTTTTACCATAGTAGCCTTCCATATTTGGAAAATGATACTGTCAGTGTTTGGTGTATAGAGTAAAAAAAATATAACTTTTATTCATATTGAGATAATAATTTTTTTTTTTTTTCAAAATATCCTCCTTTGTCAGTGTACATAACACAAAGCCTTTCCATTAATTACATAGATTGAATATTATACAATGAAAAATTTAGATCAAAATCCAGATAGTATCTGATTTACCATTACTTTTTCTTGCTATCATTCCAACAGGAAATTAAAAACAAAAATCTCATTTTCTATCAATTTTGTTTTCCTCTTTCGAGGAAGCCATTTTCCATCTTTATTTTCCAAACTATTGATTAGCACTTACCCACAACAAAAAATGTTTGCGGTGTGGAGCAAGTGGCTGGATATAGACAATTTTAATAGAATTAAAGGGGAATGGCTTGAAACTTAGTCTTGCAAAAACAATTATTTCCATCTAAAATCAGATGTTTAATAAATGACAAGAATAACTTTTCCTGTAAATTATTCTGAACAAAAGATGTCTTTTTTTTTTTCCTATTTTTTTTTTGTTACCTGTGAAAGTATCAAGATGTCGGCAACAATGTTAACTAATTAATCCTTGACCAATATTTCCTTTTTTTTTTTCTTCACTTTGGTTCAGACAGTCATTCTTTAATAAACACTGTTTATTGGAAAAAGGTTATAGTGAAATTTGATCAGCAGGCAATCTTCAAGCTCTAGTAGCCCACCAGTTAAAGTAGCTGTCAGGAGTCAGGTTAAGTATACCTGCATTTTTTGTTTTTTTTTAAATAAGTTTGAGTGAAACCATGTCATTAATCTTCAGATTAACAATCTGAGCAATTTTGATGAAGGGCAAATGAAATAAAAATGAAAGAAATCATTAAAACCTCCTCCACCAACTTTTTTTTATCTAATAATAAAATCAACATTACCACTGAATGTTGTTCATGTAAATAAAACAGGTGAAATTAAGATGAAAAAAATACTGGTTAAAAATAGTTGACAATCCTTCATCTGATAAAAATCGAAGATATTTTTCTTTTATTTTCTCTGCTTTTCTCTTTATTCTTCTTTTTGTTCTTTATTCTCTCTCTCTCTCTCATCCTACCTCCCTCCCTCCTCTCTCTCGTCCTACCTCCCTCCCTCCTCTCTCTCGTCCTACCTCCCTCCCTCCTCTCTCTCGTCCTACCTCCCTCCCTCCTCTCCCTCGTCCTACCTCCCTCCCTCCTCTCTCTCTCGTCCTACCTCCCTCCCTCCTCTCTCTCTCGTCCTACCTCCCTCCCTCCTCTCTCTCTCGTCCTACCTCCCTCCCTCCTCTCTCTCTCGTCCTACCTCCCTCCCTCCTCTCTCTCTCGTCCTCCCTCCTCTCTCTCTCGTCCTCCCTCCTCTCTCTCTCGTCCTCCCTCCTCTCTCTCTCGTCCTCCCTCCTCTCTCTCTCGTCCTCCCTCCTCTCTCTCTCGTCCTCCCTCCTCTCTCTCTCGTCCTCCCTCCTCTCTCTCTCGTCCTCCCTCCTCTCTCTCTCGTCCTCCCTCCTCTCTCTCTCGTCCTCCCTCCTCTCTCTCTCGTCCTCCCTCCTCTCTCTCTCGTCCTCCCTCCTCTCTCTCTCGTCCTCCCTCCTCTCTCTCTCGTCCTCCCTCCTCTCTCTCTCGTCCTCCCTCCTCTCTCTCTCTCTCTCCCTACCTCCCTCCCTCCTCTCTCTCTCTCGCCCTACCTCCCTCCTCTCTCTCTCCCTACCTCCCTCTCGTCCTACCTCTCTCTCGTCCTCTCTCTCTCTCTCTCTCTCGTCCTTCTCTCTCTCTCTCGTCCTACCTTCCTTTAATTCCCCTCCCATCTTCTCCCTCCCTCCTCTCATATATATATATATATATATATATATATATATATATATATTAAATCATTTCACCCCAAGCAAGTCAATAAAGACACTAACATGCACAGGCTTACTGAGTGTAAAAGAATATAATAAAAATCATTAAGTTGAGAACAATAAAAGAACAGGAATTATATAGACAGAAGATGGCAATCGACATTGCATTTAAATTTTTAAAGATCAAAGTTGACCGAAAAATAAGAAGTTAAAAGAGTTCCACAAACAAGAAGTGCAAGAGATGAAACTATTAACATAGAACTTAGTTCCATTGAGCCATTCCGGCTGTAAGATGACCTGGCTGTCTATCTGGTACTGTGATTTAAATTCATTTAGTCAAGCTACCAAAGAGGAAGGCTCATCAGGTTAGTTATCATGAAAATATTTATAGAAAAAGGACAGGGAACTACTAAAGTGACTGAAGTCAGGATGCCAGATCAACATTGATAACATTGCAGATTCTTCTTTAGATTTTATCAAGAAGCTATGTTAACTGAAAAAGTTTTATCTTCTTGATTCAATAAATTGACATTTTGGAAAAAAACAAAAACCTTAGCCTCTTGTGAAAGGGTTGTTCTTTTGTTAATTTTTTTTTTTTTTGTCATAAGGCTTTTACAAGCATGTGACCTAATGGCATTCCTAATTATTGCTGTTATTTCTCTTACTAACTCTAGATTGTTATCTCCACCCTTTGTTTCAGTGTAGAATTAATAGTGGCACTCCCAGCATGACGAGTGCAGGTAATGACGATTCCTATGCCTGGCACAGTCCAAATTATCATGACTCCCCAGGCTATGTCTCCTCCCCTCACAGTGATTCTCATGAGGATACAACAGATGATACTAAAATGAGTTCACATCTCCTGGATTCTTGCTTGTGAGTACACACTAGGCTTGACCATTTTCTTTGGCTTCCTGCCAGACTTAGAAGCTGCTGCTGCTGCTGCCTGAAAAACTAAAAAGAATTTTTCTTTCTCTGATGGCATGTCCAGGTTTTGGGTGTCAGACTCTTAATAACTGCTTGTGTTTTTAGAACGAAAAATTTCTTTTCTTAGATCATTGGCTTCCTTTTTCTTTGTATCTTTTGCTTTTAATCTTCTGCTTGGCTTTAGTCGAATTTTTATCTTTTTAGAATTATGGGGTTGCTATGAGCCCCAATATATCTTAATTTAATTTTATTTTTTATTGAAATCTTAGTGCTTTACTTTTTCGCTTTCACAATCTCGTGTGTGTGCATGCACATGGGGAGGGGTTCTGCTGAAGTTTTGGGAGTTTTTAACAGGAGATTAATTTTCTAACATTTCCTTATCAAGTGTCTTTGTAATATAGAGAATTATGTTGTGTTGACAGATTTGTCAATATGGACAACCTTATAGATTTTGCTGATAGTCAAAAAAAACTCATTGCAATCAATTACAACAAAGAATTTTGCTTGTAATAAATTTAATCTATTTTTCATTTCAGGTATCACTTGTTTTTCAACACCCATCAATGACAGTCTTTTGTGCTTAAATGCAATCTTCAAGCCCGAAGATTGCATTTAAGCATGAATCAGACTGTCGCTGTTTGTATTGATGTCAATGTCCACTTTTATATTTACATATGCTCTATCCCTGATATTGAGCAATTTAACCTATAAATATAGCATACCTTAAAACTAATTTTATCACACACACAGACATGCATATATATATATATATATATAATGCACATTTCATTAAAAACGACTGACAAGGTGCTTTTATTTAGTTTTTTATATAATTTCTCGTGCGATCTAATAAAGTTTTTCTTTTCAGAGGATAAATTATATAAAAACTGTCCGAATGTTCTTTTTATCCGAGCGCTTTCGGCTATACATTTAGCCATTTTCAAGGATTATATTTCAACTGTTAGAATTAGAAATAGTTTGTTATATGTATGTTTTCTAAAGTGATTCATTTTTTTGTTTCAAAACACGGTTAAGATATTATGTTCATGTTCAAAGTTAATATTATTAAGTGTTGGTTTGTTTGTTTTTATTAGTAAGGCTTCCATTCGGACAGTTTTTATATAATTTATCCTCTGAAAAGAAAAACTTTATTAGATCGCATGAGAAATTATGTAAAAAACTAAATAAAAGCACCTTGTCAGTCGTTTTTAATGAAATGTGCATGAAAGAAGGATTGCTGCCTAAATACACACACACATATATATATATATATATATATATATATATATATATATATATATATATATGACATACACAGGGTGTGATGGGTAAATTGTAGCTATTTTATATTTTTAATTTCATGTATGCGCGTTTGTTTTTGATTTTGTCGACTACACTGTATAGTACCTACCATCTGTGAGAAAATTCACTCCGCCAGAAATTTGGAAACACTACACTGTACTTCTTGTTATTTGTATCAAACTCCAATCTGAACATTTCAGAATGTTTGGGTGTCAATCTGAGGACAGTACAGAGGATTCAGAAAGAGTTGGATGAGTCTAATGGTGATTACGAAGATGTTTGGTGTGATCACTAGTGATTGCAACATTATGCCTCCATTCATCTTCCCACAGTGCGTCAAACTTAACATAGAGGCCTACATCAAGTGCCTTGAGGAGGCAGTCCTATTCTTGTTCATGTGGGTAGCTGCTGAAAGACATAGGGTCTGGCAACAGGACTCTGCACCATGCCACACAAGCAGGGGAAACCAGTCATGGCTGTGAGACAATTTCTTTGACCACATCACTCCTTACATCTGACCACCTAACTCCCCAGATCATAACCCCCTTGATTATTATTTATGGAGCACAGTTGAGCAAGAGATCATCAAAACTCCTTGTAACACCATAGAGGAACTGAAGGCAAGGATTATGGCAGCATTCACCAACTTAAGCAGGGAGCCCATCCAGAAGAGATGCAGGAGATTCCGAAGTCATCTGGAGGCCGTGGTTGAAGACAATGGCGATTTTATTGAATAAATTTACTCTTTAATATTTCAAGATATTTTTGTGTAATTTTGGTAAATATATCTGTTAAAATGAGATATCGGTGTTATTTTCATTTTTGTGTAATTCCGATGACAATTTATCCATCGCACCCTATCTGGAGGCTGTGGTTGAAGACAATGCCGATTTTATTAAATAAATTTACTGTTTAGTATTTCAAGCTATTTTTGTGTAATTTTGGTAAATATATCTGTTAAAATGAATTGTCAGTGTTACTTTAATTTTTGCATAATTTTGATGAGAGTTTATCCATAGCACCCTGTATATATGATAAAATGTAATTTTAAGGTATACTATATTTATAGAGTAAAAGGGCTCAATATCCGGGTTAGTGCATGTGTAACTATAAGAAGTGTAGACACTGATGTCAAAACTGAGTGATGACAGTCTGCTTCATGCTTGAGCCCTTCCCCATTTTCAGACCTGAAGATTTCATGAAACCCTGTCCACATGACAATTTCAAAAACTCTGACTTTGATATGTTTTGCTGATCAAATCAGTGCCATCATAAAAATGGATCTTATTTCAACCAAATCTGAAAATTCCATTTTTCTAATAAGACGTTGCTAAGTTTTCCAAATTCTTATCTATTCTGCCAGATTCTCATCTGAGTTTAAATATGTGTATAATCTTATTTTAAAAGAAAATCTCTATTAGCAAAAGTCAAAAGATGGTTCCTTTTGTGTGTGTGATCAAATGATTTTTATTTTATCATAGCAGAAATCAGAATTTATCTATTTTCAATTCTTAATTTCTTTTCTATATTGGCATCCTGGTTAAGACGATAAACTACATCCGACAGTAAGGCCTCTGATCAGGAGGTTTTGAGGAGCGTGAAACCACTGCTTAATTGCTGGTGTTCCCAGGTCCACCCTGACCCAGAGTGCTAGCACCTGTTAAGGTCCCAGTTATGAGCAAATAATTAAGCCCAAATTGGGGTCAAAACACTATGAAAGTGTAAAAAATAGGTTTTAGTACCAGCAATACATTTTTTTGAAAAAAAAATATTAGCAGCAATAAAAATCTTGTCAGCATTAAATAACTTATTGAGGTTGATATGCCGTAAAACAAACCAAATCAAACTTTTCTATATTGAAATAGCCTTGTCATATATAGTTGTCTGTTGATAGACACTTTGATCTCCTGACACCCTGATGAGTACAGATCTCCAACACTGGGCCTCTGCTGTCCATGACACTGGGAGGTGAACCCGGCCACCTGGATGTGTGCACTTTCACACAACAGTCAGTATGCTAGCCACTAGAGTTCAAAGGTTTAAAAATTTAATCAATGTCAAAGATTGGGCTTCTGGCAAGTAATTACATCCTGTTAATAACTTAGTCGTGGGAACTGCAGCAGCAAAAACACCTCGTGTGTTAAGGTGTGGCTTCATAATCCACAGTTGGGATTTATGAGACTTGAAGCAGAGATTAATTATATGACGTTTTCTTGGATCTTCCAAAGCTAAACGAATCATCATTGTACCCACTCACATCTTAGCATCAGGATCATCATCCCTACTCCCTTTCTCTCCCCTGGTGGTGGTGGTGGCAGAGATGGCTGGGAATAAGAGTTTGATGTGGACAACTCTGCGTGATGATGAAACCCATACACAGGGCTAGAAATGTCTCCCTTGTGGCTCAAAGGGGATTGAGACAGGCAAGATCTGGCAAATCTGGTTGCATTGGGTTGTTGGATGCTTGGTCTGTCAAGGTCTGCCTTGATTATGCCAGCTTGACTGGTGCTGCCCTCTTTTACCAATTGGCCATTGAGATCATATAGATCTTTGCCTATTCTATCATTGGGGGTCTTCAGGGTTGGTCACATTCAGTCTTCTACCTTGTCCTTGACCTTACAACCATGGGTGGCCCTCCAGGCACTGGAACTCCAGATGGCTTCACTCTTGGGACCACTGGGACATACAAGCCCTCTAACATGACAAGGAACAACCATATATATATATATATATATATACTCACACACACTTTATTTTAGGATATTACATTTGAGACATGTCAAAATTGCTACACAATTGCAGTCATGTTTCAATGCACATCGAAACACAACTACGATTGTGTAGTGATTTTGACGTTTTTCGATGCAATATCCTAAAATAAAGAATATTGCTCTACTTTGTATTGAACCCTCTTTTAAATTAAATGTTACGAACATTGGAATTTTACTCTATTCATTCTCATATATATATATATATATATATATATATATATATATATATATATGAAGAAATATAGTCTTAAAGTGTGCTATATTTATGAGATAAAGTGCTCAATATCAGAGATAGAGCGTGTGTAAATATAAAAGTGGACATGGAAGTCAGCACTTAGAGGTGACAGTCTGTTTCATGCTAGTGCAATCGTCAGGCAACTAGTGCTGTTATTTTTCTTGGCTATTTATATATAAGGGTCAGTAATCAACGTAATCTACCAAGCCACGATAAAATCAGCAGATAATGAAGAAAAAGTATACATAGGAGTAACCGAAGGACCATGGAAACAAAGAAATTATGTATACAAAATGTCTTTCACAAATAGTAAATATGCGAACAGCACAATGCTTTCTAAGTATATCTGGGAAATAAAAAACAAAACACA
>OZ038514.1:7855401-7865401 GCA_964036315.1 Acanthosepion esculentum
AACCAGGACGTCATTAATGCAGATTGTTACCATTTGATATAAGCTAAAAATTATTAGATGTTAAGAATTAAAAAAAAAAAAAATTAAAGACTAAAATAATGAATAATTAAATTAGAAAGAAAAGGTTGAGACTGTACACAAAAGGAGATATCCCTAAAAACGCATATCCAGTGTGCTATGGCGAAATTGTTACCATTTTATATTTTGAATTTAACACATGTGCATTGTTATTTTGGCAACTACACAGTATAATAGGATCAGTTGGGCTCCATCTGTGAGAAAAAGAGCACCATGATGAAATTCACACTGCCAGAAATTTGGAAACGGTATACTGTACATTCATGCCAGAAGCCCCAATACAAACATTTCAAAGTGTTTGGGTGTCAATCTGAAGACTGCAGAGGGTATGGAAAGAATTGGATAAGTCTAATGGTGATTACGAAGGTGTTTGGTGTGATCACTAGTGATGGCAAAGTGATGCCTCCATTCATCTTTCCACAGGGCCTCAAACTCAACACTGAGGCCTACGTCAAGTGCCTTGAGGGGGCAGTGTTGCCCTGGGCCAAGAAGGTGACTGCTGGAAGACCCTATGTCTGGCAACAGGACTCTGCACCATGCCACACAAGCAGGATAACCCAGTCATGGCTGTCAGACAAATTCTACATCCCCCTTGATTATTAGTTGTTGGGTGCAGTTGAACAAGAGACCAACAAAATTCCTTGTAATACCAAAGATGAACTGAAGGCAAGGACTATGACAGCATTCACCAACTTAAACAAAGAAACCATCCAGAAGAGTTCTAGGAGACTTGGAAGTTGTCTGGACACTGTGATTGAAGCCAATGGTGGCTTTTAATGAACAAATTTACTTTTTTGTATTTCAAGATATTTTTTTGTCATTTGTTAAAATGAGATGTCGGTGTTATTTTCATTTTTGCATAATTTACATGCCAATTCATCCATTGCACCCTGTAGTGATTAGAGACTCTTGCTCACCACATAGTGGCTGTTCTTGGGATGAAGCTGGCTTGAATGCATCTTCCTTACTAATGGAATATGAAGGGAATGTACTGTGGTTCTGATAAAAAAAAGAAAATCATTAATTTTTTTCTTTTTCTTTCACCAACTAAATAGCTATGAAATGATTTTAATGAGTTGCGGGGGTGCAGAACACATTGTGTGCAAGAATTGATACTACCGGCTTTTGTCTGCATATTTAGGCATAATTGATTCATTTTCTTACCCCCCACCATTTCTATACGACAGCTTCAATAATTGTGATATTTAATTGCAGATTAGCTGCCTTTGTTCATTCTCTTGTTGTAGAGTCAAATAACAGTTGAGGGTGGGGACTCTGACATTGTGACATTAACTCTCTTTAACTCCAGACTCACCACCCCCACCACCATCACTGCTTTTATTTTTCTCTCATATCAACAATAAATTTTTATTCATCACCAATCTCTTCAATTTCAAAAAACATTCTTCCAAGCATGTAGTGTTTCAAAAATCTTTTCATCTGCTCCTTCTTGTTTTGGGGGCTAGTGGGCAGGGAGGGTGCAGACAACAGAATATTGAGATTTTGGTAAAGGTTAATATATATACTAGTAAAAAAAAATGGTGTAACAAAAGGACTGTTTTTGTTTTGTTTTTTTATTCCCTTGACACTGCTATTGTATATTCCTTCAGTATTTCTTACTGTTCTTAAAAAAAACTATTTTTAGAATTTCAATAAAACATGGTGTTGATCAAACTATATATCCATTTTCTGTAGTCAAAAAGTAAAGCTGTATTTAAAAAAATCTTTTTTTTAAATCGCACATTGCACAAGTATATATGGTATTATTTCTTTCTTCATACTAAGTTGTTTTATGTCAGGATTAACTTTTCAAAGTCCTTTTATTGTCCCCATTCAAGTTATTAGTCATTCTCAAGATTACTAGTTTGGCATGTTATCTACTAACCGCAGTAACAGTCAAAAATACTGGGATGCATACAGTAATATAAATGTAGACACGTTACCTTTTGCTAAATAGACAGAAAGCATTGATTTCATAAATAAAACTTGAAATAAAAATGTCCTTCCAATTTGAATTTTATTAACCTTTATAATTATACTAGCTTAAAACCCTCCCATTATTTAAGCCTGCTCCTGCAGCGGACACTTGATTGGGCCTTCGTCACAATAGGTAGGGAAGAGTAGATGTGACAGGGAACAATAAACTACAGAAGAACTCGAAATTGATCGCTGCATTTAAGTATTGCATTAATATCCAAGTTTACGTTTTAAAAGTTCAACAATAATTCTTCTGCTGCCACTTAATTTAAAGACAATTTGATGTACGTAGGTCCTTACTTTCCATACAAACAATTATTTTTATTTCATGAGTGACTTTCACTGGATTTTGCAATTAATTTTGATTATTCCTAAATTTATTTCCAAGTGATAAAAAATTATCATACAAAAAAATTTGTCACAAAAAAATTTGTCACAAAAAAATTTCATAAAAATAATCGCCAAAAACAACCACAGTAATGAAAACTTAGGGATCCAAAATTTCAGGATTGCAGGTCCGGATCCAGCCTGGAATGTTTTTAATTTGCTCACGGTCAGCCTGATTGCTGATCTATTAGTGTACAGCCTCTTGGAGTAAAGTTGAAAAAGTGCGACACCCTGACATTTGCATTTATTATATAGATATTGGAATCTTTCCATTTTTCATTTTCAACTGTGAACACCACAAAGTTGGCTGGATTTTTTTCCTTGCATATCACTGACTTGTCACTATTAGCTGAGGTTAATTGACGACCTGACTGATATCCAATCTATAATAGGAGCATGACACAAAAAGAGGGTATCTCATCCAAAACTGATCATTTTACAATCAAAGCAGAGTCTGGTGAATTTGATGATGGTAGGGGAAAGAGAAACAGTTTGGGTTTGCATCCCCTAACCCCTTACATCTCAGCATCCCCTAATCCCCTTACATCCCAGTAACCCTTACTATTTTCCTGTCAGTCGGCAATTGAACTCCTGGTATGTCATCCTTATCACTCATGTGCAGGTAACAGTTCTCATGCCTTTTGGAAAAGGATCTCGGAACTTGAAAGGCATGTTTTTCTTCATTCATATTTTTTTTTTTTTTTTTTGTGTGTGGGTGTGGGTTGCTTTTCAAGCTGTGCATGTGATTGCTTGAGGTGGCTGGATACATTTTCCACTATTCTGCTGCCTCTCACAATGGTCGTAGCTTCTTCTCCGAGTTTACAGAAAGGCTGTCAAACATTTGTTTGTTTAAATTATCTTTTCAATTTGTCTTGATTGCAAAAGATTAATGCTTATGAAAAGTTGTCTTGTTTTAATACTGACACAACTGCTTTGCACTTCTCTACAAGTCTGGTGGCAGAAATGTATCCATTTGCAACAAAGTAATTCTTCGTCTAATGGATTGACACTCTGAAGCTTTCAGAATGGCAAATATTTGTTTACTGAATTCTTCATTCAGCATTGATTCTGCTCCCAATATCGTCACGGAGGCTTACCAAATTTAATTTCACAAGACAACTGGCTTGGAAATTGCTTGAGTTTCATCTTCGGAAATTCTTTCTTTGGATTATAGAGATGTTTTTCTTCGGCTGTGAAAAGTCGGACATCAATTCTTTGAGAATATTGCACACTTATAACTTTATTTTTTCTTTTTGTTGTTGTTAAAATTATAGGCGACTTTAGAATACTTGACTTCTTTCTTTCTCTTTGAGAAAATAGAAAATTTTTTTGTTTGAAATCTTGACAATTTTGTTCAAAGATGGAAATGTTTTTTTTTCTTTTTGTGAAGTAACCTCTTTAAAGGTTAAATTTAGAAGTGACTTTAAAAACCTCACAGTATACATACACACACACACACACACATATATATAAAATGCAAATCATTCATTCTGAAGGTATTTATTTTAGTTATCTAAATTGAGAACAGGGGACTTGATTAATAGTACCTGAATAAACCATATCTACTTGTATATAAGACAACTTTATGTATCATGTGACCTGTCAATTTTTAAATGAATTTTAACCCCTCCACAAAAAATTTCTGTCAATAGTGCAACCAGTCACTGAAAATGCATGATTTTTAACCTCTTAAAAAAAAAAATTACCTATTTATAGTACAATACCCTTCTTTTTTCTTTTTCTTTTCTCTTTCCTTTTCTCTTTCCTTTTTTGCTTTTCTCTTTCCTTTTTTGCTTTTCTCTTTCCTTTTTTGCTTTTCTCTTTCCTTTTTTGCTTTTCTCTTTCCTTTTTTGCTTTTCTCTTTCCTTTTTTGCTTTTCTCTTTCCTTTTTTGCTTTTCTCTTTCCTTTTTTGCTTTTCTCTTTCCTTTTTTGCTTTTCTCTTTCCTTTTTTGCTTTTCTCTTTCCTTTTTTGCTTTTCTCTTTCCTTTTTTGCTTTTCTCTTTCCTTTTTTGCTTTTCTCTTTCCTTTTTTGCTTTTCTCTTTCCTTTTTTGCTTTTCTCTTTCCTTTTTTGCTTTTCTCTTTCCTTTTTTGCTTTTCTCTTTCCTTTTTTGCTTTTCTCTTTCCTTTTTTGCTTTTCTCTTTCCTTTTTTGCTTTTCTCTTTCCTTTTTTGCTTTTCTCTTTCCTTTTTTGCTTTTCTCTTTCCTTTTTTGCTTTTCTCTTTCCTTTTTTGCTTTTCTCTTTCCTTTTTTGCTTTTCTCTTTCCTTTTTTGCTTTTCTCTTTCCTTTTTTGCTTTTCTCTTTCCTTTTTTGCTTTTCTCTTTCCTTTTTTGCTTTTCTCTTTCCTTTTTTGCTTTTCTCTTTCCTTTTTTTCTTTTCTCTTTCCTTTTTTGCTTTTCTCTTTCCTTTTTTGCTTTTCTTTTTCCTTTTTTTCTTTTCTCTTTCCTTTTTTGCTTTTCTCTTTCCTTTTTTTCTTTTCTCTTTCCTTTTTTTCTTTTCTCTTTCCTTTTTTTCTTTTCTCTTTCCTTTTTTGCTTTTCTCTTTCCTTTTTTGCTTTTCTCTTTCCTTTTTTGCTTTTCTCTTTCCTTTTTTGCTTTTCTCTTTCCTTTTTTGCTTTTCTCTTTCCTTTTTTGCTTTTCTCTTTCCTTTTTTGCTTTTCTCTTTCCTTTTTTTCTTTTCTCTTTCCTTTTTTTCTTTTCTCTTTCCTTTTTTGCTTTTCTCTTTCCTTTTTTGCTTTTCTCTTTCCTTTTTTTCTTTTCTCTTTCCTTTTTTTCTTTTCTCTTTCCTTTTTTTCTTTTCTCTTTCCTTTTTTTCTTTTCTCTTTCCTTTTTTGCTTTTCTCTTTCCTTTTTTGCTTTTCTCTTTCCTTTTTTGCTTTTCTCTTTCCTTTTTTGCTTTTCTCTTTCCTTTTCTCATTAAAAACTGATCCTCAAATCTTGTACTATACTCTACTAGTATGCACGGTGCTTTTGCTTTCAGGAATGTTACCCTAAACAACTTTTTATTTAATATTTACTGATTTTTATTTTTTAATATCATATATTTTTTTTCTATAACTTACAACTTATCATTATTGGTAAAAGCTAAATTTTCTATCATTTTTGTTTGAATATTATTTTAAAAGAACACATCAACTCTAGAATCATTATTATTGACAATATAACATCAGGATTTGATCAATGTTAATATTTTCTTTAATTTTTATTTAAAAAAGAATAGAAAAGTTTGTGGTTACTGAATTAAAAAAAAAAAAAAATTTTCAATTGTTTTTAAGGTCTGATAGATAAACATATATGTAACTTTTTTCTTTTTGATTTAATGAATTTAAAAAAAAAATTCTTTGCACACATTATCTCCAGTCTAATACTCTGCCACCTAAACTGATAACATGAAATTTTGTAAATTGTTTTTTTTTTATTAAAACATATCACAACCATTAAAAGAATCCAGACTAAAATGTCAAAATATTTTCAGTGATGCCAAAACTTGAGATTGAACCAGAAACCTTTAGATTTTCATTGATGATCCATTATAGTTACTGTTTACTTATGACCACAGTGTTTTTAAACATGATTAAATATTAAAAAAAAAAAAAAGGAAAAAAAAGCAAACTAGTATTTAAATTACAAGTAGATATAATTAAAAAATTTGTAAATAAGTTTCAATAATTAAAATTGTTCGGGAAAATTAATTTTAATTATTTTTATAATTAAATTTTGAAAATTTTTAGAGAACAAAAATTGGATTTGTACCAAAGAAAAGGAAATTCTTCATTTAGTGAAGAAAACAAATTTGTGTCATTTGAATTCTTTTGGATGTCTTTGGATTGTAATTGATTTTCTGGAGAAACCAATTATCAGTGGATTTTCACTTGGAACATTGGAAGTTTATTTTGCTTTGGAATGGAAGAAGTAACAAATGAACAAATAAAAGAAGCGTTGAGACTTCGTACTTCCATGACTTTGCAAAAAGCATTTGAATCATGTGAAAAATTTGAGACCACAAAACAGTTTGCCAACAAAGATGCTGATGTCAAATGTGTTTATAGTGTCAGGTAAGAGAGACTGGAGTCACTTCACCCGTTGTGCGTTCACTATTTGTTGTTGTTCACTTAGATTTTATTCTGTCTCACTGCGTCCTTGTTATCGCAGTCTGAGCTCGCCTTTCTCTCTATCCTTTTCATTGCAATCTGCACATAACTTTCTCTGTGCTTCTCAGTGCAATCTACACAGACCTTTCTCTCTGTTGTCATTGCCATCTGTGTGTGTTTCCTCTCAGCACTGTTATTTAACCCATAATTGGGGAAAGAACAAAAATTCATGCCTTTCCCAAAAGCAGTAGTACAAAGTGAACGGAATATGATCTCTCTCTCTCACACACAATTTTCACTTTGACCATTTAAATGATGTGACTTTGAGTTGAAATTGGTACTATCAAACATGAGAATGGTGGAATTAAGCAAAAACAGTTGCATAAATATACACAGAACACTCCTTGAAAATGAACGTACCAACATTCAAAAGTACTAAGAAAAAATAATATAAAACAAAAATAAATATGGACTTTGGTAAATTTACTGATAACATAAAACAACTAATTCGGAAATTTGAAAAAATTTAATGAAACATTTGATAAGCAGAATTTTTCAATATTATTTAACCTAACATATTTGAAAGGATTATTTCTGCCAAAATACACACACACACACACACACACACACACACATATATATATATATATAAATCTCCAGGTAAAATGAGAACAAATGGAGTATAATTCCACTGTGTGTAACATTTAATTTAAAAGAGAGCTTGATACACAGTAGAACTAAATAAAATAATATAGAGATAGATATATAGATATATAGAGATAGATATATATATAGAGATAGATATATATATAGAGATAGATATATATATATAGAGATAGATATATAGAGATATATAGAGATAGATATATAGAGATAGATATAGATATATATAGAGATAGATATAGATATATATAGAGATAGATATAGATATATATAGAGATAGATATATATAGATATATATATATAGATATATATATATAGATATAGATATAGAGATATAGATAGATATATATAGAGATATATAGAGAGAGATAGAGATATAGATAGATATATATAGAGATATATAGAGAGAGATAGAGATATATAGAGATATATATATATAATAATTCACATTGAGTATTGATGCTAATAAAATAGTGGGCAATATATAACTAGTGATGAGATGATACCAATATTTTTTCTGATACCTACAATGATGTAAATTCATTATTTACAGGCCCTACAGTTGGTTTGCGGAACTTAATGAACAAAGTGCATTTATTATTAAAACATTTAGTAAAAAATAAATGCAAAAGCTTATGAAATAAAGTTAGATATCGTTTTTATTTTGTAGTTTTAAGTACCTCGCTACAGTTGCCATATTGCTTTACTTTGGTTATCATCAGAAATCTTGAAAAACTTCCAAACTCCACTTTTCTGCTTGGCATTGGATACACTTGCCATAATTGGGGTCTGAAAATAATAAACATCAATTAATATTTACATTTTTCACTGTTAGACAATGTTTCTAGTTTTCTCATGTGTATTTGTATAGCATATGAGCAAAGAGGGCTTGGAAAATTCGATCCTCACAGGACAGATTGAAGGCAAGAAAAACAGGAAAACAGCTCATAGCCAACTGAATGAGCTTGAGTAAATGGAGGGTGGAGATGGGGTTCAGGAGGGATAACAAAAAGACAATTTATTAAAAGCTACAAAGGAGAGGAAATTGTGGAGAGCCATGGTCACCTAAGTCCTGAAGGAACAAATCATATACATGGTGAACTAATTATTTATTAGATACATACTCTGAACAAAAATCAAATGAAATTTCACCTGGTTGGAGTTAACTGATATTTTTTTTTCCTATTTCTAACTTGGTTAAGTTTGTGAAAATTTCTAGTGGTCACTAGCCAACACCCAGCCAGTGTTCCCTGAAACTTCAATGAATTTACTTTCAATTGCACCTAAGCATGTTAAAGGATACTGCTCACAAAGGGTAGCAGTAATAATCTGTGTTACATTCAGTTTACACGTGCTCTGATCTGTTGGATTTTTCTAGACATTTGAGTGATGCACACACACACACACACACACACACACATACATATATACATATATATATATATAGTCATCCACAGACAGACTGTTTCGCTGTATCACAGCTCATCAGTGTGGCTAGACGTCCGGTTGCCTCTGGCCAGAATCGAAAACCGGCTGAATTCGCGTCAGTCGGAAATTCTACCCTGAAGCCGTTGGCTCACGGCAGAGAAGAAGGTGAATTTAAGCGTATTTATTTTTTGATAAACACACAGTGACTGAGAGAACTCGATTTGATTTACCGAAGTGTCTTTTATATATATATATATATATATATATATATATATATATATATTTCATTAAAAACGACTGACAAGGTGCTTTTATTTAGTTTTTTATATAATTTCTCGTGCGATCTAATAAAACATTTTTAATGAAATGTGCTTGAAAGAAGGATTGCTGCCTAAATACACAAATATATATATATATATATATATATATATATATATATATAAAAAATGTGTGCATATTGGACAGCAACTCCTCATTATACAAATTTCCTTAAGTACAACCGACAATGTCCTGGAATTAAGCTTTTTATTTAGTTTTTCTTGTGTTTGTACAAGTGTTTTCTTGTCTCGATGTAAAGTGCATGAAATTGTTGATGTTCTGATTATCCAAGTGCATTTGGCTATTCTTTCAGCCATTATCAAGGGAAATTTTTACTTTTTGTTTTTAACTAAATGTACAGGTTTTAGTTCAAGGTCAGTATATGCCAAGCGTCTTCACTCGGTGTACTTTGGTACTGTTACCATAGCAACGGTCTCAATACATTTGGATCAGAGCTCATGTGTACACATATAGTAATGAAACAAATATGGAATTCACATACTTGTAAAGCTGTGACTTTGTAGTTTTAGCATTTCATTTTGAATTTTACATATATAAAAGCTTAAAAGCTACCCTATCAAGCGGCATTTAAGCTAGCTCCTGCAGAGGGCTCTTGATTGGGCCTTCATCACAATAGGTAGGGAAGATTAGATGTGATAGGTAACAATAAATTACAGAAGAACTCGGAATTGATGGCTTCATTTAAGTATTGCATTAATATCTAAGCTTATCTTATAAAAGTTCAATGATAATTCTTCTGCCACCACTTAATTTATAGACAACTTGATGTACATAGGTCATTACTTTCTGTATAAACAATTATTTTTATTGCATGGGTGACATATTCTTTCGTTGTCCTGTTATTACCTGGATGTAAAAAACAAATATATTTTCATACCTGATGATATCTGTAGGAACAGATGAAAGCTTGTAAAAAAAATTAAAAAAAGACCTTATGCAACTGGAATTTATAAACAGGGATCATAACATTCATCTACAGGTTCGGGCTTAATGTCATTTATTAAATTTGTTTGCGGAGATGTATTCTCGCCATTTATAT
>OZ038514.1:7872901-7947901 GCA_964036315.1 Acanthosepion esculentum
AGATGTATTATATATATATATATATATATATAGCACAGGTAATAAATCCATTCTAGTAATATCAAATATTAAAACTGATCCACAAAAAGAGCTCAATGTATTTATTATAACAGAGCATATATATTACACAACAAAATCTAAAATTACCTCATATGGGGTGAGGGTGGGGTCATATAGATCTATTTCAACCAACAAGAAGTACATTAGTTTTATTCAACTTATTAGTCTGTACACTAGGATTGAATAATACTAATGTGCTTCTTGTATACCTGCCCCATATGAGGTAATTTTTGGTTTTGTTGTGTAATATATATATATATATATATATATATACACACAGTGCAACCTTGGTTCTTGAATGTCTCTCATGTCGAACAAATCAGTTTTTGAACAGAAAATTTGAGATGAAAATGCCTTAGTTATTGAACAAAATTTTGGTTCACAAACAACAAGTTAACCCAAACGGAATAATTTCCGAGTAAACTGCCATGTTGTATACATTTGTTTGTTTTGTTGTGCTTTTTTTTTCTTTTTTTTTTAATTTTATTGTACTGTGACTTTTTTCTCTACATTTATTCCTATTTGAAAAACAGTTTCAGTTTACAAACGGCCTTCAGAAACGAATTTGTGAACCGAGGTTCCATTATATATATATATATATATATATATATATATATATATACCAATACTACTGGCATTTAAAAGAAACGAACAAAACACCGAAAGTAAAATGGAAAATAATAAATAGAACAAGAACTTGTAAAACCTGGGACGACCCATGCCCTTTATGCCTACATGAAAAACTGCACATCATTAAGTTTCTAAATAGTGAAAAGTTATTAAACCACAGACATGAGTTAATGGTTTTCTGCCGACATCAACAGATTTTCGCATTAAATAATTAATAAATAGATATAAACAAATAAAGTCCATAGTTTAAAAGCCTTAAAAGCTCAGCCCAATAATTAATGAAAAAAACCCTTTGTTGAAGTAGAAAAAAAAAGCCATTTGAATAAACAAATAAATAAACAAAATAGATAATAATGAAACACAACCTTCTCGATACTTAACGACCTGCGGCAATGCCATAAAAAATTGCCGTTTGACCAGCTTAACCTACTATCACTCTTGAAATAGACCCCCCATTGTAACTTGACATACATTTTTTGAAGGGGACTGGTCTGTAAATAAAAATTAATTCTTAGCTCTTTGACCACCTAACCAAAATGGCCGACACTAGCCGTTTCCATAGCAACTAATGTTCCAAGAGACCGCACTTATAAACACGCGCTAACCAAAAGATAGCTTATTCCCAAATTCTCGCTTGACGAGGAAGCGGGCCCATGCACCTTAACTGAACATAATTTCAAAAATTATGTTAGGGGTCTCGGCTCTCACTTTTGAAACATGAGAACTCTTATGTAGCAAAGGAATCATATTTTTAAAACAAAAAATATTATAATATAAGCTCTAATTCTGTATGGAGCACTGTCTTTTTGAAAATAAAAGCAAAAATACTAAGGAACACCAGATTATTTACCTAATGTGTTCTTTCCTATTTTTCTGCATACCTGCATATATATATATATATATATATATATTCAAAAACACATTCTTTAAAGGATCCTTTTTCAACCAACTTTCTTTTGATGCCTTAGCTATATGAATTTAAGTGTAGAAGAAGAGAAAATATGTTGACATTCCACACCACTTCACACAAAAAGTTAGAAAAGAAACTCCCATCAATACTGGAAAGAGAAATGGACTTGAGAAATCTGTTTTCCTAAAAAAATTGTTTTACAAGAAAGATTTTATAAATTTCAATGAAACCGAAATATTTCAAAGGAACTGCAAATATTACCATTTTAAAATAATCTGATCTAATGTTGATTACTAATAAAATAAATCGGTTCAAAATTTAGTTGCATTATGCTTACAATGTTGCCTAATTCCCAATTTGTAGCCGAATCTGGTAAATGTAGATAAGATAAGAATTTATTTATACAAAAGCCGAAAACCTGTTTTGCAAATATTTTTTTATTAACAAACTTGTTTCTAAGGGTGGGGAAATGAAAAGATTTGAAATTGACAACTTTTGCCATTTAAATAATTCTACCTTTATCTTACTTTCTCCCTCCTTTCTTTCTCCCTCCTTTCTCTCTCTTTTCTCTCTGTATGAAACCAAGTAGCTGCTCATATATCAGTTCTGTGCTTTCACTATCAAAACAGAATAGTCCAATACTTATGAAGGGAGTGGCAATCAGAATTATAATATTTATATATTTTTCATTTTGTTGTGGGTGGGGGATGTTGTTTCTGTTTATTTTTTTTATTTTTTTTTTATTTTTATTGTTTGACATCTTTGTCATTCTTATTTGTTCCCAAAGAAATGTCCTGCTGATATAAAGTTTGGTTGGTTTCTTAAAAATATTTCAAACTTTGCTGCTCCCTAAAAACATCTTCAACGAACTTCTACACATTTTGTAATATATATATTTTGTTTCATTTTAATATATATATATATATATATATATATATATATATATATATATATATATATATAATGTACACACACACACACACACAGTGTGTTCCTAAAAAAATTCCTATTAGATTGATTTCTGCAAATCTTGGAATTTTTTCTGTGTGTATTCTGACTTAAAAATGGTGCAAAATCTTTTCTCTTTCTCTATTCAAGTTTATTTATTCTCTTTCTCTCCTTGTCTGAAGTCTCTTCATACAAGAATGGATCATGCCAATTGTTCTGCTTGTGGCATCAAATAACAAAACTCTTAAACCAGATTTCAATTCCTTCTCCCCCTATCTCTGGAGTCTATTTTGATGTTTTTTTTTTTTTTTTTTTTTTTTTTTTTGCAAAGATTTAATAACAGCAGGAAAAAGAAGAAATACATTACAAATTACACACATTCTTTTCATGACATAACATCGATTTACTTTCACATGAACCGCTATAAATCAGCTTGAATTATAACCTAGAATACTCTTGAAAGGTCACTTGGCATCAAAATGTACTGTGAATAAAACGAACTGATAATACATTGAAATTGTGTAATTGGTGTGAATGCCCTGCAATCCTACCCTAATTTATATAGTGGATTATAATTTGATGAGGGACAGTGAAAAACGTCACTAATCAAAATTTTTAAGTAATCAATTGAAATTCATCAGAAAGTTTGCATGGAAAGACACAAACAAATTCTGTTCATTATTGTTGAATATTGGTTCACAGCACTATGTTGAATATTGGTTAGCTTGCAAGTGGTCTGACACACAAGTAGACTGGCGTAGCCACCAAGTTAAAACTAGCCCTGAGTCATTTAATGGAGATATATATATGGGTGAACAGAGACCACTCGTGCAAATGTGTTGGGCAGGTCCATTCCAGCAAAATGGACCAACCCACCTGCTGCATTAGGTACTCTCCTATAAATGAGGTAAAATTAGCTGACTTGCCTTTATCAGAAGACACAAGAGGGCAGCCATGTTAGCAGGTAAGTCATTTGACTTCTACACGCCTCATCATCAGTCCCTTGACAGTCCCTTCTTTGGGACGGGTGCTGAGGGTAAAAGAAACAGACAACCTCCTCCAAGATGATCTGTCAGAAGTGGTTCTCATGAGTTCCAGCATTGTCATGTCTGTTTACTGTTTGATGTTGCTTGACCAGCTCTTGTGATGCTGTTCATCCCCACTTTCAACAGTAGTGGCTTGTATGATGGTCTTGGAGAAGCCGTCATGCCATGTAATGAGGCCAAACTGTATCATCATCTGATGCTTAATAGTGTCAGCTCTCAAGACTTTTGACCTTGCTTTGTACATAGTCATTGGTTTTGTGCTCCCAGTAGGAGATGCAGAGGAGGCATTTGTTCTCAAATGCTTGGATCCTTTTTCCTATCTCAACCAGGAGTGTCCAAGTCTCACACCCATGGATGGCGATGACCACCAATTTGTAGAGTTTGAACTTAGTCTAATGTTGCGCTTTCATATCCTTTCCAGTCTGGTTTGAAGATAGCAAATACAACCCACAATGGAAGACTGACCATAGTTTGTCAAATATAAAGTCACATATGTCATGACAATGTCACATATGATGTCACATAATGTCGCATAAAGGTGTAGAATATTGCTGATGGGATCAAATAAGGAGATATATATAATATATATAAATATCTTTTATTGTTTGAGTTGCAGCAATTGGGTAGAGTGAGGAAGACCCACAGAGGTTAGGATTGTACACACAGGAATTGATGGAGACAAATCTTCAGTGAACCTCTAGCCAGCTTCTCTCCAGATCAAGATTTTATAACATTTGGACACCTACACAACTTCATGTAGGTCGCCTATGAAACTTTGTGTGGCCACGTCTCTTTCAGCATGTGCCCACACAAGCATGCATTTCCTTCCATTCAGGAACCTGTGCACCTTGTTTATTTTAGACACCAGATGCATTTCCTGTTTATGCTATCACCAGTTCCAATATCAGCTCACACACTGATGCCGCAGAAGTAAGGCCAAAGGTCTTTCCACAACCAATATCCAACAAAGGCTTGTAGGGCATAATGGATAAAGGTGCAGAAAATGGAATTTGGCAAGAGTTCAGCCAAATCTTCTTCAGTTCATATTGTACTGATGTTCTTGAGAAAAGCATGAATCCATCTCCACATTCAGCTCAGGATATTGGGGGAGTTTGAACGTGTGTGCTCTTTAGGCAGTTAAACCAAAATAAAATGACTGTCAGGAAGAAATAATTAGATTTCACTTGGCCCTATTAATCTTGGGGGAAGGCAGGAATCCACTTCTCCCCCAACCACCACCACCAGCAGTAGGAAAATAGCAGGATAGATTGGTCTCTTGAGCTTCAGTTCGAAACTCGTCTCTGAGATGAGCAATTCTGAATTCAAACCAGAAATGGAGTCACTGACAAATCTGTTTTATCAAAACAAGTTCAGTGACTGTTACCTGACAAGCTGATCAAATTTAAAACCTAATTTGTTTGGCCATTTAAAATTCTACTTTTTAAATAAATCCTGAAAGTACAGGAGTCATAAAAATGACTCAAAAAGGCTGCACATTTCAGCTTTTTTCATTCTCCTGGGGATTGTTGCCAGGTAAAAATGCAAAATTATCCTGGAGATCTCAATTTCAGTTTCATTTAAATAGTGTGTGTGTGTGTGTGTATATATATATATATATATATATGTATATATATATATATATATATACACAACACAGACATATGCATATATATATAATGGTGGGCTCTCTCTGTTATATTGAATGTATGAGGGTCAAGCAGCTCAGTGCCTAGGAACTGACAGCCAGACACCAGCACATATGATTTGATTATAGTGGTGAAGGCTTTGTGCAGAACCAACCACACTTTTTGAAGGGCCAAATACAGAGACATGGTGCACTACATGCCACAAGGTCCCAAAAGACCCCTTCTCTTAGACCAGTTGCCATCCAAGGCTATAGAACCCAGTCTGTTCTACTATTTATCCATAGCTGGAGGGAGAAGAGGATTGATACCTTTCCCAAGGGTATTGGCCTGTAAGTGAATGGAATGGATTTGACTGTAATTCAAACTTGGATCTCTGATTCCTCAATCCGAGTTACTATCCACTACTCTACTGTGCCTCATCTCTCTCTCTCTCTCTCTCTCTCTCTATATATATATATATATATATATATATATATGTGTGTGTGTCATTTGCAGACAGTACTGTTTTGCTGTATCACTCCTCAGTGCAGTGCAAGTAGACATCTGAATGCCTCAAGCCTGGATTGAAACCCAACCATTTATTTTGTGTGTATGCATATATATTTTAATTCAATGACAGACATAATAAAATTACAGAATAATTTCTGAAAAGTTCAGTATCATAATTATCGGATTTTTTTTTTTTTTTCAAACTCTTAGGAAAATCTAATTTTCTTCCCCTATAAAGGACAATAACTGAAAATACAACAAAGTTACTTCTCTTGTCTGGAAGATGAGGGCAGAACCTCCTGGATTGAACATGGAGGCCCAAGCTGACAGGCATGTGGAATCCATGGTCTCAATCTAAACAAACTCATCTCATGGCTGGTGTTGTCCAGACTGAGTGGAAGGTGAATGTATTGCTTGTGTGTGCATAAAATGGCCCAAGTACATGTCAGTCACTCATACACAACACACATATGCATAGACATTGCATGTATGCAAACTCACACATAGACAGTTTGTGATGAACTGTAAAACATGGCTCAGTGTTGGTTAAAGGATCCTAACAGTGATTTGACCCAAAGAGTTGTGAGTTCAATACCTGGCCACAGCAGAGGTGAACAAAAACTTGCAGAGTTGAGTTACTAAAGGAAATTAACTGAAACTGAGATATCCAGAAAAGGCATGGCATGTGGAATTAGAACAATCTATGCTTGTGGATTAAATAAAAGGTCCGATTTGAAAACGCCAACCAATATCACCTGAAAAAGCAGGTGCATACAATGGCCGAATCATCATGAATATGGCAATAAAGATGGACAACCATCTGATCAATGTAAATAGTGTAGTTACAATACCTCATCTCAGAAATATAGACAGAAATAAAACTCTTAAGAAATCAGCACACATGCTAGGCCACAAAAATCTAAGTTGGCCAAGCATAGAAATGGACACAATATGGGAACTAGTAATACGGAATGCTAGAGAAAAGCAATAACAACAACAAAATTGCAATATGAGCTCTGGTAAAAAAAAAAAAAAAATGTTTACTGAGACATTACGTTTATAAGTCCTAAAAATATATACAATGTCCTTATGGACACAGAGCCAATTGGATGAAAGCATTGGTTGGATCCAGTGACCTGTCCCAGACAGTTGTGAGTTCAATACCTGGCTATGGCAGTGGTGAACAAAAACTTAGAGAGTTGAGTTAAATGGAGATAACTGAGATATCCGGAAGAGGCATGGTGTGTGGAACTAGAACAATCTACCCCAGTGGATGAAATAAAGAGTCCAGGTCAAAATTCCAATCACCTGAAGAAGGCCGGAGCATACAACGGTCAAAACATTGTGAATATGGCAATAAAGATGAGGACCACAGTCCGAACAATGTAAATAATGGATATTTTTTCTTTTCGTGTTCATCCTACTTTGTAAAATGGAAACTTAGTCTTTTAGACAGGCAGAATTCATTGATTACCATTTTCAAGAATTACTCTCTCTTCCTTATAATCACCAGAACAATGGACAACAATCTGCCTATGAATTAATAAGAGTTGCTCTGGAAGTGAAGCCTGCCTGCGTAATTAATACGTCGTTCTAGAATTGCAGCTTCCATGACCAGATCAATGGGGGTCATTCTAAAACGAAGTGACATGCAACAGTGGATAAGGATTTAGTCTGGATAATGGCTGCTGAGGATTGCCACAAAACAGCACGTTTATGATATTCTTCGGTTGAATCAATAGTGCAACCAAGTGGAGAACAACTGTGGATGTGACGCCAACTCGTTTCTGAAATATAAATCCCCACAGGAATCTGCCTCTCAGGATTTTTGAGAAACCAAAATGGAATGAGAATGGGATCTTGTTAGATTTCTTTGAATTGAAAATGAAAATTTATTTTCCATAGTGGATTTTGATTAGATTGTTGGAAAGTCGTTGTTTTTGGAGACTAAACAAAAATGCATTCAAACAGAAATTTAAAAATTTTCTCTGAATATTTGATATGAGGAATTATTATATACTGTTATCCTCATCTTGGTTGTTACAGTTACAACCTTTCTGCTATTTCTCAGATGAGGAATTATCATTATTATACACTGATTTATTCAAACTCTTATCCTCATCTTGGTTGTTATAGTCACCACATTTCTACTATTTCTCAGTTGAGGAATTATCATTATTATACACTGATTTATTCAAACGGTTATCCTCATCTTGGTTGTTATAGTCACCACATTTCCGCTATTTCTCAGGTGAGGAATTATCATTATTATACACTGATTTATTCAAACTCTTATCCTCATCTTGGTTGTTATAGTCACCACATTTCCGCTATTTCTCAGGTGAGGAATTATCATTATTATACACTGATTTATTCAAACTCTTATCCTCATCTTGGTTGTTATAGTCACCACATTTCCGCTATTTCTCAGGTGAGGAATTATCATTATTATACACTGATTTATTCAAACTCTTATCCTCATCTTGGTTGTTATAGTCACCACATTTCTGCTATTTCTCAGATGAGGAATTATCCTTATTATACACTGATTGATTCAAACTGTTATCCTCATCTTGGTTGTTATAGTCACCACATTTCTGCTATTTCTCAGATGAGGAATTATCATTATTATACACTGATTGATTCAAACTGTTATCCTCATCTTGGTTGTTATAGTCACCACATTTCTGCTATTTCTCAGATGAGGAATTATCCTTATTATACACTGATTGATTCAAACTGTTATCCTCATCTTGGTTGTTATAGTCACCACATTTCTGCTATTTCTCAGATGAGGAATTATCATTATTATACACTGATTGATTCAAACTGTTATCCTCATCTTGGTTGTTATAGTCACCACATTTCCGCTATTTCTCAGGTGAGGAATTATCATTATTATACACTGATTTATTCAAACTCTTATCCTCATCTTGGTTGTTATAGTCACCACATTTCCGCTATTTCTCAGGTGAGGAATTATCATTATTATACACTGATTTATTCAAACTGTTATCCTCATCTTGGTTGTTATAGTCACCACATTTCTGCTATTTCTCAGATGAGGAATTATCCTTATTATACACTGATTGATTCAAACTCTTATCCTCATCTTGGTTGTTATAGTCACCACATTTCTGCTATTTCTCAGATGAGGAATTATCATTATTATACACTGATTGATTCAAACTGTTATCCTCATCTTGGTTGTTATAGTCACCACATTTCTGCTATTTCTCAGATGAGGAATTATCATTATTATACACTGATTTATTCAAACTGTTATCCTCATCTTGGTTGTTATAGTCACCACATTTCTGCTATTTCTCAGATGAGGAATTATCATTATTATACACTGATTTATTCAAACTGTTATCCTCATCTTGGTTGTTATAGTCACCACATTTCTGCTATTTCTCAGATGAGGAATTATCCTTATTATACACTGATTGATTCAAACTGTTATCCTCATCTTGGTTGTTATAGTCACCACATTTCTGCTATTTCTCAGATGAGGAATTATCATTATTATACACTGATTGATTCAAACTGTTATCCTCATCTTGGTTGTTATAGTCACCACATTTCTGCTATTTCTCAGATGAGGAATTATCCTTATTATACACTGATTGATTCAAACTGTTATCCTCATCTTGGTTGTTATAGTCACCACATTTCTGCTATTTCTCAGATGAGGAATTATCCTTATTATACACTGATTGATTCAAACTGTTATCCTCATCTTGGTTGTTATAGTCACCACATTTCTGCTATTTCTCAGATGAGGAATTATCATTATTATACACTGATTGATTCAAACTGTTATCCTCATCTTGGTTGTTATAGTCACCACATTTCTGCTATTTCTCAGATGAGGAATTATCCTTATTATACACTGATTGATTCAAACTGTTATCCTCATCTTGGTTGTTATAGTCACCACATTTCTGCTATTTCTCAGATGAGGAATTATCATTATTATACAGTGATTTATTCAAACTGTTATCCTCATCTTGGTTGTTATAGTCACCACATTTCTGCTATTTCTCAGATGAGGAATTATCATTATTATACACTGATTTATTCAAACTGTTATCCTCATCTTGGTTGTTATAGTCACAACATTTCTGCTATTTCTCAGATGAGGAATTATCCTTATTATACACTGATTTATTCAAACTCTTATCCTCATCTTGGTTGTTATAGTCACCACATTTCTGCTATTTCTCAGATGAGGAATTATCATTATTATACACTGATTTATTCAAACTCTTATCCTCATCTTGGTTGTTATAGTCACAACATTTCTGCTATTTCTCAGATGAGGAATTATCATTATTATACACTGATTTATTCAAACTCTTATCCTCATCTTGGTTGTTATAGTCACAACATTTCTGCTATTTCTCAGATGAAGAATTATCCTTATTATACACTGATTTATTCAAACTGGTATCCTCATCTTGGTTGTTATAGTCACCACATTTCTGCTATTTCTCAGATGAGGAATTATCATTACTATACACTGATTGATTCAAACGGTTATCCTCATCTTGGTTGTTATAGTCACATTTCTGCTATTTCTCAGATGAGGAATTATCCTTATTATACACTGATTTATTCAAACTCTTATCCTCATCTTGGTTGTTATAGTCACCACATTTCTGCTATTTCTCAGATGAGCAATTATCATTATTATACACTGATTGATTCAAACTCTTATCCTCATCTTGGTTGTTATAGTCACAACATTTCTGCTATTTCTCAGATGAGGAATTATCATTATTATACATTTATTTATTCAAACTCTTATCCTCATCTTGGTTGTTATAGTCACCACATTTCTGCTATTTCTCAGATGAGCAATTATCATTATTATACACTGATTTATTCAAACTGTTATCCTCATCTTGGTTGTTATAGTCACCACATTTCTGCTATTTCTCAGATGAGGAATTATCCTTATTATACACTGATTTATTCAAACTGTTATCCTCATCTTGGTTGTTATAGTCACCACATTTCTGCTATTTCTCAGATGAGCAATTATCATTATTATACACTGATTGATTCAAACTCTTATCCTCATCTTGGTTGTTATAGTCACAACATTTCTGCTATTTCTCAGATGAGGAATTATCCTTATTATACACTGATTGATTCAAACTGTTATCCTCATCTTGGTTGTTATAGTCACAACATTTCTGCTATTTCTCAGATGAAGAATTATCCTTATTATACACTGATTTATTCAAACTCTTATCCTCATCTTGGTTGTTATAGTCACAACATTTCTGCTATTTCTCAGATGAGGAATTATCCTTATTATACACTGATTTATTCAAACGGTTATCCTCATCTTGGTTGTTATAGTCACCACATTTCTGCTATTTCTCAGGTGAGGAATTATCATTATTATACACTGATTTATTCAAACTCTTATCCTCATCTTGGTTGTTATAGTCCCCACATTTCTGCTATTTCTCAGATGAGGAATTATCATTATTATACACTGATTTATTCAAACGGTTATCCTCATCTTGGTTGTTATAGTCACAACATTTCTGCTATTTCTCAGATGAGGAATTATCCTTATTATACACTGATATATTCAAACGGTTATCCTCATATTGGTTGTTATAGTCACCACATTTCTGCTATTTCTCATATGAGGAATTATCATTATTATACACTGATTTATTCAAACGGTTATCCTCATCTTGGTTGTTATAGTCACCACATTTCTGCTATTTCTCAGATGAGGAATTATCATTATTATACACTGATTTATTCAAACTGTTATCCTCATCTTGGTTGTTATAGTCACCACATTTCTGCTATTTCTCAGATGAGGAATTATCATTATTATACACTGATTTATTCAAACTCTTATCCTCATCTTGGTTGTTATAGTCACAACATTTCTGCTATTTCTCAGATGAGGAATTATCATTATTATACACTGATTTATTCAAACTCTTATCCTCATCTTGGTTGTTGTAGTCACAACATTTCTGCTATTTCTCAGATGAAGAATTATCCTTATTATACACTGATTTATTCAAACTGTTATCCTCATCTTGGTTGTTATAGTCACCACATTTCTGCTATTTCTCAGATGAGGAATTATCATTATTATACACTGATTGATTCAAACGGTTATCCTCATCTTGGTTGTTATAGTCACATTTCTGCTATTTCTCAGATGAGGAATTATCCTTATTATACACTGATTTATTCAAACTCTTATCCTCATCTTGGTTGTTATAGTCACCACATTTCTGCTATTTCTCAGATGAGCAATTATCATTATTATACACTGATTGATTCAAACTCTTATCCTCATCCTGGTTGTTATAGTCACAACATTTCTGCTATTTCTCAGATGAGGAATTATCATTATTATACACTGATTTATTCAAACTGTTATCCTCATCTTGGTTGTTATAGTCACCACATTTCTGCTATTTCTCAGATGAGGAATTATCATTATTATACACTGATTGATTCAAACTCTTATCCTCATCTTGGTTGTTATAGTCACAACATTTCTGCTATTTCTCAGATGAGGAATTATCATTATTATACACTGATTTATTCAAACTCTTATCCTCATCTTGGTTGTTATAGTCACCACATTTCTGCTATTTCTCAGATGAAGAATTATCCTTATTATACACTGATTTATTCAAACTGTTATCCTCATCTTGGTTGTTATAGTCACCACATTTCTGCTATTTCTCAGGTGAGGAATTATCATTATTATACACTGATTTATTCAAAGGGTTATCCTCATCTTGGTTGTTATAGTCACCACATTTCTGCTATTTCTCAGATGAAGAATTATCCTTATTATACACTGATTTATTCAAACTGTTATCCTCATCTTGGTTGTTATAGTCACCACATTTCTGCTATTTCTCAGATGAGGAATTATCATTATTATACACTGATTTATTCAAACGGTTATCGTCATCTTGGTTGTTATAGTCACCACATTTCTGCTATTTCTCAGATGAGGAATTATCATTATTATACACTGATTGATTCAAACTGTTATCCTCATCTTGGTTGTTATAGTCACCACATTTCTGCTATTTCTCAGGTGAGGAATTATAATTATTATACACTGATTTATTCAAACTGTTATCCTCATCTTGGTTGTTATAGTCACCACATTTCTGCTATTTCTCAGATGAGGAATTATCATTATTATACACTGATTTATTCAAACGGTTATCCTCATCTTGGTTGTTATAGTCACCACATTTCTGCTATTTCTCAGATGAGGAATTATCATTATTATACACTGATTGATTCAAACTGTTATCCTCATCTTGGTTGTTATAGTCACCACATTTCTGCTATTTCTCAGATGTGGAATTATCATTATTATACACTGATTTATTCAAACTCTTATCCTCATCTTGGTTGTTATAGTCACCACATTTCTGCTATTTCTCAGATGAGGAATTATCATTATTATACACTGATTTATTCAAACTCTTATCCTCATCTTGGTTGTTATAGTCACCACATTTCTGCTATTTCTCAGATGAGGAATTATCATTATTATACACTGATTTATTCAAACAGTTATCCTCATCTTGGTTGTTATAGTCTCCACATTTCTTCTATTTCTCAGATGAGGAATTATCATTATTATACACTGATTTATTCAAACGGTTATCCTCATCTTGGTTGTTATAGTCACCACATTTCTGCTATTTCTCAGATGAGGAATTATCATTATTATACACTGATTGATTCAAACTCTTATCCTCATCTTGGTTGTTATAGTCACCACATTTCTGCTATTTCTCAGATGAGGAATTATCATTATTATACACTGATTTATTCAAACTCTTATCCTCATCTTGGTTGTTATAGTCACAACATTTCTGCTATTTCTCAGATGAGGAATTATTATTATACACTGATTTAAAGTTGGGAGTAAAAATCTATGAAACGGCTTAAGAAGGAACTTTAAACCCAATCCAAAACAGGAAACAAGTGATAAAACTCTACCCTTGTTCTACTAGTCAGGGATGGGTTTTTTGAATAGGAGTAAAGGTTTATCCCTTTTCTCCTGTTTAGGATCGGTTTTCCGGTTCCTTCTAAAGTCTTTTCATTCTCTTTCACTTCCAGTAATCTCTTATCACATCTGTTCCCTATACCGTTTATCTGTTTTATGGTTTGTTTTATAAGATGCTGAAAGTTTTTGGCTGGTCCAGCAATACTGATTCTGTCAAGAATTCCCTTATTGCACCGTTAAATATTTAAGCTTCAGAACCTTTAACAAAATATTGCAATGACATTCATCAATATGAATGCTGGTCGTTAATTTGAGAAGTAAGGGGGTACAAATGAAAAGATTTGAAATTGACAACTTTCTATTTCACTTCCATGAAACACTCCTTTCTTTCTGTCATTCACTCATTTCCTCACTGTAACCAAGTAGGGTATATTATTTGTTTTTCTACTTAGCCATTATTTATGATATATTAGCAGGAGACATTAAACACATCTATCTTCCCTTATTTCTTTCTAGCCAAATCCCCTGTCTTATGGTCATTTCTCTTCATAATTTTAAAATAATTCAGCATTTTATTTTATTTATGTTAACTCAATGTTTGGTGATTGCCTTATTTGGTTCCTGGCATTCAATATTGTGCATCTGAAAAATGGTGTGTTTATCACAATCATAATGTGGACAGATGTCATGAAAGAGTTCTTTCATGTTTGTTGGTTGATTGGTTTTGTCTGACAGCATATCAACCTCTGTTTTTTAATTGGTTTGGTTTAGTCTGGTTTACAGCATATCAACATCAATGGGTTATTTAATGCTGACAAGATTTTTATTGCTGGTAATATTTTTTTTCCAAAAATGTACTGCTGGTATTAAAACTTATTTCATAGTGTTTTGACCCCTTTGTTGGGGATTAACTATTTGCTGATAGCTGGGATACTGACAGGTGCTACCATTCCGGGTCAGTGTGGACCATGTTCCTCAAAACCCCCTGATCAAAGGCCATGCTGTCAGATGTAGTTATCGTCATACCCAGGACGGTGTTATTTAATGCTGAAATCTAAATATTTTGTGTGTAATTTTATGCTTTCAACTACAGATATTTTGAACATAATTTGATACTTTGAGTAAAGGTATGCTTTTAGATATATATTTTGTAGATCATAAAATCTATTGGCAATTGTACTATAAAAATGTACTGTTGATTTTTGCTTGGGGGTTCACTATTTATAGCTGGAACCCTAACAGGTGCTACCACCCTGAGTCAGGGTGAACCTTGAGAACAATTAAAATCACTAACTGCTACTACTACTCCAACAGTTTCTTTTCTCACACTTCCCACCTGTGGAAGTTCCTTCCATTTATTTGCTTTTCTGATAACTACAATCTTCAAAACTTTAAATGCAATGTCAATTGCCATCTTCTGTTTTCTTGAATCCTGTTCATCTTTTGTCCTTTCCTCAATCCTCCCTATACTCAGTCTTCTCTTTCACTTTCATTCCCTGTAACCCCCTGCATTCTAGTGATGTTCCCGCCTTGCTTGGAATGAAATGATTAAAAAAAATGTAACCTGTTTGTTTCTGAGTGTACCCAATTGCTAGAGTGGGTAGCTAATCTGCCTGTTGTAGACACCCACTCAAGCAGATTTCAACACCCAAAGCCAACTCGTGGTTTTTACTGTAACTGTCCTAAGCCAACCTTAGTTATAGTTTCTGGGAGTCTTTTTTTTTTTTTTTTTTTTTTTTTATAAACTGATGTTCACCCTGTATAAGACCTAAGAGCCACTCGAGGTAGAGGGTTACAGAGTAAGTCATAGTTTATGTGGATATGTGGGGAAGATAATGGTTAACCCTAAAGTTGAACAGGTTAAGATTGTAGCAGTCGGGAAAGTATCTCCTTGGGAGTCAGTTCCACAGAGCAGCAGTTCACAGGGACAAACTGCTCTAGTGGAACTTACATCTCATCAATGGAATATGGAGGGAATGAGGGTGGTTCACGACAACATGTGTGGCATGATGGGTCTTACCCATGAAGGTTAGAAATGGTGGAACTAAGGAATGTAATTCATCTGAACACATTCTATGGAAACAGGAGGCAGGGTGGAGTAATGGATAGCGGCTCAGATTGTGGAATCAGAGAGCCAAGTTCAAATTCCAGTCAAATCCATTACATTCACTTACATGCTAATACCCTTGAGAAAGGTATGAATCCTCTTCTTTTTCCCCCCAGCTATGGGTAAATAGCAGTTTAGATCAGGTTCTATAGCCTTAGATGGCAACTGGTCTACTGCAGAAAGAAATGGCAACCTACTGCAGGAAAAAAATTTATGTTGTCAATCATGTATCGAAAGATACATGATCATCTACGCATGTATCACGCATGGCACATAAATTAATGGAGCAGTGAGAGGCTTGTGACATTTTGCCTGTTGAAAAGAGTTTGTAAGCCAGAAAATAATTTGTGAACACTGTGCAGCTCCAGCCTGCATATGGCAGCAGGATTCCATTTTCAGCCTCATATGACTCTTGCAAAAATAGAGGATAGCAGGAGGAGTCAGGTACTTACTGGAGCCGTACAGGGAACTGACCATTTTTCCAGCATCTTTAGTGATAGATTGTTTGTACAAGTTCGACTTGTGGTCTGGGTTGAGTTTAAGTCCCAATAGGTGCTCGGCACAAGTCCTCCCTGAGGGAACATCTGTTCATCATGATGTGTCAGAGGTCTGATTGACAAGGACGGAGCATTAGATAATCTGGTATGATGAGCAAACGAAGCCAGCCTGCTCAAATATGATGTGTGACTTTCTGCACATACAACCATCAACAACTTCCATCTACCCAATTTTACTCACAAGGCTTTGATCAACCTGCCAGATGGTTTTTCAGACATTTCCTGCATGATGGTACCATTTCCTTAGGCCAATATTATCAAGAAGTCCATACTTTGAATATTGCTGCCACATCTGATCTGATGCCCCTGCTATATATTTAGAGATCCATGATAAAATTCAAAGAAGAATCTGCAATGTCATTCCTGACCTGGCCCATCCTGGGTAAAACAATAAACTACCTCAAACAGTGGGGCCTCTGATCGGGAGGTTTTGAGGAGCATGGAACCACCTCTTAATTGTTGGTGTTCCCAGGTCTACCCTGATCTGGGGTGGTGGCACCTGTTAGGGTCCCAGCTATGGGAAAATAGTTAACATCCAAATTTGTGTTAAAATACTATGAAAGTATGAAAGTGGGTTTTAATTTAATTCCAGAAATACTTTGTAAAAAAAAAAAAAAAAATTATTACCAGCAATAATTTTCGAAGAAAAAATTATCATCAGCAATACTTAAAAAAAAAAATACCAGCAGTACAAACAGCTATACATTTAAAAAAAAAAATTAGCTGTAGATTCTTTTCAAGGAAAAATATTCTCAGAAATAGATTTTTGAAGAAAAACATATTACCAGCAATAAAAATTGTCAGCATTAAATAACCCGTTGAAGTTGATATGCCGTAAAACAAACCAAACCAAACCAGACATCTCAGCTTCTATCACTTTCCTACTGTCATAATGTAGCTTCCCTGTGCATTTTCCATAAATACTTTCCTCTATGGTACTTGCACTTTATGAATTTAAGTGCAGTGATTGATGGCAACCTCTTATTTGCTCTTAGTTCCCAAGAACAAAGAAAATGTATAAATTCATTTTGATATGTTTAGGTTTTAGTACAATTCTAATCATTGCTTTTTAAAACAATAAACATTGTCGAGGAGTGAAGGTAGTTAAAATAATAGCAGTGTCAAGGAAAAAAAACTTTTTTGACACTGTTTTTTTTGCAGGAACAAAGGTCTAAAATTGCCAAAAATACAATGAAAAGTAAAAAAATATATTTTAGTGAAAAATTATGATATTGTTTTTTCACAGAACCCATTCTTCACTAATAAAATAAATTATAGTCTTACACCAGATGGTTAACAATGGTAATAGTGCTAAAGATAAGTCCATATAGCATTCCTATTCCCTGTTAAGAAGTAAACTTTTTTAATATATTAAACCTTTTTACCCATGAAATGGTTTGGCTGTGTCTGGTAGACAAATCAACCTTTCCTGATCTGTAAAGAAAAGTGGAAATTGAATAAAAGTTGAAATGAAACAGACAATAATCTTTTGCTCGGCATCAAGCAGCTATTATAATTCAATTTCTGTGTCTCGGATTTCATAGTTTCTGATGAGATACATGCAGATTACCTCAGGGAATGGTGTTATTGATTTCTGTTCTTTTATGCTTGTCAAAATGACAACGGTTTTCTTTCTGGCTGGAGTGGCTTGTTTTAAAAATATGATTTCAGTAAGTGTGGAAAATTGAGATTTATAAATCATGACTTTTCCTGTATTTGATGAAATTTAATATTTTTTTTCTTTGATAGACAATTTTGTATTCATTTTTGGAGATCAGGACCGGTAACAGTCAATTTAAAAAAAAAATTTTTAATCATTTCATCCCAAGAAAGGCAATAAAGCCACTAAGATGCAAGAGTGTACAGGGAGTGAAAGAGATTGAGAAGTCATTAGTGACGAGAAAGGACAAAAGAACAGCATTCAAGAAGACAGAAGATAGCAATTGGCATTACATTTTTAATCATTTCATCCCAAGAAAGGCAATAAAGCCACTAAGATGCAAGAGTGTACAGGGAGTGAAAGAGATTGAGAAGACAGTGACGAGAAAGGACAAAAGAACAGCATTCAAGAAGACAGAAGATAGCAATTGGCATTACATTTAGCGTTTTGAAGATTGTAGAAAGTAAGAAACTGGAAGAGTTCCACAGGCAAGAAGTACGAGAAAAGAAACTATTAGAAATTGAGTAATTTGAACCATTATTATCCCCACCGCCAAAAAAAAAAGAATTTTATGAGTCGACCAGTCTATTTACATCATACCTTTTTTTTATTTTCAAAATAGATATGATCGCCTATAATAATTGATCACATTGACCAAAATGGATTTTTATGCAAAATATAAAAACTTTAACTCCCTGCAAATCTAAATTCTTATGCTGAACACAAAAACTTATTTAGTGGAAATGGAAAGTTCTATAAAATGCGATCGAGACAAAAATCGGTGTGCAACATTTTAAAGGACAAACATTTAATTACAGTAAACAGAAAAAGGAAAATATACAATTCCTAAAAATTTGCATACGACTCTTGCACAAAAATGTCCTTTTGTGTGTCTTGTAAATAATTAAGGCAGGATAAAAGCTGTATAATAAATGCAAATGTCAGTGTGCCACTGTGTCACACTTTTCAACTTTACTCCTAGAGGCTATAGCCTAACATATCATAGCATTTTGCTATCAGGCCAACTCCATGAGCAAATTAAAAACATTCCAAACCAGATCCGGATCCACAATCCTGAAATTTTGGATTCCCTAGTTTTCATTATTATAATTGTTTGCAGTGATGTTTTTTTTTTTTTTTTTTTAATTAATTGCAAAATCCAGTGAAAGTCACCCATGAAATAAAAATAATTGTTTGTACGGAAAGAAGTGACCTACATGCATCATCAAATTGTTCTTCAATTAAGCGACAACAGAAGAATTATCGTTGAATTTTTAAAAGGTAAACTTAAATATTAATGCAATACTTAAATGCAGTGATCAATTTTGAGTTCTTCTGTAGTTTATTATTTCCTATCACATCTCCTCCTCCCTACCTATTGTGATGAAGGCCCAATCAAGTGCCCTCCGCAGGAGCTAGCTTAAATGACACCCAATAGGGTGTCTTTTAAGCTAGTTTACTAATATATTAGAAAAAAAAGGAATACAATTTTGAAACTGACAAAAAGTACATTCAAGAAGGTAGAAAAACAACAGTGCAACCACTTTTTTAAAAAAAACCTACTTGTCCTGTGAGCGTTTCTGGGATATCTAACTTTTTTTTTAAATGTCTTTTTTATATTTACACTAATCGTGACCCAATGAGGGTTTTGGAAAAATTTCTTTGAAATCCTTTTTCATTGTTTGCTGCCCAACTTCAGGTGAATTTTCTCTTGAGAACTTCAAAAATTCTTCTGGTTCTCTGCAACTGGCTTGTAATCTTTGTGCATTCTTGTCTGAATGCATTGATGTTTTTCTTCTTGATGTCAAAAATGCCTTCTGCCATTATCTACCGAACTGATTCCTTTTTATTAGGAAAAAAAAGGATCACTCAACCCCCCCCCTTCAGGTTCTTACTAGGGCTTCAAACCACATCTCTCATTAGTCAGTAAATACAAAAAAAAAATATTTTCTATAAATTCAAAATGAATCCTTAACAATTTTGGCAGTTTTTAACTGCTGAGCCTAAAAGATATACAAGCGTAGCAATTTTTTGCACAAACTGTCTGGCTTTCTTAAAATTAAACGAATCTCAAAAGAACATGTACAAAAAAGAAAAAAAAACAACCTAGGTAATTAAACATTTATTATTACACTAAATTATTTATTATGACAGTAATAAAAAAAAAATTATTATATTCCTAATGCACTGTTTACACTTTTGCATCTTTTGAACAAGAATAGAGCTTTATCACTTGCTTCTGGTTCCTTCTTTTTCATTCTTTTTTTTTTTTTTCTAAGCATTTCACCCCAAGCAAGGTAGGAAGCCACTAGCACGCAAGGGGTTACAGAGAGTTGGAGCGAGAGCAGATAGGATTGATAGAGGAAAGGATGAAGAGAAAGATAGGGGATAGATCTTTTTTTTTTCTTTCTTTAAGTGTTTCACCCCAAGCAAGGTAGGAAGCCACTAGCACGCAAGGGGATACAGAGAGTTGGAGCGAGAGCAAATAGGAGTGATAGAGGAAAGGATGAAGAGAAGGTTAGGGGATAGATCAGGGCATCTGGAGACATCAATTGACATTGAATAGTTGGAGATTATAGCTATCAGGGAAACAGGAAATGGGGAGGGAGTTCCACAGGCGAGAAGTGCGAGACATGAAGCTATTGGAGTAGAAGAGACGGCTCCATTTAATGGTTTCGACAGTAATCCCTTGCATTTTAGTAGCATTATCAACTTGACTGTGATGCGATTGCCAAAAACAAAAAATTTTATGTTTGCAGATATTTATTTTTCTGCTTTGTTTCAGCAAAATTATATTTTGTATGAACTTTTCCATTAATTCTTCGGTTCCTGCTAATTAAGCAATGACATTTTTTATTTATTTTTTTTTGTGTTTCAGTGAAATGGATTATGGTTACGAAGCTGACACTAATTTGGACGGTTCAGATCCTTATTATCCATCTTCAGGCCCTCTGAATACAATGAACAATAATCAGCCTTATGATCATTACAGTGACCATTCGCCCAACTCTTCACGAATGTCAATTCAGAGTACAGGGAGTTTCAAGCCATTAAGGGCTGCATCAACACAGGCAAGTATTGCAAGTGCTATTCATCTCCACACTTTATCTCTGCTTCAGTGATACTTTTCTATGTGGGTGTCCATAGTAAGAGGAGGTTTTATCTTGCTCTCAAGTGTTTCTATTTGATAGACCAGAGGATGGTTCCCTTTTGAAGTTTAGTCATCTAAGCAGCATCTATTTTGATCGAAAGGGTAACATGGAAATAAAGGAGAAAATAACATAGAAAGTCAAGAGGTGGTTTTATCTTGCTCTCAAGGGTTTCTATTTGATAGACCAGAGGATGGTTCCCTTTTGAAGTTTGGTCATCTAAGCAGCATCTATTTTGATCAAAAGGGTAACATGGAAATAAAGGAGCAAATAACATAGAAAGGCAAGAGGTGGATTTATCTTGCTCTCAAGTGTTTCTATTTGATAAACCAGAGGATGGTTCCCTTTTGAAGTTTAGTCATCTAAGCAGCATCTATTTTGATCAAAAGGGTAACATGGAAATAAAGGAGAAAATAACATAGAAAGTCAAGAGGTGGTTTTATCTTGCTCTCAAGTGTTTCTATTTGATAAACCAGAGGATGGTTCCCTTTTGAAGTTTGGTCATCTAAGCAGCATCTATTTTGATCAAAAGGGTAACATGGAAATAAAGGAGCAAATAACATAGAAAGGCAAGAGGTGGATTTATCTTGCTCTCGAGTGTTTCTATTTGATAGACCAGAGGATGGTTCCCTTTTGAAGTTTGGTCATCTAAGCAGCATCTATTTTGATCGAAAGGGTAACATGGAAATAAAGGAGCAAATAACATAGAAAGGCAAGAGGTGGATTTATCTTGCTCTCAAGTGTTTCTATTTGATAGACCAGAGGATGGTTCCCTTTTGAAGTTTGGTCTTCTAAGCAGCATCTGTTTTGATCAAAAGGGTAACATGGAAATAAAGGAGAAAATAACATAGAAAGGCAAGAGGTGGTTTTATCTTGCTCTCAAGTGTTTCTATTTGATAGACCAGAGGATGGTTCCCTTTTGAAGTTTGGTCATCTAAGCAGCATCTATTTTGATCAAAAGGGTAACATGAAAATAAAGGAGCAAATAACATAGAAAGGCAAGAGGTGGATTTATCTTGCTCTCAAGTGTTTCTATTTGATAGACCAGAGGATGGTTCCTTTTTGAAGTTTGGTCATCTAAGCAGCATCTATTTTGATCGAAAGGGTAACATGGAAATAATGGAGCAAATAACATAGAAAGGCAAGAGGTGGTTTTATCTTGCTCTCGAGTGTTTCTATTTGATAGACCAGAGGATGGTTCCCTTTTGAAGTTTGGTCATCTAAGCAGCATCTATTTTGACCAAAAGGGTAACATGGAAATAATGGAGCTAATAACATAGAAAGGCAAGAGGTGGTTTTATCTTGCTCTCAAGTGTTTCTATTTGATAGACCAGAGGATGGTTCCCTTTTGAAGTTTAGTCATCTAAGCAGCATCTATTTTGATCAAAAGGGTAACATGGAAATAAAGGAGAAAATAACATAGAAAGGCAAGAGGTGGATTTATCTTGCTCTCAAGTGTTTCTATTTGATAGACCAGAGGATGGTTCCCTTTTGAAGTTTGGTCATCTAAGCAGCATCTATTTTGATCGAAAGGGTAACATGGAAATAAAGGAGCAAATAACATAGAAAGGCAAGAGGTGGATTTATCTTGCTCTCAAGTGTTTCTATTTGATAGACCAGAGGATGGTTCCCTTTTGAAGTTTGGTCATCTAAGCAGCATCTATTTTGATCGAAAGGGTAACATGGAAATAAAGGAGAAAATAACATAGAAAGTCAAGAGGTGGTTTTATCTTGCTCTCAAGGGTTTCTATTTGATAGACCAGAGGATGGTTCCCTTTTGAAGTTTGGTCATCTAAGCAGCATCTATTTTGATCAAAAGGGTAACATGGAAATAAAGGAGCAAATAACATAGAAAGGCAAGAGGTGGATTTATCTTGCTCTCAAGTGTTTCTATTTGATAAACCAGAGGATGGTTCCCTTTTGAAGTTTAGTCATCTAAGCAGCATCTATTTTGATCAAAAGGGTAACATGGAAATAAAGGAGAAAATAACATAGAAAGTCAAGAGGTGGTTTTATCTTGCTCTCAAGTGTTTCTATTTGATAAACCAGAGGATGGTTCCCTTTTGAAGTTTGGTCATCTAAGCAGCATCTATTTTGATCAAAAGGGTAACATGGAAATAAAGGAGCAAATAACATAGAAAGGCAAGAGGTGGATTTATCTTGCTCTCGAGTGTTTCTATTTGATAGACCAGAGGATGGTTCCCTTTTGAAGTTTGGTCATCTAAGCAGCATCTATTTTGATTGAAAGGGTAACATGGAAATAAAGGAGAAAATAACATAGAAAGTCAAGAGGTGGTTTTATCTTGCTCTCAAGGGTTTCTATTTGATAGACCAGAGGATGGTTCCCTTTTGAAGTTTGGTCATCTAAGCAGCATCTATTTTGATCAAAAGGGTAACATGGAAATAAAGGAGAAAATAACATAGAAAGGCAAGAGGTGGTTTTATCTTGCTCTCAAGTGTTTCTATTTGATAGACCAGAGGATGGTTCCCTTTTGAAGTTTGGTCATCTAAGCAGCATCTATTTTGATCAAAAGGGTAACATGGAAATAAAGGAGCAAATAACATAGAAAGGCAAGAGGTGGATTTATCTTGCTCTCAAGTGTTTCTATTTGATAAACCAGAGGATGGTTCCCTTTTGAAGTTTGGTCACCTAAGCAGCATCTATTTTGATCGAAAGGGTAACATGGAAATAAAGGAGAAAATAACATAGAAAGGCAAGAGGTGGATTTATCTTGCTCTCAAGTGTTTCTATTTGATAGACCAGAGGATGGTTCCCTTTTGAAGTTTGGTCATCTAAGCAGCATCTATTTTGATCAAAAGGGTAACATGGAAATAAAGGAGCAAATAACATAGAAAGGCAAGAGGTGGATTTATCTTGCTCTCGAGTGTTTCTATTTGATAGACCAGAGGATGGTTCCCTTTTGAAGTTTGGTCATCTAAGCAGCATCTATTTTGATCGAAAGGGTAACATGGAAATAATGGAGCAAATAACATAGAAAGGCAAGAGGTGGTTTTATCTTGCTCTCAAGTGTTTCTATTTGATAAACCAGAGGATGGTTCCCTTTTGAAGTTTGGTCATCTAAGCAGCATCTATTTTGATCAAAAGGGTAACATGGAAATAAAGGAGCAAATAACATAGAAAGGCAAGAGGTGGATTTATCTTGCTCTCAAGGGTTTCTATTTGATAGACCAGAGGATGGTTCCCTTTTGAAGTTTGGTCATCTAAGCAGCATCTATTTTGATCGAAAGGGTAACATGGAAATAAAGGAGAAAATAACATAGAAAGTCAAGAGGTGGTTTTATCTTGCTCTCAAGGGTTTCTATTTGATAGACCAGAGGATGGTTCCCTTTTGAAGTTTGGTCATCTAAGCAGCATCTATTTTGATCAAAAGGGTAACATGGAAATAAAGGAGAAAATAACATAGAAAGTCAAGAGGTGGTTTTATCTTGCTCTCAAGGGTTTCTATTTGATAGACCAGAGGATGGTTCCCTTTTGAAGTTTGGTCATCTAAGCAGCATCTATTTTGATCAAAAGGGTAACATGGAAATAAAGGAGAAAATAACATAGAAAGGCAAGAGGTGGTTTTATCTTGCTCTCAAGTGTTTCTATTTGATAGAAAGAGGATGGTTCCCTTTTGAGGTTTGGTCTTCTAAGTGGTATCAACTTTAATTAACCAAAGGAGAATGGGAAGTAATGGGATTTTTGGAGATCAAGTGGCAACAAAACCGGAAATAGGTTATATCCGGTTTTAGTCTAAGTTATGCCTATGATCTAGAAGAGTTCTGATTACCTCTTGGCAGGAGACAGATATGTATATTGAGCAGATCTAAAACTACCATTTTGTATTGCCAAGCCACCATGTCAGGAGGAGTAGATGGGTAAGGAGTTAGTAGGGAAGAAGAGATGATACAGCAAAAGTTGGTGTCCCAACCGTCACCAAGCTACCCAACCAGATGGGCAAATGATGTCCAGAGTAAAATGCCTATATACAGGGTGCGATGGGTAAATTGTCGCCATTTCATATTTTTAATTTGGCTCATGTTTTTGATTTTGTCAACTGCACAGTCTAGTAGGGTTGGTTGGGCACCATCTGTAAGAAAAAGAGCGCCAGGACCCAATTCACTCTGATGGAAATTTGGAAATCACATGCTGTACTGCTTAGCATTCATGTCGGAAGCTCCAGTATGAACATTTCAGTGTGTCTGGGTGTCAATCTGAGGACAGTATAGAGAATTTAGACAGAGTTGGATGCCTGATGGTTACAAAGGTACAGCAGCATCGGAAAACACTCTGATAATTCTGATAAGAAAAGAACTTCCGAATTCGTTGGTGAGGGTCTCAGACTCAACATGGAGGCCTACATCAAGTGCCTTGAGAAGGTAGGGTCAAAAGGATGGCTGCTGGAATACCCTATGTAAGACAAGACTCTGCACTATTCTACACAAGCAGGAAAATCCAGTCATGGCTGTCAGACAATTTCTGTGACCACATCATCACTTACTTCTGGCCACCTAACTCCCCAGACTGCAACCCCTTGATTATTATTTCATTTTTGCATAATTTAGATGACAATTTATATATCACATTCTTATATCTCAAATTTTTTTAAGATGCTTTTTTCTTTCTTTAAGCATTTCACCCCAAGCAAGGTGGGAAGCCACTAGCACACAAGGGGTTACAGAGAGTTGGAGCGAGAGCAAATAGGAGTGATAGCGGAAAGGATGAAGAGACGGTTAGGGGATAGATCAGGGCATCTGGAGACATCAATTGACATTACATTTGAATAGTTGGAGATTATAGCTATCAGGGAAACATGAAAAGGGGAGGGATTTCAACAGGCGAGAAGTGCGAGACATGAAGTCTGGGAACCAGCACGAGCAGCTAATCAGAGCAGTTACCGTGAAAGTATTTGTGGAAAAGACAGAGGGAGGTGGTATCTTTGTAAGACACCTTTTTATGAAATTTTTTTTAAGATAATTTTTTTCTTTTTAAATATTAGGGTTAGTGTCTTAAATTCTATTAAATATAGTAAATAGTAACAAAAAACAACAGTAAAGATGTCCTTGGTTTAACAATAAACTACATCCGGCAGTAAGGCCTTTGATCAGAAGGTTTTGAGGAGTGTGGAACCACCTCTTAATTGCTGGTGACCCAGGGTGGTAGCACCTGCCAGGGTCCCAGCTATGGGCAAATAGCTAACCCCCAAAAGGGTTTGCAATCCATTTTTGGAAAAAGAAAATTATTACCAGCACTAAAAATCTTGTCGGCATTAAATAACCCATTGAGGTTGATATGCCGTAAAACAAAATAAACCAAACTAATCTAAATCAAAGAATACATATTCTATTCATACAAATCTATCCTAAAAATGTTGTCGGCATTAAATAACCCATTGAGGTGTTGATATGCCGTAAAACAAACCAGACCAAACCAACCGTAAAATAAAAGTAAATATATGTTAATCTAAACGAAACGTCAATAAGAAAACTAGTAAAAAAAAATACACACGATACACAGGTAATTTTTAGAAGAGGTTATAATTCGTGCATTTTCGGTAACAGGTTGCACTTTACACAGAAATTGAAGTTGTTTAAGTATGCGCTCTGTTGTCGGTACTATGTGTACATTCTCTTCATTTAACAAGCATATAAAATTTAATCCATGATTTAATAACGGTAATGTTGATTTCACTCTGTAGGAATGATTACAAAACATTTCACCCCTCCCATTTTTCTAGGCAGAAGCCCACAAATGCATGCTGTGATATTTTTCTTAGCCAATAAAATAGGTTGGTTTATAGTTTGACTTGATTCACTTCAGATCTGCCTTGTCTAGAAGACATTACTGTGTTTGCTTGTTTGACCATGCTTTTGTGTACACACACCAATTCGTAGGCAGGCAACATGTTTACTAAGGCATTAAGTATGAAATGTTTACTGCACAAATCCCTTTTTGGTGTATGAGTTGCATTTTTAATTTTCTTAAAATAAACAGACATAATATGCTAAAAATGTTTTTTATTTTATTCTGAGTATAATATTACAACCAATAAACAGAAATGCTGACGTAAAGTTGCATAACAACTGTCAAGATATAATCAAAAGTAATCTTTTTGAATGAAGTCAGTTAAAACTAAACACTCCTGGTGCCATCAAATAACAAACAAATAGAACAAACCTTTTAGGTTAGCCAATAAAAATGCATATTCATTTGGCAGTTATCCTAATACAATCAAAAGTGATCTTTTTGAATGAAGTCATGTTGATTTCACTCTGTAGGAATGACGGCAAAACACTCTCCCCTTCCCTTTTATAGGCAGAAATCCACAAATGCATGCTGGGATATTTTTCTTAGCCAATAAAATAGGTCAGTTTACAATTTGACTTGACTTAGTCCAGATCTGCCATCCCAGACGATTCTGGATAACTTGTCGAACTCTCTGTCTTCAGGCAAAGAGGAACCCAGATGAAGCTATGCTGAAGGGCAGAATCATGTCTGGAGAGGTAGACAAGCCTGACCCCATGTATGCGGAGTCTATGGGGAATCTTTGCCCAAGCCTACGGGCTCAGAATCGCCCCACGTAAAAAACGGCCTTGTGCTACATTCTGGAATGTAAGGAGGCTAAGGTAAATAACTTCAGTCTAGATCTGCCTTTTCTAGAAGACAGACCACTGTATCTGCTTTTCTAGAAGACAGACCACTGACCTTGCTTTTGTATGTAGACACCAACTTGTAGCTTGTAAAGTTTTTGCCTTCTTGTGAATTTGCTTTGGATATATTGTTTGCTTGAAACTATTTCATTTTTGCCCTTTTCTTTTTATTGAAAACTTTGTTAATGCTGCATTATGTACCTCAACTCGCGGGACACCCTACATTGTGTACCTCTACTTGTGGGACACCCTGCATTGTGTACCTCTACTTGTGGGACACCCTGCATTGTGTACCTCAACTTGTGGGACACCCTGCATTGTGTACCTCAACTTGTGGGACACCCTGCATTGTGTACCTCAACTTGTGGGACACCCTGCATTGTGTACCTCAACTTGTGGGACACCCTGCATTGTGTACCTCTACTTGTGGGACACCCTGCATTGTGTACCTCAACTTGTGGGACACCCTGCATTGTGTACCTCAACTTGTGGGACACCCTGCATTGTGTACCTCTACTTGTGGGACACCCTGCATTGTGTACCTCTACTTGTGGGACACCCTGCATTGTGTACCTCTACTTGTGGGACACCCTGCATTGTGTACCTCTACTTGTGGGACACCCTGCATTGTGTACCTCTACTTGTGGGACACCCTGCATTGTGTACCTCTACTTGTGGGACACCCTGCATTGTGTACCTCTACTTGTGGGACACCCTGCATTGTGTACCTCTACTTGTGGGACACCCTGCATTGTGTACCTCAACTTGTGGGACACCCTACATTATGTATCAGTAATCATGACAAAAAGGTTGCCTTTGGAGAGCAATACCTCAGCGATGTAAACACTTGTAAGACAAAGATGAATGCAAATTTGAGATAGGAAAATAGTGGATGAGGTTTTGTTCCACATGTAGCAATGAAAGGGAAGAAAATTAGTTGACATGGGAGGGCAGGCCCAAGGTGAAGGAGGTACCATCATCAGGCATGAATAAATGTACTGTATCTCAATTATTGTATCAGATATAAAAGTTAATCAATATTGAATCTGGTCAGTACCTAAATGGGTAACTATCTGGGAATACCAAGTGCTGTAAGCTTGGATGTGCAGGTGGTGTAGTAGATAATGACTCAGAAATTGAAAATCTGATAGCAGAGTTCCAATTCTTGTAAGATTTGTTATAGTCACTTACATGCAAATACTCTTGGAAAAGATTAGTAGTTTTATCAGTAAATCATTGACAAAATATTTTTAAAATCTATAATAAAATAGTTGTGTAAAAAAAAAAAAATAATATCTACTTGATATCAAATTAGTTCATTAACAAATTTGAGAAGGAAAATAACTGTAATTAGTAGTTAACAAACCTGGAGTTATCTCCCTTTGATATATTTGTGAAAGTACATTATTTAGACTATTTTCCTCATCTTTGTCGCCATATTTATTACAATGTTTCGGCTATTGTACGCTCCTGCCTTCTTCAGGTGGTTGGAATGTCGAACTGAACCCTTTATTTCGCTCACTTGACGACACTTCGCAGATATCCCTCCTGAGTAAGACCCCCCCCCCCATAGAGGCGAAAATGACTAAAGACTGTGTGTACGCTATCCCGTGCAGCTGTAGAAAGAAAGGGGAGACAGGTTGCCCCCTTAAGGTAAGGCTTCAAGAACACAAGAAAGCTGTAACACGAGGAAAAATCAGGCATGGCTAACCACATATGAAGAGAAAAGGGAGATCACCACCCTCTGTGGGATCAGGTTGAGATCACAGACAAAAAACACGATTGGAAAATTCGTAAACTTAAGGAATCAGCACATATGCTAGGCCACAAAAATCTCCTGAGCTGATCAAGAATAGAAATGAGTGGATGGAAAATTGGATTATTTTAGTAAAGTTTGTGTTAACAATGTGCCATTTTTGTTGCATTATGGTGACAAATTCAAATATTCAAAATAGTATTATAATTTCAATGATTGTGATTCTTCTTGTAGCTTGAATTATACTTTTATTTGAAGCCCCCCTTCAGGGTGGCCTCTGCTGTGAGAATCACCACTCTCTCTTATAAAGCACTTTCTTCATCAGTTTATATTTTTGTTTATTTAAAAACATAATCTTTGTCCTCAGTGTTATGATATGAACATGTGTTTTGACATTATTAAGCGTATCATAGAAGAACGAAGAAGAAACAATGAAAATCTAAAGCAATAAACAATTAACATAAAATACAATAAATGAAAACTCTGGGTAGAGGCGTCTCGTATGAAAAAATAGATAAGTAGAGTTATAAAGATATCTGGTGAGGTGTGGAGGAGGAGGATGAGTTGTGACTTACAGGGGCAATAGCATTTGGTGAGCTGGTTGATGTCATTGGAGATGGGATGTTGCTTTGTGATGAGTTTGTGAACTCGGGTTGAGATGTCGTCCAACTGCTGACTATTCCTTTGATCTGCTTTTATGTCCTTTTTTAGGCTCAAATGTGCTCCAGTTTTCATTTTGTTTCTTTGGGCAGAAAGTGGGTACTATTAGGCAGAAATTTTGCATTGTTGTATTTTTTCCTTTTTTTTCTTTGACTGTGTGAGTAAATAGAAAATGTGCACAGCTTTGTGCAGATGACAGATTTTTGGTTGAGTTTTGAACATTCAGAGCATTCACATCCGGCTAATGGTGGAAATTAATGTAGCGTAAATTGGAAGATGTTCTGATTTTAGGAAGAATATAACATTAACAAAACAAAATTCTTTCTTTTCCAGGCTGCAAGGAAGATGGGAAGTCCTTTGGAAGTACATCCGGCGGGCCGCAGCTCTTTATCATCTCTTCCACATGACCAGTTAGATGAAGGCTACAATCCCTACACTGCCCGTGTCCGAGGTATGGATCCTGCTGCTGTCGACCCCAGAAGCTCACCCCATCTACAGGCTGTGCCAAACCGTGCTGGATCTACTACACCAACCAGGTCAAATATCTACCATCTTCAGACCACCCCCACTCCACAAAGTTTAAAATCCAAGCCACTGACAGGGCATCCTACAGGGGGTAATGCCGCTGCCAGTATTCCACCCCTGCGTCATATGCCAGGCCCTTGGTCTACTTTCTATCCTAATCAGCGGTATATAACTCACTCTAAACGGACTAGGTATTTCCCCTCTCTTTGTTTTTTTTGTGTTAGCATGGACACAAAGCATGAACTAAACTCACACGTAAGTCATTTCACTAAATGCATGACGTCTTCATGACCGAGACTGTAATTCCTTTCTCCTCGCTCTGTGTTCTGATTGCATATTATATTGATGGCCTGTTCCTCCCTTGTGAAGATCAGCAAAGGGTGTGGTCTGTCCATCTACTGTAGACCTACCCTGCCTGCCTGCACTGGTTGTTTAAAATGGAGGTAGACTCTTGCATGTAATCAATTCTTTAGTACACTCAACATTATTTGAACCTTCTGCATACTTGTCATTAACATATTTTGACCAATCCAGTCCATGTTAGCTATAACCTGTAGATTCGATTTCTTTCAAGGAAACAAAGTATCAAACAATCCATTCTTTAGTCCTTGCTAACTATAATCTGTAGATGTTGGGGTGGGGAAACACTTCTTTCAAGGAAAAAAAACATATATGATGGCATCTGCCAGTTTGTACAAGCTGATTTTTTTTAAATTATAAAAGCTTAGTGAACTGGTTGTTGGATTATCCGAAAATAATCTTATATATTAATAGCCGGTGGTCTAGGTAAAATGTTAGTTGCACTATACTTGCACATGCACACCTAGTGAAACTTTAATAGACACATGTCCCATACCATTTGGAAATTAAAAATGTGGCAAATCTTTCAGTCATAGATTTGATAGGTCTTCCACTGGATCTTTGGGATTTCAGTGATTCAGTTTGCATGTGGCTAAGAAAACACAGTTGATGGCACTAGAGTCAAAAAGCATCATACTTCTGAACAGAAATATGACGAGAAAAGAATTTCAATCTGGAAATATCTCAATAAATAAATGTTTTCTATTATCAAAACTGTTTAATTCTTTTTGATACTATAAAGTGTTTTGTTTCCATTCTCAGATTGAAAAGAAAATAAGCAGAATAGGTTCCTAAAGATTATCTGCCTTTATAGAACCGGTTCCTTGGAATTTGGGATGCATTATAGTTTACATGATACCAATAGCACATATAGAATTTCAATCTGGAATTATCTTAACCTTTAACATACTGGAAGTAATTTTGTTTGCAAAGCAAAAACTTTATCCTGCCACTGCAAGTGATACAGATGAATGAATGATAGCGTGTTTGAATTTTGCAGTTGTGTTGTCATATCCTGCTATGGCAACAGAAAATGACCATGACTGAAATTAAATAGTGCCGTAAAGGAGCCTTGAAAAACAATGCAGTAGAAAGGAAATTAGTGAATAATGCAGAGTGTTAAAGGTTGATAAATAGATATTTTTTATTAAATTATCAAAACTGTTTAATTCCTGTTAATAGTATAAAGTGATTTGTTTCCATTCTCAGATTGAAAAGAAAATAAGCAGAATAGGTTCTTAAAGATTACCTGTCTTTATAAAACCGGTTCCTGGGAATTTAGAATGCCACCACTGTGTGAGAGTGTTATATAATCCAGGTAAAATGAGAACAAATAGAGTATAATTCCACTGTATGTAACATTTAATTTAAAAGAGGGCTCAATACAGAGTAGAGCTAAATATTATTTATTTTAGGATATTAAAACATGTTAAAAATTGCTACACAATTACAACTACGAGGGTCATTCAATAAATAAGGTGAATTTTTCGGTATAAGGACTTCTAATACAAATAGAAGCTTACTTTTTTTTTTATTTTTCAATGTAGTCTCCCAGCACTGTCACACACTTTTCCCATCTGTGCACAAGCTTCCGTATTCCCTCAGTGTAAAAATCTTTGGACTGATGTCTCAGCCAGTCGCTCACAACACTTTTGACTTCATCGTCACTTTTAAACTTTGTGCCTCTCGTGAACGCTTTCAAGGGACCAAACAGGTGAAAGTCTGAAGGGGCAAGGTCTGGGCTGTAAGGGGGATGAGGGAGCAGTTCCCAGCCCAGCTCATTCATGGTCTGCACCGTTTGGGCTGCTGTACTGTTTGTGCTCTGCAGTAAGCATCTTTGGCACCCACCGGCAGCTGACCTTGTGTGCTGTCCCAACAGATAGCTCAAAGTCCTTGCAATGTCATCCACTGTCACCCTTCTGTCAGACTGAATGAGGTCATTGACTGATTCAATCACCTCAGGAGACCTCTCTTCTGTAGGCCTCCCAGGCCTGTCTTCATCCTCAACACTGCTCCGTCCTTCTTTAAACAATTTAGCCCACTTGTAGACATTTTTTTGGCTGAAACATGTGGCACCATACACAGTTGACACTCTCCTATGAATTTCAACTGGTTTGCACCCTTCAGCAACCAAAACTTGATAACTGACCGCTGTTCAATCCTGGAGCATGCTTCTTGGTCGGCCATCTTTGTTAATCGCCAAAACTCTCAAAGTTTTTTTTTAATCTGCAAAAGAAATTAAATCCATGTGAAAAAGAAGTAAAACAGAAAAAAAAATAAAAAAGTGTAAGCTTCTATCTGTATTAGAAGTCCTTATACCGAAAAATTCACCTTCTTTATTGAATGACCCTCGTATGTTTCAACACCATAACTGTGTTTCCTAGAGACACATTTATGGTGCTGAAGCATAATTGTAATTGTGTAATGATTTTTTTACTTTTTTTATTATCCTTATATATATATATATATATATGTGTGTGTGTGTGTGTGTCTTTATAGTCACTGTTCTTTCTTAGTAGCCTAGAATAATCAACTGTTCCCCTAAAAGCTACTGATTATTTCTTAATTTAAAAAAAAAAAGGCAACCCCGTAATTTGTTTAAAAGCAATTTAGTTGACCAACTGCTTGCCAATAATTTCCAGTCATTGTCCTAATCACAATGATTTTCTTTCTCATCTGTGAGTTGTTGACTGTGTACAGAAGGAAGGCAAGAATTTGGAATTTTCCTCTCTCTCCACCTCACCCCCTCGTTTTCATTTTCTTTCACCATCATGTACTCAGTATAACTTTTACGTGAATGTGTTTTATTTGGCAATTGTATTTCTCTGTACTTTTTTTTATTCTTAGCTGAAAAGCTTTCATATATTTTAGTCTCCACTTTCTATGTTTAAAACAATCATGACTATTCTTTCATTATTTTTTCTTGATATCTATGAATTTGTAAAATTTAAAACCTAAATTAATCAAAATTGTTCAGAAAAGTTTCTCTTCATTATATTGGATCTATTTTTTGTTTGTTATTTAAACTGTTATCCCTGTCCTTGTTTTTATTACACTGCCTTCACTAACTTTTTTTATGTTGTTTTGACTCTTTTCACGAGATATTGGATAATATATTTTCTTCTCAGATCCACAAAGTGTTTTGTAACAATGAATTATGATGTCATTAAAACTCTTTGCATTGTTCGAACTGTTGTCCTCATCTTTATTGTCATATTCAGCATAAATATGACAGGACAACAGTTTGAACAATGTAGTTTAAATAGTTACAATACCTCGTCTCAGAAATATAAACAAATCCTGAAGAAGGCCGAAGCGTACAACGGCCAAAACAGCGTGAATATGGCAATAAAGATGAAGACAACAGTCTGAACAATGTAAATAGTTACAATACCTCATCTCAGAAATAGACACAGATGTTGAAGGTGAATATGGCAATAAAGATGAGGACAACAGTCCGAACAATGTAAATAGTTACAATACCTCATCTCAGAAATATAGACAGATCCTGAAGAAGGCCGGAGTGTACAATGGCCAAAACATTATGAATATGACAATAAAGATGATGACGACAGTCTGAACAATGTAGTGTAAATAGTTAGAATACCTCATCTCAGAAATATAGACAGATATTGAAGTATGATACCTTTGTCTATTCCCTAACCACAATTGCCAAAAAATTCCTTTAATAAACAAAGTGAGCTGTTAAAATGTATCATTATTAAGACTAAACACAGGAGACATGAATTTGTACCATTATTTGTAGACATGATTTTGGAAACTTTATTTCATAGGATAAATTGTAACTAATAATATTAAATGAAAACAAAATGAATTTTACATAGGTACCTCCACTAATTCAAGGTTTAAAATGATTCTTTTTTTTAAATGAAAAGGATTTAAAATTTACTATTTCCAGTCAGCAAAATACACTGTGGTGTATTTCAAACAGAAATTATGTTGATGGGAATCGATATATCTTTTTTTTTCTTTTTCTTTTTTTTTTTTTTTTTTTTCATTAAAATTGATCAAAACAGCTGTTTTTGATACCTTTATAAATAAAAGTTAATTCTCGGTTTTAAAATCTTGTAAAAATATATATTTCTGAAACATTGAGGAAAATTAGCAAATTTAATCTGATCTGAAACATACATACAGCATACAATGTTGTATAGAAGCATTTCTTAACCACGGGGTCTCTTTTTCTGACATGTTAATCAATTTATTTACATTCCATTGATGGCCAAACGTGTACATAGCTAAATATGAAGGAGCAGACGATAAAGTTTGTAAGGGGAGGTTTGACAACCCTTAAAACATGTGACCTTTAAATGCTAGATTTATTGGTTTGTACATCCATACTTCAGAAATTCTGCACGTAATCATACATACAAAAACAATCTGAAATTCTTTTAAAAATATTCTGGGTCGTCAGACTAATAAGTTTTACAATATATGATTAGTAAATATAGTTTTACTTAGTATTTCCTAAGAATCCCCTCATTGAAAATTTATTTTAAAAGATTTAAAATCTTTATAAATTATTCAATTTAAGATTTAAAATCTTTATAAATTATTCAATTTAAGATTTAAAATCTTTATAAATTATTCAATTTAAGATTTAAAATCTTTATAAATTATTCAATTTAAGATTTAAAATCTTTATAAATTATTCAATTTAAGATTTAAAATCTTTATAAATTATTCAATTTAAGATTTAAAATCTTTATAAATTATTCAATTTAAGATTTAAAATCTTTATAAATTATTCAATTTAAGATTTAAAATCTTTATAAATTATTCAATTTAAGATTTAAAATCTTTATAAATTATTCAATTTAAGATTTAAAATCTTTATAAATTATTCAAGATTTAAAATCTTTATAAATTATTCAAGATTTAAAATCTTTATAAATTATTCAAGATTTAAAATCTTTATAAATTATTCAAGATTTAAAATCTTTATAAATTATTCAAGATTTAAAATCTTTATAAATTATTCAAGATTTAAAATCTTTATAAATTATTCAAGATTTAAAATCTTTATAAATTATTCAAGATTTAAAATCTTTATAAATTATTCAAGATTTAAAATCTTTATAAATTATTCAAGATTTAAAATCTTTATAAATTATTCAAGATTTAAAATCTTTATAAATTATTCAAGATTTAAAATCTTTATAAATTATTCAAGATTTAAAATCTTTATAAATTATTCAAGATTTAAAATCTTTATAAATTATTCAAGATTTAAAATCTTTATAAATTATTCAAGATTTAAAATCTTAAACCAAATGAAAAAATCTTGTAAAAATTCATTTTTCATCGAAATTTTTTTTTCTTCAGACAATATTGTCTTTTATTCATAAAAGCAATTAAAAGCTTCTCTAATTAAATAATGTCTTAGTTTTTATTGCGTTTTTTATTTTTCGATTCAGAACAGATTTTCAGTAAGATGGAGTCCGATTTTGCAAAAAAATTTGATTTAAATTCTTCGAAGAATTCTGCTTTCGTCACTACAAATTATAACGTTGAATTTCTCAAGTTTTTCGTAAAATATATACACACACACATTTTACCAAGATTTTCTAATAAAAAACATCAAAAATAATTTCATTCATTTATGAATAAGTCCTGAAAATTTCATTAAAATCCGAGAATTATTTGATTTTTGGAAGAATTTCGAATTTTCCAAATTAATGTGTGTTAAGTGAAAAAAGAGGCAAAATTTTCTAAAAGTTAGTACAACCACTGACGCAAGAAATATATTTTTATTCTAATCAAAATTAGAATATTCTAAAAAAAATGGAGCAAAAAAAAAAAATTAATTAAATACTCAAAGAAAAACTACTTTGATTCTTCCACTTAGTTTTAAACAAGGATTTTTGACGATAAAACTGTTTTTAAATTTTAAAAACAGTTTTATCGTCAAAACTCCTTAAAGTTTTCATTGCTTTTTGGAACATGTTTTCATCACGGTATGCTGATTTTTTTTTTAAAGTTATCTCCCTTGAGCAATGTTGCGAAAACTTTCGTTTGACTTGTAAAAAAAACAAAAGTATCTTTTTTTCACATGATGAAACAATGGCTAGAAAGTTGGCAAGCAATTATTACTGCGTAGTCTCTTCATCAGATACCCAATATTAATGGCCTTGTACCATGACATTTGAATAAAGATTAATTTCTCTTCTATAAACCTGTGGTCATATACACCAAGGTTATGATGACTCGATGAGTATTTTTTATGTGTACATAAGATGTCAGTTCTATATGAGGAATGTTTTTTTTTCTCTATGTGTGTGTTATGAATGTTGTGTGTTACAGGCAACATGTCTATCTGTTTATTTTTTGTTATATAAGTGATGACAGACATGGAAAAAATAACTGCTAGTTTCACACTTAGATGACCTTCAGGTAAAAAGTAAAAGCCACAGGGTGGGATGATCATATGTAAGTAAGTTGAGGAGTGTTGTGTGGCTATATATATATATATATATATATATATATATATATATATATATATATATATATATATATGACACAAGTTCAATTAAGTGCAACTGACAAGGTCTGTCTGTTTTGCTTTATTTTCTTAATTTATTCTTAAGTGCCATGATGACTTTTTATTGCACTGATATATCATGGCTAATTGTTTATTTCATCCTTCAGGAGATTGTTTGTTACTGTCTCGTATGTCCAATGTATATTGCACAGTCTTTTAATGGGAATTAAAATTGATATACTACATTGGGCGTTGTTAGATTGGATTTGATAGGCTTGTTGCTTTTTGTAATTAAATGGTTAATGAATTGGCCAGAAGGGATTGGACAGTTTATTCACTCACTTGGTCTCCTCTAAAAGAAAACCCCTAAGAATATTAAAAAAAAAAAAAAGCTTATAAGATTTTCTATGTCTGTCACAGTCAATGAAAAAAATACACACATGCACACACATTGACAGGTTGTGATGTATAAATTGTTGTCTAAATTATGCAGAAATGAAAATAACACTGCCATCTTATCTTAATAGATATATTTACCAAAATTACACAAAAATATCTTGAAATACTAAAGAGTAAATTTACTCAATAAAATCACCATTGGCTTCAACCACAGCCTCCACATGACTTTGGAATCTCTTGTTACTCTTCTGGATGGTCTCCTTGTTTAAGTTGGTGAATGCTGCCATAATATTTGCCTTCAGTTCATCTTTGGTGTTACAAGGAGTTATGTTGGTCTCTCACTCAACAGCACCCCACACATAGTAATTAAGGGGGTTGCAGTCTGGGAAGTTAGGTGGCCAGATGTAAGAAGCGATATGGTTGCAGAAATTGTCTGACAGCCATGACTGGGTTACTCCTGCTTGTGTGGCATGGTGCAGAGTCCTGTTGCTATAGGTTCTTCCAGCAGCCACCCTCTTGACCCAGAGTAGCACTATCTCCTCAAGGCATTTGTTGAGTCTGAGATCCTCACCAACAAATTTGGGAGTTATTTTCTTGTCAAAATGATCAGAATAAGTTTTCTGAGCTGCCACACATTCATAATTACCATTTAGACACACACAACTCTTTTTGAATCTTCTGCACTGTCCTCAGATTGACATCCAAACACTCTGAAATGTTCATATTGGAGCTTCCATCATGAATGCCAAAACAGTACAGCATGCCATTTCCAAATTTCTGGCAGAGTGAATTGCGTCATGGTGCACTTTTTCTCACAGAGGGTTCCCAACTGACCCTACTATACTGAGCCGTCAACAAAATCAAAAACAAACAATGCACACGTGTGAAATTAAAAATATCAAATGGTGAGAATTTACCCATCGCACACACTATATGTGTGTGTGTGTGTATATATATATATATAGTATTAGTGGTAAATATACACACATATATGTATAAAAATAATTCCAAGAGGATATAATCCAGGTAGATCTCAATGTCCAGGACAGAGTAAGAATATAATAAAAAGACTTAAACACCAATATTTCATGGTTATAATTTATTCCATTGGAATCGTAAATATGATCCAATTCATCAGACCTACAGATTCAAAAAGAAAACAGAAAAAACAACTCTAGGAATAAAAAATAAAATTTAGTGAGAGTATATGTATGAGAGTGTGGGGGCGAATGCTAGATTGAATGAAAGCCAAAGAGAGGGGTAACAGACAAGAGAAGAATAGGAAGGTTTAAAGATGAAGTGGGGGGTATTAAAATTTAACTGAGAGAAGCTTAACAAAGGGGAGGCAAAGACTGTTTAAGTGAGAAAAATATGCATGTTTACAAATGTCTGATACAATTAAAGATACACAGGAAGAGTGTATACATTTCTTGGTGGCATGTGTGTATATATTATATGTGTGTGTATATATTATATATGTATATATATATATATATGTGTGTGTATATATTATATATGTATATATATATATATGTGTGTGTATATATTATATATGTATATATATATATATGTGTGTGTATATATTATATATGTATATATATATATATGTGTGTGTATATATTATATATGTATATATATATATATGTGTGTGTATATATTATATATGTATATATATATATATGTGTGTGTATATATTATATATGTATATATATATATGTGTGTGTATATATTATATATGTATATATATATATGTGTGTGTATATATTATATATGTATATATATATGTGTGTGTATATATTATATATGTATATATATATATGTGTGTGTATATATTATATATGTATATATATATATATATATGTGTGTGTATATATTATATATGTATATATATATATATATATGTGTGTGTATATATTATATATGTATATATATATATATATATGTGTGTGTATATATTATATATGTATATATATATATATATATGTGTGTGTATATATTATATATGTATATATATATATATATATGTGTGTGTATATATTATATATGTATATATATATATATATATGTGTGTGTATATATTATATATGTATATATATATATATATATGTGTGTGTATATATTATATATGTATATATATATATATGTGTGTGTATATATTATATATGTATATATATATATATATATATGTGTGTGTATATATTATATATGTATATATATATATATATATATGTGTGTGTATATATTATATATGTATATATATATATATGTGTGTGTATATATTATATGTATATATATATATATATATATGTGTGTGTATATATTATATATGTATATATATATATATGTGTGTGTATATATTATATATGTATATATATATATATATGTGTGTGTATATATTATATATGTATATATATATATATATGTGCGTGTATATATTATATATGTATATATATATATATATGTGTGTGTATATATTATATACGTATATATATATATATATGTGCGTGTATATATTATATATGTATATATATATATATATATGTGCGTGTGTATATTATATACGTATATATATATATATGTGCGTGTGTATATTATATACGTATATATATATATGTGCGTGTGTATATTATATACGTATATATATATATGTGCGTGTGTATATTATATACGTATATATATATATGTGCGTGTGTATATTATATACGTATATATATATGTGCGTGTGTATATTATATACGTATATATATATATGTGCGTGTGTATATTATATACGTATATATATATATGTGCGTGTGTATATTATATACGTATATATATATATGTGCGTGTGTATATTATATACGTATATATATATATGTGCGTGTGTATATTATATACGTATATATATATGTGCGTGTGTATATTATATACGTATATATATATGTGCGTGTGTATATTATATACGTATATATATATGTGCGTGTGTATATTATATACGTATATATATATGTGCGTGTGTATATTATATACGTATATATATATGTGCGTGTGTATATTATATACGTATATATATATATGTGCGTGTGTATATTATATACGTATATATATATATGTGCGTGTGTATATTATATACGTATATATATATGTGCGTGTGTATATTATATACGTATATATATATGTGCGTGTGTATATTATATACGTATATATATATATGTGCGTGTGTATATTATATACGTATATATATATATGTGCGTGTGTATATTATATACGTATATATATATGTGCGTGTGTATATTATATACGTATATATATATGTGCGTGTGTATATTATATACGTGTATATATATGTGCGTGTGTATATTATATACGTATGTATATATATGTGCGTGTGTATATTATATACGTATATATATATGTGCGTGTGTATATTATATACGTGTATATATATGTGCGTGTGGGTGTATATTATATACGTGTATATATATGTGCGTGTGTATATTATGTACGTATGTATATATATGTGCGTGTGTATATTATGTACGTATGTATATATATGTACGTATGTATATATATGTGCGTGTGTATATTATGTACGTATGTATATATATATGTGCGTGTGTATATTATGTACGTATGTATATATATATGTGCGTGTGTATATTATGTACGTATGTATATATATGTGCGTGTGTATATTATGTACGTATGTATATATATGTGCGTGTGTATATTATGTACGTATGTATATATATGTGCGTGTGTATATTATGTACGTATGTATATATATGTGCGTGTGTATATTATGTACGTATGTATATATATGTGCGTGTGTATATTATGTACGTATGTATATATATGTGCGTGTGTATATTATGTACGTATGTATATATATGTGCGTGTGTATATTATGTACGTATGTATATATATGTGCGTGTGTATATTATGTACGTATGTATATATATGTGCGTGTGTATATTATGTACGTATGTATATATATGTGCGTGTGTATATTATGTACGTATGTATATATATGTGCGTGTGTATATTATGTACGTATGTATATATATGTGCGTGTGTATATTATGTACGTATGTATATATATGTGCGTGTGTATATTATGTACGTATGTATATATATGTGCGTGTGTATATTATGTACGTATGTATATATATGTGCGTGTGTATATTATGTACGTATGTATATATATGTGCGTGTGTATATTATGTACGTATGTATATATATGTGCGTGTGTATATTATGTACGTATGTATATATATGTGCGTGTGTATATTATGTACGTATGTATATATATGTGCGTGTGTATATTATGTACGTATGTATATATATGTGCGTGTGTATATTATGTACGTATGTATATATATGTGCGTGTGTATATTATGTACGTATGTATATATATGTGCGTGTGTATATTATGTACGTATGTATATATATGTGCGTGTGTATATTATGTACGTATGTATATATATGTGCGTGTGTATATTATGTACGTATGTATATATATGTGCGTGTGTATATTATGTACGTATGTATATATATGTGCGTGTGTATATTATGTACGTATGTATATATATGTGCGTGTGTATATTATGTACGTATGTATATATATGTGCGTGTGTATATTATGTACGTATGTATATATATGTGCGTGTGTATATTATGTACGTATGTATATATATGTGCGTGTGTATATTATGTACGTATGTATATATATGTGCGTGTGTATATTATGTACGTATGTATATATATGTGCGTGTGTATATTATGTACGTATGTATATATATGTGCGTGTGTATATTATATACGTATGTATATATATGTGCGTGTATATATATTATATACGTATGTATATATATGTGTGCGTGTATATATTATATACGTATGTATATATATGTGTGCGTGTATATATTATGTATATATATATGTGTGCGTGTATATATTATGTATATATATATGTGTGCGTGTATATATTATGTATATATATATGTGTGCGTGTATATATTATGTATATATATATGTGTGCGTGTATATATTATGTATATATATATGTGTGCGTGTATATATTATGTATATATATATGTGTGCGTGTATATATTATGTATATATATATATATGTGTGCGTGTATATATTATATATGTATATATATGTGTGCGTGTATATATTATATATGTATATATATGTGTGCGTGTATATATTATATATGTATATATATGTGTGCGTGTATATATTATATATGTATATATATGTGTGCGTGTATATATTATATATGTATATATATGTGTGCGTGTATATATTATATATGTATATATATGTGTGCGTGTATATATTATATATGTATATATATGTGTGCGTGTATATATTATATATGTATATATATGTGTGCGTGTATATATTATATATGTATATATATGTGTGCGTGTATATATTATATATGTATATATATGTGTGCGTGTATATATTATATATGTATATATGTGTGCGTGTATATATTATATATGTATATATATATGTGTGCGTGTATATTATATATGTATATATATATATGTGTGCGTGTATATTATATATGTATATATATATATATGTGTGCGTGTATATTATATATGTATATATGTGTGTGATGTGTATATTATATATGTATATATATGTGTGTGTGTGTATATTATATATGTATATATATGTGTGTGTGTGTGTATATATATATATATGTGTATATATATATATATATGTGTGTGTATATATATATTGTGTGTGTGTATATATATATATATATGTGTATCTATATATTATATGCGTGTATATATGTGTATATATATATATGCGTATATATGTGTATATGCGTGTATATATGTGTATATATATATATGCGTATATATATGTATATGCGTGTATATATGTGTATATATATATATATATGCGTGTATATATGTGTATATATATATATATATGCGTGTATATATGTGTATATATATATATATGCGTGTATATATGTGTATATATATATATATGCGTGTATATATGTGTATATATATATATATGCGTGTATATATGTGTATATATATATATATGCGTGTATATATGTGTATATATATATATATGCGTGTATATATGTGTATATATATATATATGCGTGTATATATGTGTATATATATATATATATGCGTGTATATATGTGTATATATATATATATATGCGTGTATATATGTGTATATATATATATATGCGTGTATATATGTGTATATATATATATATATGCGTGTATATATGTGTATATATATATATATATGCGTGTATATATGTGTATATATATATATATATGCGTGTATATATGTGTATATATATATATATATGCGTGTATATATGTGTATATATAATATATGCGTGTATATATATGTATATATATATATGCGTGTATATATGTGTATATATATATATATATATATGCGTGTATATATGTTGTATATATATATGCGTGTATATATGTGTATATATATATATATGCGTGTATATATGTGTATATATATATATATGCGTGTATATATGTGTATATATATATATGCGTGTATATATGTGTATATATATATATATATGCGTGTATATATGTGTATATATATATGCGTGTATATATGTGTATATATATATGCGTGTATATATGTGTATATATATATGCGTGTATATATGTGTATATATATATGCGTGTATATATGTGTATATATATATGCGTGTATATATGTGTATATATATATGCGTGTATATATGTGTGTATATATATATGCGTGTATATATGTGTGTATATATATATGCGTGTATATATGTGTGTATATATATATGCGTGTATATATGTGTGTATATATATATGCGTGTATATATGTGTGTATATATATATGCGTGTATATATGTGTGTATATATATATGCGTGTATATATGTGTGTATATATATATGCGTGTATATATGTGTGTATATATATATGTGTGTATATATATATGCGTGTATATATTTGTGTATATATATGTGTGTATATATATATATGCGTGTATATATGTGTGTATATATATATATGCGTGTATATATGTGTGTATATATATATATATGCGTGTATATATGTGTGTATATATATATATGCGTGTATATATGTGTATATATATATGTGTGTATATATATATATGTGTGTATATATATATATATATGCGTGTATATATATATATATATATATGCGTCTATATATATATATATGCGTGTATATATATATATGCGTCTATATATATATATATATATATATGCGTGTATATATATATGCGTGTGTATACATGTATATATATATATATATATATATATATATATATATATGCGTCTGTATACATGTATATATATATGCGTCTGTATATATGTATATATATATATATATATATATATATATGCGTCTGTATATATGTATATATATATATATATATATATATATATGCGTGTGTATATATGTATATATATGCGTGTGTATATATGTATATATATATATGCGTGTGTATATATGTATATATATATATGCGTGTGTATATATGTATATATATATATGCGTGTGTTTTTATGTATATATATATATCCGTGTGTATATATGTATATATATATATCCGTGTGTATATATGTATATATATATATGCGTGTGTATATATGTATATATATATATGCGTGTGTATATATGTATATATATATATATGCGTGTGTATATATGTATATATATATATATGCGTGTGTATATATATATATATATATGCGTGTGTATATATGTATATATATATATGCGTGTGTATATATGTATATATATATATGCGTGTGTATATATGTATATATATATATGCGTGTGTATATATGTATATATATATATGCGTGTGTATATATGTATATATATATATGCGTGTGTATATATGTATATATATATATGCGTGTGTATATATGTATATATATATATGCGTGTGTATATATGTATATATATATATGCGTGTGTATATATGTATATATATATATGCGTGTGTATATATGTATATATATATATGCGTGTGTATATATGTATATATATATATGCGTGTGTATATATGTATATATATATATGCGTGTGTATATATGTTATATATATATGCGTGTGTATATATGTATATATATATATGTGTGTATATATATATATGCGTGTGTATATATGTATATATATATATATGTGTGTATATATATATATGCGTGTGTATATATGTATATATATATATATGTGTGTATATATATATATGCGTGTGTATATATGTATATATATATATGCGTGTGTATATATGTATATATATATATGCGTGTGTATATGTGTGTATATATATATGCGTGTGTATATATGTATATATATATGCGTGTGTATATATGTATATATATATGCGTGTGTATATATGTATATATATATATGCGTGTGTATATATGTATGTATATATATATGCGTGTGTATATATGTATGTATATATATATGCGTGTGTATGTATGTATATATATATGCGTGTGTATGTATGTATATATATATGCGTGTGTATATATGTATATATATATATGCGTGTGTATATATGTATGTATATATATATATGCGTGTGTATATATGTATATATATGCGTGTGTATATATGTATATATATGCGTGTGTATATATGTATATATATATGCGTGTGTATATATGTATATATATATGCGTGTGTATATATGTATATATATATGCGTGTTTATATATGTATATATATATATATATATGCGTGTGTATATATGTATATATATATATATATATATGCGTGTGTATATATATATATATATGCGTGTGTATATATATATATATATGCGTGTGTATATATGTATATATATATGCGTCTATATATATGTATATATATATATATATGCGTGTGTATATATGTATATATATATATATATATGCGTGTGTATATATGTATATATATATATATATATGCGTGTGTATATATGTATATATATATATGCGTGTGTATATATGTATATATATATATGCGTGTGTATATATGTATATATATATATGCGTGTGTATATATGTATATATATATATGCGTGTGTATATATGTATATATATGCGTGTGTATATATGTATATATATGCGTGTGTATATATGTATATATATATATATATGCGTGTGTATATATGTATATATATATATATATGCGTGTGTATATATGTATATATATATGCGTGTGTATATATGTATATATATATGCGTGTGTATATATGTATATATATATGCGTGTGTATATATATATATATATGCGTGTGTATATATGTATATATATATATATATGCGTGTGTATATATGTGTATATAAATATGCGTGTGTATATATGTATATATATATATGTATATATATGCGTGTGTATATATGTATATATATATATGCGTGTGTATATATGTATATATATGCGTGTGTGTATATATATATATATGTGTGTATATATATATATATATATATATGCGTGTGTATATATGTATATATATATGTGCGCTTGTATATATGTATGTGCTCGTGTATATTATATATGTATATGCGCGTATATACTATATATGTACTTATATATATATATATATATATATATATAATATATAGTTTTTTTTTTTGAATTGGACATAGTCCAACAATTTATTTAAAGACATTTATAATATGTTTAACGTTCTTTTTATAGATACAAGTATTTAACCAAATGCTCTGTTTTATAATAAACAGTATTAAATGACATTTACCGGCCTGAATGTCCAAGAAATCTTCATAGAAAATTTTCGTTCTCCGACAGGAATCGAACCTGTACCCTATACGGAACCATCATTTCGCCTGATGTGCCTTAACTGTTCGGCCACAGAGAAGTGTCTGGTTAGCAAGGTCGATACTTGTATCTATAAAAAGAACGTTAAACATAATATAAATGTCTTTAAATAAATTGTCGGACTATGTCCAATTCCAAAATATATGACGTCATTTGTTTACATTTGATACGCTAGAGCAGATATGAATAGAAGAGATTCATAGAAGATTTAAGTTTAAAGATAGTAAAATCGACCTTGCTAACCAGATGCTTCTCTGTGGCCGAATGGTTAAGGCACATCACGCAAAATGATGGTTCCGTATAGGATACAGGTTCGATTCCTGTCGGAGAACGAAAATTTTCTATGAAAATTTCTCGGACATTCAGTCCGGTAAATATTATTTAATACTGTTTATTATAAAACAGAGCATTTGCTTAAATAATTGTATCTATGAAGTCTTAAATTGCAAAGAAAAAAAATTTGAATGAAACATGCTATGTATAAGAAAAAAAATTTGAATTAAACATGCTATGTATCAAGGGGGATTACTTTCTTTTTTTGTTTAAAAAACCCGTCGTTAGTGGTATTGTCAGTCAATTAATAAATGTTGAAGCATCTTATTTCTTGATCAACCTCTAAGTTTAGTGTAACACTGCTCATAAGGGTTAAAGGCTCACATGTCTCAGATTCTCTGACCGTGACTAATGGTATTGTATTAAACTATGGAGTTGGTCAAGATATAAGTTGCTTGAACATTTATTTACTATTGTCACTATTGAGCATGTTCTTAACAAGAGAATTTTTCTTGTCCTAAAACCTGTTAAATTGTAGTCTTTTTTATTTATTTTGATAGCTGTTATTGATTTGTCTTCATGTTGCTGTATACGTAGATATTGTTGAAGAACTTGCTATTCTTTTGGAAGCAATGAATGAATCTGCATTAATTTTTCTGTTTTTTTTTCTTTTTAATTAGCCTCATGTTTTTTTCAGTTTCATTATTACTTACCATAATTATCTTGACAAATTGAATTTTCTTTTTGGATATTTGCATGGAATTTGTTTTTGTTGATTTAATTTCTTAGATGTTTTAATCAATGTGGATGGTTCAGACTAATTTCCTGATAGATATCAGTCCAGCAAGGTTCAGTTACGCTTTTAACGAATGCATATCCTCTTTTAATATATATATATATATATATATATATAACACATGCACATACAAATATTTATAGGTGCACACAAAAATAAGTCAACCTAACACCAATAAGAATGTGCATAGATTATTTTTTGACTTAATATATAAATAATAAAAATGAGAAAATTCACAGACCTTTGCTGATACCTCCTGACATGTGAATCGAACAATTACACAAAGGTTTGTCTACAAAAGTCTGGAGTAGAGGTGCTGAATATAACATCAGCTAAGTCATAAATTTTATATTAATCATATATATATATATATATATACACACACACAAATGTTATTTAGTGGATACTCGTATTTCAAATAGATACCCCATTTTTATTGATTGAACAGTGTGTATTATGTCTGTCTACAAGCGTGTGTATTTTCATTGTATTTGAAAAATGTTAGCAATGAAAATTGCATCATCTGTGGTGTCTATTTCAAATGCAAGTATCCACTACAATAACCTTTGAAGTTGTATATATATATATATATATATATATATATATATATATATATATGTGTGTGTGTGTGTGTGTTAAATTTCTTAAAATAAATTCGGCTCCAAGGATTATTGGCATCTATGCAAGAGCATTCTGAACAATAGGAAACCCTCTATACCTCCTTTGTTCAACCTGTTAGCCATTATCTTCCCCACATAAATTCTGCCTACTGAGTAAGCCTGTCACTCGAGTCGTGCATGGAACTTGTACACAGCTAACATCGTTGCCTTTGTGATGCATTTCATCCATTAGGACTTCATCAGTACAAGAGACATGGGTAGTTACAATGAATATATATATTTTTATTGTAACTACCCATGTCTCTTATTTGTGAGCATGTGTCATCACAACAAACCAAGTCTGTAGCACTTAAGCATGTAACAGACTGTAGCCAATCTGTGTTTACCTCAATGCACACCTTTATACCTACATATGCTTTATCTCTGATATTGAGCATTTTAACCCATAAATAGTCCACACCCTAAAACTAACACACACACACATATATATGTATATATTAGGCATTAGAATCAATATTGTAATCATATAGTAATCAGTGATTTTCAGATGTGACCTGTCACCATGCAGTGTCCATTCCTGTGTCCACTCTGTCTATGGCTACAAATAGTCTTTCCCTGTTATTGAATACTATCCCCACTTCTACAAATTTAACAAACATATACACTGTTGGCCAATGTCTTAAGGCCAATGGAAATAAAGAAATAAAATATATCTTTTGCATTGTTAGACTCAACACCTTACTTCAGTAGAGCTTTGAAAATGAAAATTAGAAAAGGAAAAATAAAAATGTTAGAGAAAATTTGATTACTGGGAAATGGGGCTAAATACAAGCTGGTCAATCCTAGCATTGTATATGAGATAACAAAAATTGTTTATACCATAAAAAAATAGGTTGACAAGTAAATTGCTGGAGGCTAATGCGTGTCTGTCGAGCAGATCTTTGGAAATAAAGAGCTGAACATTAACAAACAGAGCAACAATAATAAATAGATAAATAAAAAAAAAATGTTCAAATGACTTATCTTCTTCCTTGAAGTTTTGCAGAGATGCTGTTCTACATCAATCTGATATTCATGGAATAGATTCAACAGATTTATTTTACTTTGATGGATCTGTTTCTCTGCAAAACTTCAAGTCAGAAAATACGTCATTTGAACTTTAATGGCATACTTTGGCTAAAACAAGTGTTTTTGCTGATCAAAAACTGGATACTGGTTTGATTCCAGTCAGCGGCTCGATTTTTTATTTAAAAAAAAAAAAAAAAAAGCCGGGCTAGCAAGTAAAACCTGTGTCCCCAGCAAAAATAATGTTTACGGTAATAAGAAATAAGATAAAAAAAATACTGTTTATGTTTCAAGTACAAAACTTATTAGATAGGAATAAAGTGTTGCTGCCAACACTATAGATTGAACCTAGATCGACATAGAGCAAACATAGGTGATCACATTTTTTATAAGTAGATCATGTGATCACAAAGGAAATTTATATATGGGAATTATCGTGACATCTAATTGATCACTATTTCTACATTATCCTCTATTACTATATAGTTCGCTATACTTTATACTATTCACTGTACTATTTGTCTGTACTGATCACTATTCAGCTCACTATTTGGTGGTAACTTTCTGAATGAGTATTATTGAGCAAGTACTATTAGTGAGAGTGTTATTCAAAGGCACCAGTATTGATCAACGGCATTGCTTTAGTCGTATCTGTGATTACAAAGTCTCTCTTACAACACGCATTACGAAAGTGACAATGTGTATTCATTGACATCACAAAAAAACTGAAACCATCAGATATAGATTTGTAGAAGTCCCAACAAGAAATGTGCATTCTTTAAATAGGTCAGCTGAACCTTGCTCTATCAAGATGAACCCACATGGTCAAACTGGTAGCAGAATGTTTTGGCTATAGAAATTGTTTTCCGACAGGAAAAGTGATACGGGTTCGATTCCTGTCAGAGGCAAAATCTTTCTTCATCAGTATTAAATTTTCCCCCTCCATCATTATTATTATTTTCTCTTCAAGTTACATAGCAATAAGAATAATGTCAGATAAAAAAAATCCTTTCAAAAATTACTTTTGTCTACATTTCAGGTGTAACACCGACGCTTTCAGATATAGATTCGTAGAAATGTGCTTTCCTTAAATAGGTTATTCAAGACCCTGCTCTGTCAGGCTGGTCTCCATGGCTGTTTTGGTAAAAGCACACTTTGGTTCAAAAAATGATTTTCCTTTTGGAATTATGGGATAACAGTTTGATTTCTCTTAGAGGCACTGTTTTTATTTACTGGAACTTCGTAATCTTGCCCAGTTGTTATTAATTGCACTGTTTAATAATAATAATAATAAAAAACATAATAACTCAAACACCTCTACCTGCTAGAAATAATGTTTATAGAAATAAGAAGTAATGTCAACTACAAAATCCTTTAAAAAAAAATTACTTACTGGAAGGGTTGGCAAAGGGCAGATAAGTTTGTTATAGGAGCCAACATGCAGCTGGATGGAAACACTCTTTTTCAAAAAGCCTGCAGTTGTAGCCTCATCTGACATGTGGTGCACAGGGTGCTATGATGGAGAGAGTGGGCATTGCAAGGCACAGGAAATTGACCCCTTTAAACAATAAATTGTGCAGGTTGTTCAGTAAAAAAGCTTAGGATTTACTCAACCCACATTCATCGCTCTTGACAGGAGAATCTATCCATTTTGATCACAAGAATACTACAGTTGTTAAAATAGAAAATAATTTACTTAGATGGAAAGTTTTCGAGAGTGCAAATATCAGTTTTTGCCAAAATGTTAACTTACACCCTGGACTTTTTCAAATATCTCCTTTCTTAAAGGAAATACTCCTTTATAAAACCAACAGGCATGACCATAAGAAAACTTAAAATTAACAGAAAATGGTTAACTTAAGACCTATTATTTAAAATAAATAAATACATAAATAATTTATTAAATTAAAATAATTAAAATTATATAAAGAAAATAAAACTTCTACAATAACATTTACTCACTTTTGTTTATTAGGCATTAAATTGTATCACTTAGAATCCTCCATACTTTCCCTTTCAGTTAACCATTAAGAATATTTTAGAATATTCTTAAATTGAAAATTTTAAACACCTACCAATATTTTTCCTTTACTTCTGTTTATAAATCAGTCATGTCTGTTAAGTGCCATACATGATACACACTTCCTTGATTATGTCCCTTTTGATTTATTACTGACTAAGCAGTAGATTTTCCCACAGTAGGTTGCTGTTTCTTTCTGCAATAGATTGGTTGCCAACCAAGGCTAGAGGACCCAGACTGTCCTGCTAATCAACCCATAGATGGTGGGAACAAGGAGAGATGGAAACCCCTCCCCCCGAACTGACTCAACTGAAAATTCTTGATGTGTGAAACTGACAGTCACCATGCAGTGTTCCTTTCCCTACCCACATTGTTAATTTATATAAAAGTCTTTTCTTTATCTTGAAAACTAATCCATCTGTTCTTTCTCTCATATATATATATATATATATATATATATATATATATATATATACACACACACACACACACATTATGAAATAGACAAAGTCAGACAATTATTTTAAGACATTTTTATGTTTATACATTCTTTTTATCGATACAAATCTTTAAGTAAATGCTCTGTTTATAATAAACAGTATTAATAACATTTACTGGCCTGAATGTCCGAGAAATTTTCAGAGAAAATATTCCTGTCGGAGGACAAATATTTTCTATGAAAATTTCTCGGACATTCAGGCCAGTAAATGTTATTAGTACTGTTTATTATAAACAGAGCATTTACTTAAAGATTTGTATCGATAAAAAGAATGTATAAACATAAAAATGTCTTATAAAACATATATATATGACTGAATAGTGAATTCGATCAACACAAGGTAGGGTGCTCCATACTTTTAGCTCTGTACCACATTTAAGCTACGTGTTTTCTATATCTGCTTATATCTCTGAGATGCGGTATTATGATTACTTACATTATTTACACTATTATCCCCATCTTCATTGCCACATTCACAATGTTTTGGCCGTTGTGAGCTCCAGCCTTCTTCAGGTGATTGGAATTTTGAATTGAACCCCTTATTTCATCCACTGGGGTAGATTGTTCTAGTTCCATGTGCCATGCCTCTTCCAAATGTCTCGGTTATTTCTCTTTAACTCAACTCTTCAAGTTTTGGTTCACCACTGCTATAGCTTGGTATTGAACTCACAACTGTTTGGGTCTAGTCATGGAATCTAACCAACTCTTTTATCCACTGGGCCATGTGTCCTTGAGGACATTAAATGAGACATCCAGAATAGGCATGGCATGTGGAACTAGAACAGTCTACCCACATGGATGAAATAAAGGGTTTGGTTCAAAATTCTAATCACCTGAAGGTGGTCGGAGCATACAATGGCCAAAATGTTGTGAATGTGGCAATGAAAATGAGGATAGCAGTTTGAATAATGTAAATAATGTAAATAATCCTAATACCTCATCCCAGAGATATAGAGGCTGAAACATTGTGAATATTGCAATGAAAATGAGGATAACAGTTTGAATAATGTAAATAATGTAAGTACGCATTTCTAATTGTGATTTTTTTTTTTCCCCCTTTGTATTGTTTTTCTCTCTCTCTCTCTCTGCCTCCACTCCCCAGTCAATTGGCCAAAACGTTTGCAATAAACCCCACTCCCATCTGCTGTTAATGAGTCTAAATACTTTCTGGTTACTTAGTGTTCAGCAGCTGAAATCAACGTCCAATCTGTAACTTAAATCTTTACCTTCACAGCAACTTGTCCTAGCATCTCTCTCTCTCTCTCCATCTGATCTCACCTTTCAAACCTGGTTAATTAAGGTCATCCCCCACCCCCACTGCTATTGCTACCCACAGTAAATCAGCCACTCTCTCCTGCCAATTGTCACTGACTTGCTAGGGTAAGCATAGTATGCTTGTGTCAAGGCCCATTATAACCCTATGCTTCAAGGTGCAGACTTTTCTTAATTTCTTCCCTAGTGGTGGGGGTTCATATTTCCATTACAATCAAGTAATAAACTGATCCCCCTTTTACTAGAAAATGAAACTAAATCTAGAAAAGCATGATTATGTAGGTAATCGTATTTAAGTGTGGTGCGGATATAAATTGGGGGATCAGTTGCGGATTAATTCAGTTAGAATCGGTTCATAAACAGATTCCTCACTTTGTGGCCATAGCAGAATCTATTTCTAGAGTCCAGTGAAGAAGAAAAAGCTTGAAATTCATGTCAGAAATCAATATTCAATTAAGTGCGCTATGACTATAAACAGGAGGATCACTTTTGTATTCCCAACAGTTTATAAACTGATCCCCCATTTTATGGACAGTGTATTCTCTCGATTTTTTTTTCCCAGAGAAAAGCTGAAAAAAAACACTTGTCCATGGCAGTGTTTGATGCTGATGTTAAGTGGGGGATCAATTCTATATTATAATCTATTTATAAAATGATCCCCCATTTTTGGCCATAGTGTATTTTCTACATTTGTTGCTCAGAAAGATTGAAAGTAAATCTGAAAAATGTGTCATTGGCGGCTTAACTCGTATCCAAGAATTACTTCCTTTATGATGGTGGTGTTGATGACTACATATCACCACCAATCTTCTGGTTCTGGACTAGAAGCTTCCATTTTCACCAAAACCTGTTCCAGTCATCCATTCCCTATCGCTGTTTGACTTTGCAAGAGTTAGTTGGAAGGGAAAGAAAATCAGAGTCGAAGAAAGTGCCGGTGGCGTGAATTTGTTTAAGGTGGACCTCAACTTGCCAAGAAGTGACCCACACACTTGATTTCCTGACCTTCCTCCATGGTACATGTAGAATGAGACATGCAGGATCTAATTATGAAACTGCAATCAATTGCTGCTGTTATAATTCTGAGTGAGACCTTCTGCAGCATGTCCCTCTTCATCCGCTAGCTCAATCGTTGAAATATGTTGTAACTGGTATCTGCTTGTTCCACCGTTGGGGTCTTTGGGGTTGGTCATGCTTAGTCTGGAGTTTGTAGGCAACCATTAGTTGATTAACAAAGTTTCATGTGGATATAAAGTCGGGGGTCAGTTTTAAATCACAATCGATTCCTAAAGGGATCCCTCACTTTGTGGGCATAGTATATTCTCTACTTTTCTACAATCCTGAAAGGAGAAATGCAAATCTTAAAAATCATGCCACTGTATGTAATCGGTATTTAAATGTGGTGGGTATAAAGTGAGGGATCAATTCTGTTTGAAAATCAATTCCAAAACTAACCCCCCACTTTGTAGCCATTTCTCAACTGCATTAACTGTTATCACTCTTTCCAGTATTGACGAGGACTTCCTTCTTAACCTCTTGTCCAAAGTAATGTGATATATTAACATCTTGATTATGTCATCTATGAGTTTCATATGCTATCCACTTTTGTTGTTGGTAGTCCTCAAGTGATGCAATGCAATTATTTATTCACTGTTATTCAGTGCCATTCTTGATAGCACCCGTCCATAAGGTTCAAAGAAGTATGGTCCTCTACAGGGTTCATTTGCTTTAAACTGTTTTTAATCACTGATCTGAGAAAGCAGTTATATACGACTGACAGTTTGGATATTTTTTTTAGCAAGTTTGATGATGTGGTTAACATCCTCTGGTAAAACTAAGAACATGACCAGAGTTTTTACGTTAATGTTTAGTAGCCCCTTGCAATGTTGGGAAAAACTACCCTTAGTGCTGCCTATTCTATGTTCAATTTCCCTATCTCTTATACTACATTTGTTATAACTGCAAACATCAGGGTGTTCCTACTGATCCTCCTTTTCAATGCAGGGAGAAATTCTGCTTAGGGAACAGATCCCCAGAAACAAGTTTTCCACTTGTTGCACCTCGTTTAAGGACAGAGGTAAGTTTGGTAACATTGACTGGATGTCAACCAGCAAACAGATCTCAAGAATAGTTTGACATACAAAAATAAAATTTAGAAGATAAGTGCATGTAGTCAAATTTTATTGAGAATCAACTTTTTGGGAATGTATTGATTTTTTTTTTGTTTGTGTGTGTGTGTGTGTGTGTGTGTTCTATACCCTGCTGTAAATACTTTTTCTTTCAATCTTTTGTTGTACATCAACTTGAAAAAAAATATACTGGAATGGTTTTGCATTTGTCTGTTTTTGGCCAATAGTTTCTGCATTTTCAAACAAATAGATCTGAAATTTTGAAGTTAAAATTCTGTGTTTGATGTCAAAACCTGAAAAGGGCAAAGGTCATCAGGAGAGAGAGAGAGAATTTTAATCAGATTTTCACACCTTTCTGATAAAAAGGATCTAAAAAAAATTAACCTTAAATATTTATCCTCCCCCCTTTTTTAACTCTTTCTTGTTCATTTTTTCCAATTTTGTTCTCTGTATCCCCACACCTGACTTAGTTCACTGTATTTTTCTCTCCCCCACTACCCCCGCCATAGATCACTGGAATTTTGTAAACCCCCCCCCCCGTGACATAGATCACTGTATTTTCTTTACCTCCCCCTGACATAGTTCACTGTATCCCTCCCCGGACTTAGTTCGTTACGCCCCCCCCCCCCTACATACACACTGACAACTATCGCTATATCACCCCAACCCCACCCCAGATTTTTATTTATTTATTTTACTTTTTGGGGGGCTTCGTCATTTTTTTCAAACTTTGTCTATTTGAAAATCCTTATTTTTTGACGGTTTTGCCTTTTTTTTTTTTTTTCTTTCTTAGTAAGATTAAGCCCCCCCCCCCCCCCCATTTAAGCGGCATTCAAAAAATGAAGAAAAAATTAATATTCGGAGATTTTTTAATTATTAATATTATTAATTAATATTACTTGTGTCTTTTTTATTCACATCCACCCGACTCTCTTTCTCAATTTAAAAAAAAATAACCGGCCTTTTTTTCCATTTCACTTTTCCATTTTATTTTCCCAAATTTAATATATATATATATATATATATATATATATATATAATGATTTGTGTGGAACTCGGTGGTAAACGCTGACTCCCAACAACCGCGAAATATTTTGCCACAGTAGCAGCAGCAGCAGCATTTTGGTAAGAAACAGGCAGAGGTATTGATCCATCTGCCGTAGAACACTAAAAATGGGCTCGTAAAAGGTCTCAACAGCTGTGCACTATCGGTTTACTAGCATTAGTAATAATAATTAATACTAACCAGACCCACTCAGTACCTTGAAGACCTACGTGAGACTGATTTACCCCGGATACGATCACCTTACCTACGTAAAATGAATTCATGTTGAAGACCTGCGAAAAGCACTTGTTCTATCGTGGCCGGCTATTGTCATGTGAAAAGGGAAAAAAAACCTAATCCTTGTCGATATTATTGACGATTATGCTTCAAATTGTTATTTTAAATATTTCCCTTTCGTGCTTATTTCATTAACAATTAGTAACATGGATCTAAGAAGAGGTAAGGTAAGGATTAGCAAATTATTTTTAATTGCTTTCTATGAAATAATAAGGATGTAATTTATTCTTGTTTTAAAAGGCTACTTGCTAAACGTGAGCGTTTCTTATTTCTTCATCTTCTTAATTGTTATAATAATTACTAGCTGCCGATTTTAATTGACTCAACAACAAACCTTAAAAAATGTGTCATTTAAATGTATCTCTTCCTTTTTACACACATTTCTTCTTCGTCAGTGTCATGTGCATTACATATTGCTTGGCTAAATTATTACCAGATGGGCTTGTTAACCACGTACCTGTTAGAATTCACTGAAAAAATTTCTTTCTTCTTTCTTTCTTCTTTCTTTCAATCGTTCATATTTGTATTATTATTATCATTATTAACACAGGCCAGGAATTTTTTAAAAATGTTACCGTTCCTATGGTAACCTTGCTATTCTAACGTGAATAAAAAAAATTACCAGGGTATTTATTGAGTTGAATTTTTTTTTCCTATCTATCAGGTAAGTAAGCCTCTCTCTCTAAATTTATCTAAGCACGTCAAACATTTACTTGTCTGTTAATTATCCTTTTTAAATCACACAAAATCAGGTTATAGCTATTTCCAGTCGAGTAAAAAAAAGATAAAGTACAATCCTTTGTTTTCTTAAATAAATAATAAAAATTAATATTTTACTTTTCTCTTTCCCTTACACGTGTAAATCCCCTCCACACATACACGTGCATGTTTTAAAATTCAAGAATTTTAGTCACCAAATTATTCAACTGAATATATATCTTATTTGGTGGTATGCACATAATGTCCAGTTGTGATTACTTTGCAAGTCTACTATGGCCAGGTTCGTATCACCATGACGACACACACTACCCAGTTAGTGGAAGCAAGTACTGACCCTCGGGTTGGGTGTTGCCTCATGATGATGGCTTATTTTTTTTGTTTTGTTTTTTTTTTCTTTAATGATACGCGCGTTTAATTAGTAGGGTCGGCTGGTGGCCAGTCACAGATCTTATGTCGCTACTATTTTCGCCACACCTTTTCGCATTTTTATTTATGGAAATCTTTTGTCTCTCTCTCTCTCTGGTTTCTCATTTCTTGCTGAATCGAATCGGATTTTTTTTCTCTTCCGTGTCATTTTCATATATCCGTGTGACTGTCACAAATGTTTTTAGGTGTGGGGTGGAGTTGTTTAAAGAGATGAAAATATTTCTTGGAGTGGGTAGAAACAATTTAAAAAAAAAAAATTTTTTTCGGTATAACACTACACCCATATATAGCGTGAAATTATAAATCTATCAATGTGTGTAAGTGTACTCGATGATATTTGTGTGTGTATGTGTGTATATTATTTGTATATGTAATAGATGTGTGTATATGTATTCATTCATATCTGTTATAGATGGGTGTGTATATGATGATTGTATCTAATAGATATTTGGTTGTGTATTTGTATCTAATATTTGTGTGTGTATATTGTATCTGTAATAGGGGTGTGTGTGTGTATACGATCTTTGTATTTGTAACAGGTGTGTGTAAAAAGGTTAAGCTTTCCTTTTGTCTTTACTCATAATGTCATTGTCATACATGCACATACATACATACATACATACATATATATATATATATATATATATATATATATATATATATATATATATATATGACATAATTGTACAATGGTTTTTAAAATAGATAAAATAACTCATCTGCTTAAAAAATATGCATGTATGTGTAATATATATTTCCTGAATTTGCTATAGGCATAGGTGTACAGGAAGAAATTTTACAGGATGATGGGAGGACAGAAAGAATTTGCTCGTGGAGGGGGTGGGGGCAGCCCCAAAACCACCTATTTTGTACGACTTGTAGGGGAAGGGAGCACTTTCAATATTGGCTGTAGAGCATTTGTAGATTGAAGATCAGCGAGGCGTGATGGAACTGACTGTCATCATGCAGTGTTTCTATGTGCACATGCTCCTTCTCTCTCTCTCCTCTTTTCCTCTCTCTCCCTCTCTCTCTCCTCTTTTCCTCTCTCCCTCTCTCTCTCTCCCTCTCCCTCTCTCTCTCCTCTCTCCCTCTCTCTCTCCTCTCTCCCTCTCTCTCTCTCCTCTTTTCCTCTTCCTCTCTCCTCTTTTCCTCTCTCTCTCTCCTCTTTTCCTCTCTCCCTCTCTCTCTCTCCTCTTTTCCTCTCTCTCTCTCCTCTTTTCCTCTCTCTCTCTCCTCTTTTCCTCTCTCCCTCTCTCTCTCCTCTTTTCCTCTCTCCTCTTTTCCTCTCTCTCTCTCTCCTCTTTTCCCTCCACCCCCCTCTCTCGCTCTCTCTCTCTCCTCATCACTTTTTGAATTTAGTTGTTGCACGCCTGGATCAAAATTTGAAAATTGGTAACATAGAATTTTAAAAAAAGAAAAGAAAATCATAGTCAGAAATTCTCCATTGAATTTAATCAACCTCCTTTTGCCGTCATTGAAGACTAATGACTTTCAATGGATTTATTTTCTTCCATCAACTCTAAACTAGAATTGGAAATTGAAAATTTTCACTGAAAATAGCTTCAAAATTTTCAAGTTTCCATCCCGAATTAAATAAATTATCAAAATTTTAATGTCTGTCTATATTTCTGAGATGAGATATTGTAATTATTTTCACTATTTACATCGTTCAGACTTATCCTCATCTTTATTGCCATATTCACATTTCAGCCATTGTTATATGTTGGAATTTCAACTGAATGGTGCCAGTTGTTCTCATTCCACATGCCATGCCTTTTTTAAATCTGTTTCAATTAATTCCCTTTAGTAACTGAACTCTCCAAGTTTTTGTTCACCTCTGCTGTGGCCAAGTATTGAACTCACGACCCATTAGGTCAAGTCATTTTTTGGATTACTCAACCAACACTGTTATCCACTGGGCCATGTGATATACAAAAAAGCATCACGTATAGAATTAGAACAATCTACCCCATGGACTAAATAAAGGGTTTGGTTCGTAATTCCGACATATAACACCTGAAGAATGCCAGAACGTACAATGACCAAAATATCATGAATATGGCAATAAAGATGAGACAAAAAGTACGAACGATGAAAATAGTCTAAATGGTAATGTTAATATTAGCTTTTTCCCTATAAGGAAACATTTGGCATTCATTGACCGAGCAGCAAATACTACAGTCAGCTGAATTTTATAAAATCTTTCTCTTAAAACAATTTTTCTGAAAAATAGGTTTCTCAAGTCCAGTAGCTGTTATCACTCTTTCCACTATTGATGGGGGTTTCCTTCTTAACCTTTTCTTTGAAGTAGTGTGGAATGTCAACATCTTGATTGTCATTATTTTCTATTCTCAGGCCCAGTAGCTGTTATCACTCTTTCCAGTATTAATGGAGGTTTCCTTCCTAATCTTTTCTTTGAAGTAATGTGGAATGTCAACATCTTGATTATGTCATTATTTTCTCTTCTCAAGCCCAGTAGCTGTTATCACTCTTTCCACTATTGATGGGCGTTTCCTTCCTAACCTTTTATTTGGAGTTGTGTGGAATGTCAACATCTTGATTATGTCATTATTTTCTCTTCTCAAGCCCAGTAGCTGTTATCACTCTTTCCACTATTGATAGGTGTTTCCTTCCTAACCTTTTATTTGCAGTAGTGCAGAACCTCACCATCTTGATTATTATTTTCTCTTAGAATTAAAGGTGCTATCCATTTTAATTATTGCCACTGTTGGTAGTCCTCAAGTGATGTGGTTTCGGTTATTCAGTACAGTTCTTGATAGCACCAGTCTATAAGGTTCAAAGAAGTATGGTCCTCTCTAAGACCTACAGGCTTCATTCACTTGAAGCTGTTTTTAATCATTGATCTGAGAAAGTGGTTTATATAACTAACAGTTTGGATATTTCTGAACAAGTTTTGTGATGTAGTTGTCTTTCATATTAAAGTCTTGATCTGGTGAGTCTAAGAACTATTCTATTATCACAGTGTGGGATACGTACTAACAAAAGTGATGGGTGGGGGTCTCGAAGTGAATTTGGCTAGATATAAAATAAAAAGTAAAAAATTCTAAAATAGCAAGCAGCCTTTGTTTGTGCGTTTGTGTAGCCATACCAACATAAAAAATTTAGTCTAGTGAAGTCCTGAAAGATGAAATGCATCACAAGTAAACTTTTTCATTTGTCTTAGTTTCATACATACATACATATACATACATACATACATACATACATACATATATATATATATATATATATATATATATATATATATATAAAGTGAACATTGAACTCAATACTCAGAGGCGTCAGGCTGTTTCATGCTGGACATAATCATCAGGGCGGCCTGACGATTGCATCTAGCATGAAACAGCTTGTTGCCTCTGTTGAATTCAATGTTGACTATATATATATATATATATATATACACACACAGACACACACACTCTCTATCTCTAATATTGAGCACTTTATCCCATAAATGTAGCACACCTTAAAACTATATTTCTTCACATACATAGATATATATATATATATATATATATATATATATATATATATATATATATATATAGTATTTACATTAGTCGGACTATTGTCCTCATCTTTGTCGCCATATTTGTCACAACGTTTCGGCCGTTGTACGCTCCGGCCTTCTTCAGGTGGTTGGAATTTCGAACCGAACCCTTTATTTCGATCACTGGGGTAGACTGTTCTAGTTCCACGAGCCATGTTTGATGGATGTCAGTTATCAGTTATCTCCTGGTAATTTTCCCTCTGAAAGTTCTCCACTGTCTGAACTGGGTATTGAACTCGCACTCTTTGGGTCTGTCACTGGATCTAACCAACACCTTTATCCACTGTACTATATATATATATATATATGTTCAAAGTATAACATTAATAATTTGTGCCTGATGAGTTGGTAGAACAATGAAACTAAGTTGCATTTCGAACATAGGTATATGTATATTTATTAATATATACTTAACTCTGTCTAACCACATTGAGCACTGTTGGGTTTACACCTTAAATTCAGTAAATATTTATTTGCTTACCTTTGTATGTTTGCTAAAGCATATATATATACAGTTACTAATATCTAGTTATTTGGTTCACATTTTATATATATATATATATATATATATAATGATAAAAGCAAAATTCAGAGACTTTATAAAAAGAGTGCTCGTTGCAAGATATAAGATACACAAAACAGCAAATATAAAATATAAGAGAAACCGCACTTAAATGTTCATCACTGTTTCATGTCGACATATTGATAGCAATATTGCTGTCACACAATCTTCAGGCAGTAAAAGCTAATATAAAACTCTTTTATGAGTACCTTATATGACGGGTCAGCAACTTTTTGCTAAGTATATGCCAACTTAGGGTTTTGAAATCATTCAGTGTGCCAACAGAATACGTATTTTTATACAAGTCAAGGTCAATATATTTTATATAGTAATATATAGTATATTTATACTTTGGTATATATTAAAATTGAAACGGCTGAATCTTCTTTGTGCTGTCGTAGTTATTGGTTTGGACTGCGTACCATTGAAAATTTGTTTGGCGTGACACAGGTTGCCGACCACTGTCTTCTACAACCTTTTACCACCTGAATATTGTATGATAGCAATATTACCTTCCATATGTCCACATGAAACATAATATTTGCTCTGTTCTAAAGCACTGAGTACTTTTTGTTTTCCTAATGGCTGCTTTCTCCTCTTTAATAGCTAATGTACCATATGTAATTATGAGTATCATGTTTTAAAGAAAGCAACAAGGAATGGGAATATAAATATGTTACACCTGTAATTGTGTACCTGTCATATCACTTAATGTCTTCTTGTTGTCAGTGCATGGATATAGTTTTTCTTTCTAATATATTTCAATGTCTGTCACTAGTCAAGCACGTGTACATTGTTTCAAAAGTTGCAAATGTGTGTGAATGAAGAAATTTAAAAAGTGAGTAAAAAGGAGAAAAAAATGGAAATATATCTTCGTAATAAAATTAGAAAAAAAAACAACCAGGAAAAATATTTTTCGCTTTTAATTGATTTGACTTCTTTTTTTTTTAATTAAAGCATGTTATTTAGATTTTATATTAATTTAAAATTGAAATTTTGAAAATGATACTTTCCACCTTTTTTTTTTTTTTTTTCCTTTTTCAGGTTTTGTAATTTTTTTTCTAAAATGTTGTTTGCCGTTAATAATTTTCATTTTCTCATTTGCATGTTTTGACTTGGTTGATATTACTATTTTGGCATTTGTTTTTAAAATTTAGTTTAAAACCTTCAACAGCTATGACCCTGTTGATTCTTACAACTTAAATGAATGTTTAAATAAATTAGTGAAAAAAGGTGCAGTAGTATTGTCGTTTTAGGAGATAAATCATTAATTTTTGACTATTTACTTTCATCTCCATTTTTTATTAGTGAAGCATTGTCAGCCATTATTATTAATTTTTGACTAGGATTTACTTTCCTCATCATTTTTTATTAGATGAAACATTGTCAGCCATTATTATTAATTTTTGACTAGGATTTACTTTCATCTTTATTTTTGTAATCTAAAAGACATGCAAACAAATGATGCTTTCATGTTTTTTATATTGCAACTTTTACTCCGATCTGTCTATTGTATTTCTGGTTAAATGAGGCATAGGGTCAAATCTCCCACAACTCGTCCTTTTTGATTCTCTGCTCTCTACTCAATGCCATTATAATAAAAAGGAAAATAAAATGAAATACTAATCAAATTTAATAAAGGTTTCAAAGAAAAGTAACAGGATACATTACAAAATATATTTAAATTGCTTATTTCATTTTGCATATGAAACTCATGTTTCTGTAACATGGAGAGAAAAAAATGGGTTAGCAGGGGAGACTGGCAAAGATAAGGGAGAAAAAAGGAAGATACAAAGTATAAGAAAAACAGTAGTATGAAGCAATGGATAATTTTAATTGGAAGAGATAAGGAAGAAAATGGGAGGATACAGGTAAAGGGTAAGAAGGGCAGAAGGATGAAATGATGAGCAATTTTAGTTGCATAAGAAGGAATAAGGGGGAGAATGGGAAGATACAGTGAAAGGATAAAAGAAGGGCAGAAGGATGAAATGATGAGCAATTTTAGTTGCATAAGAAGGAATAAGGGGGAGAATGGGAAGATACAGTGAAAGGATAAAAGAAGGGCAGAAGGATGAAATGATGAGCAATTTTAGTTGCATAAGAAGGAATAAGGGGGAGAATGGGAAGATACAGTGAAAGGATAAAAGAAGGGCAGAAGGATGAAATGATGAGCAATTTTAGTTGCATAAGAAGGAATAAGGGGGAGAATGGGAAGATACAGTGAAAGGATAAAAGAAGGGCAGAAGGATGAAATGATGAGCAATTTTAGTTGCATAAGAAGGAATAAGGGGGAGAATGGGAAGATACAGTCAAAGGGTGAGTGAAGGGCAGAAGGATGAAATGATGAGCAATTTTAGTTGCATAAGAAGGAATAAGGGGGAGAATGGGAAGATACAGTGAAAGGATAAAAGAAGGGCAGAAGGATGAAATGATGAGCAATTTTAGTTGCATAAGAAGGAATAAGGGGGAGAATGGGAAGATACAGTGAAAGGATAAAAGAAGGGCAGAAGGATGAAATGATGAGCAATTTTAGTTGCATAAGAAGGAATAAGGGGGAGAATGGGAAGATACAGTGAAAGGATAAAAGAAGGGCAGAAGGATGAAATGATGAGCAATTTTAGTTGCATAAGAAGGAATAAGGGGGAGAATGGGAAGATACAGTGAAAGGATAAAAGAAGGGCAGAAGGATGAAATGATGAGCAATTTTAGTTGCATAAGAAGGAATAAGGGGGAGAATGGGAAGATACAGTGAAAGGATAAAAGAAGGGCAGAAGGATGAAATGATGAGCAATTTTAGTTGCATAAGAAGGAATAAGGGGGAGAATGGGAAGATACAGTCAAAGGGTGAGTGAAGGGCAGAAGGATGAAATGATGAGCAATTTTAGTTGCATAAGAAGGAATAAGGGGGAGAATGGGAAGATACAGTGAAAGGATAAAAGAAGGGCAGAAGGATGAAATGATGAGCAATTTTAGTTGCATAAGAAGGAATAAGGGGGAGAATGGGAAGATACAGTGAAAGGATAAAAGAAGGGCAGAAGGATGAAATGATGAGCAATTTTAGTTGCATAAGAAGGAATAAGGGGGAGAATGGGAAGATACAGTGAAAGGATAAAAGAAGGGCAGAAGGATGAAATGATGAGCAATTTTAGTTGCATAAGAAGGAATAAGGGGGAGAATGGGAAGATACAGTCAAAGGGTGAGTGAAGGGCAGAAGGATGAAATGATGAGCAATTTTAGTTGCATAAGAAGGAATAAGGGGGAGAATGGGAAGATACAGTGAAAGGATAAAAGAAGGGCAGAAGGATGAAATGATGAGCAATTTTAGTTGCATAAGAAGGAATAAGGGGGAGAATGGGAAGATACAGTGAAAGGATAAAAGAAGGGCAGAAGGATGAAATGATGAGCAATTTTAGTTGCATAAGAAGGAATAAGGGGGAGAATGGGAAGATACAGTGAAAGGATAAAAGAAGGGCAGAAGGATGAAATGATGAGCAATTTTAGTTGCATAAGAAGGAATAAGGGGGAGAATGGGAAGATACAGTCAAAGGGTGAGTGAAGGGCAGAAGGATGAAATGATGAGCAATTTTAGTTGCATAAGAAGGAATAAGGGGGAGAATGGGAAGATACAGTGAAAGGATAAAAGAAGGGCAGAAGGATGAAATGATGAGCAATTTTAGTTGCATAAGAAGGAATAAGGGGGAGAATGGGAAGATACAGTGAAAGGATAAAAGAAGGGCAGAAGGATGAAATGATGAGCAATTTTAGTTGCATAAGAAGGAATAAGGGGGAGAATGGGAAGATACAGTGAAAGGATAAAAGAAGGGCAGAAGGATGAAATGATGAGCAATTTTAGTTGCATAAGAAGGAATAAGGGGGAGAATGGGAAGATACAGTGAAAGGATAAAAGAAGGGCAGAAGGATGAAATGATGAGCAATTTTAGTTGCATAAGAAGGAATAAGGGGGAGAATGGGAAGATACAGTGAAAGGATAAAAGAAGGGCAGAAGGGTGAAATGATGAGCAATTTTAGTTGCATAAGAAGGAATAAGGGGGAGAATGGGAAGATACAGTGAAAGGATAAAAGAAGGGCAGAAGGATGAAATGATGAGCAATTTTAGTTGCATAAGAAGGAATAAGGGGGAGAATGGGAAGATACAGTGAAAGGATAAAAGAAGGGCAGAAGGATGAAATGATGAGCAATTTTAGTTGCATAAGAAGGAATAAGGGGGAGAATGGGAAGATACAGTGAAAGGATAAAAGAAGGGCAGAAGGATGAAATGATGAGCAATTTTAGTTGCATAAGAAGGAATAAGGGGGAGAATGGAAGATACAGTGAAAGGATAAAAGAAGGGCAGAAGGGTGAAATGATGAGCAATTTTAGTTGCATAAGAAGGAATAAGGGGGAGAATGGGAAGATACAGTGAAAGGATAAAAGAAGGGCAGAAGGATGAAATGATGAGCAATTTTAGTTGCATAAGAAGGAATAAGGGGGAGAATGGAAGATACAGTGAAAGGATAAAAGAAGGGCAGAAGGGTGAAATGATGAGCAATTTTAGTTGCATAAGAAGGAATAAGGGGGAGAATGGGAAGATACAGTGAAAGGATAAAAGAAGGGCAGAAGGATGAAATGATGAGCAATTTTAGTTGCATAAGAAGGAATAAGGGGAGAATGGGAAGATACAGTGAAAGGATAAAGAAGGGCAGAAGGGTGAAATGATGAGCAATTTTAGTTGCATAAGAAGGAATAAGGGGGAGAATGGGAAGATACAGTGAAAGGATAAAAGAAGGGCAGAAGGATGAAATGATGAGCAATTTTAGTTGCATAAGAAGGAATAAGGGGGAGAATGGGAAGATACAGTGAAAGGATAAAAGAAGGGCAGAAGGGTGAAATGATGAGCAATTTTAGTTGCATAAGAAGGAATAAGGGGGAGAATGGGAAGATACAGTGAAAGGATAAAAGAAGGGCAGAAGGATGAAATGATGAGCAATTTTAGTTGCATAAGAAGGAATAAGGGGGAGAATGGGAAGATACAGTGAAAGGATAAAAGAAGGCAGAAGGGTGAAATGATGAGCAATTTTAGTTGCATAAGAAGGAATAAGGGGGAGAATGGGAAGATACAGTGAAAGGATAAAAGAAGGGCAGAAGGATGAAATGATGAGCAATTTTAGTTGCATAAGAAGGAATAAGGGGGAGAATGGGAAGATACAGTGAAAGGATAAAAGAAGGGCAGAAGGGTGAAATGATGAGCAATTTTAGTTGCATAAGAAGGAATAAGGGGAGAATGGGAAGATACAGTGAAAGGATAAAAGAAGGGCAGAAGGGTGAAATGATGAGCAATTTTAGTTGCATAAGAAGGAATAAGGGGGAGAATGGGAAGATACAGTGAAAGTATAAAAGAAGGGCAGAAGGGTGAAATGATGAGCAATTTTAGTTGCATAAGAAGGAATAAGGGGGAGAATGGGAAGATACAGTGAAAGGATAAAAGAAGGGCAGAAGGGTGAAATGATGAGCAATTTTAGTTGCATAAGAAGGAATAAGGGGGAGAATGGGAAGATACAGTGAAAGGATAAAAGAAGGGCAGAAGGATGAAATGATGAGCAATTTTAGTTGCATAAGAAGGAATAAGGGGGAGAATGGGAAGATACAGTGAAAGGATAAAAGAAGGGCAGAAGGGTGAAATGATGAGCAATTTTAGTTGCATAAGAAGGAATAAGGGGGAGAATGGGAAGATACAGTGAAAGGATAAAAGAAGGGCAGAAGGATGAAATGATGAGCAATTTTAGTTGCATAAGAAGGAATAAGGGGGAGAATGGGAAGATACAGTGAAAGGATAAAAGAAGGGCAGAAGGATGAAATGATGAGCAATTTTAGTTGCATAAGAAGGAATAAGGGGGAGAATGGGAAGATACAGTGAAAGGATAAAAGAAGGGCAGAAGGGTGAAATGATGAGCAATTTTAGTTGCATAAGAAGGAATAAGGGGGAGAATGGGAAGATACAGTGAAAGGATAAAAGAAGGGCAGAAGGATGAAATGATGAGCAATTTTAGTTGCATAAGAAGGATAAGGGGGAGAATGGGAAGATACAGTGAAAGGATAAAAGAAGGGCAGAAGGGTGAAATGATGAGCAATTTTAGTTGCATAAGAAGGAATAAGGGGGAGAATGGGAAGATACAGTGAAAGGATAAAAGAAGGGCAGAAGGATGAAATGATGAGCAATTTTAGTTGCATAAGAAGGAATAAGGGGGAGAATGGGAAGATACAGTGAAAGGATAAAAGAAGGGCAGAAGGATGAAATGATGAGCAATTTTAGTTGCATAAGAAGGAATAAGGGGGAGAATGGGAAGATACAGTGAAAGGATAAAAGAAGGGCAGAAGGGTGAAATGATGAGCAATTTTAGTTGCATAAGAAGGAATAAGGGGGAGAATGGAAGATACAGTGAAAGGATAAAAGAAGGGCAGAAGGATGAAATGATGAGCAATTTTAGTTGCATAAGAAGGAATAAGGGGGAGAATGGGAAGATACAGTGAAAGGATAAAAGAAGGGCAGAAGGATGAAATGATGAGCAATTTAGTTGCATAAGAAGGAATAAGGGGGAGAATGGGAAGATACAGTGAAAGGATAAAAGAAGGGCAGAAGGATGAAATGATGAGCAATTTTAGTTGCATAAGAAGGAATAAGGGGGAGAATGGGAAGATACAGTGAAAGGATAAAAGAAGGGCAGAAGGGTGAAATGATGAGCAATTTTAGTTGCATAAGAAGGAATAAGGGGGAGAATGGGAAGATACAGTGAAAGGATAAAAGAAGGGCAGAAGGATGAAATGATGAGCAATTTTAGTTGCATAAGAAGGAATAAGGGGGGAGAATGGGAAGATACAGTGAAAGGATAAAAGAAGGGCAGAAGGATGAAATGATGAGCAATTTTAGTTGCATAAGAAGGAATAAGGGGGAGAATGGGAAGATACAGTGAAAGGATAAAAGAAGGGCAGAAGGGTGAAATGATGAGCAATTTTAGTTGCATAAGAAGGAATAAGTGGGAGAATGGGAAGATACAGTGAAAGGATAAAAGAAGGGCAGAAGGGTGAAATGATGAGCAATTTTAGTTGCATAAGAAGGAATAAGGGGGAGAATGGGAAGATACAGTGAAAGGATAAAAGAAGGGCAGAAGGGTGAAATGATGAGCAATTTTAGTTGCATAAGAAGGAATAAGGGGGAGAATGGGAAGATACAGTGAAAGGATAAAAGAAGGGCAGAAGGGTGAAATGATGAGCAATTTTAGTTGCATAAGAAGGAATAAGTGGGAGAATGGGAAGATACAGTGAAAGGATAAAAGAAGGGCAGAAGGATGAAATGATGAGCAATTTTAGTTGCATAAGAAGGAATAAGGGGGAGAATGGGAAGATACAGTGAAAGGATAAAAGAAGGGCAGAAGGGTGAAATGATGAGCAATTTTAGTTGCATAAGAAGGAATAAGGGGGAGAATGGGAAGATACAGTGAAAGGATAAAAGAAGGGCAGAAGGATGAAATGATGAGCAATTTTAGTTGCATAAGAAGGAATAAGGGGGAGAATGGGAAGATACAGTGAAAGGATAAAAGAAGGGCAGAAGGGTGAAATGATGAGCAATTTTAGTTGCATAAGAAGGAATAAGGGGGAGAATGGGAAGATACAGTGAAAGGATAAAAGAAGGGCAGAAGGATGAAATGATGAGCAATTTTAGTTGCATAAGAAGGAATAAGGGGGAGAATGGGAAGATACAGTGAAAGGATAAAAGAAGGGCAGAAGGGTGAAATGATGAGCAATTTTAGTTGCATAAGAAGGAATAAGGGGGAGAATGGGAAGATACAGTGAAAGGATAAAAGAAGGGCAGAAGGGTGAAATGATGAGCAATTTTAGTTGCATAAGAAGGAATAAGGGGGAGAATGGGAAGATACAGTGAAAGGATAAAAGAAGGGCAGAAGGGTGAAATGATGAGCAATTTTAGTTGCATAAGAAGGAATAAGGGGGAGAATGGGAAGATACAGTGAAAGGATAAAAGAAGGGCAGAAGGGTGAAATGATGAGCAATTTTAGTTGCATAAGAAGGAATAAGGGGGAGAATGGGAAGATACAGTGAAAGGATAAAAGAAGGGCAGAAGGATGAAATGATGAGCAATTTTAGTTGCATAAGAAGGAATAAGGGGGAGAATGGGAAGATACAGTGAAAGGATAAAAGAAGGGCAGAAGGGTGAAATGATGAGCAATTTTAGTTGCATAAGAAGGAATAAGGGGGAGAATGGGAAGATACAGTGAAAGGATAAAAGAAGGGCAGAAGGATGAAATGATGAGCAATTTTAGTTGCATAAGAAGGAATAAGGGGGAGAATGGGAAGATACAGTGAAAGGATAAAAGAAGGGCAGAAGGATGAAATGATGAGCAATTTTAGTTGCATAAGAAGGAATAAGGGGGAGAATGGGAAGATACAGTGAAAGGATAAAAGAAGGGCAGAAGGGTGAAATGATGAGCAATTTTAGTTGCATAAGAAGGAATAAGGGGGAGAATGGGAAGATACAGTGAAAGGATAAAAGAAGGGCAGAAGGATGAAATGATGAGCAATTTTAGTTGCATAAGAAGGAATAAGGGGGAGAATGGGAAGATACAGTGAAAGGATAAAAGAAGGGCAGAAGGGTGAAATGATGAGCAATTTTAGTTGCATAAGAAGGAATAAGGGGGAGAATGGGAAGATACAGTGAAAGGATAAAAGAAGGGCAGAAGGATGAAATGATGAGCAATTTTAGTTGCATAAGAAGGAATAAGGGGGAGAATGGGAAGATACAGTGAAAGGATAAAAGAAGGGCAGAAGGATGAAATGATGAGCAATTTTAGTTGCATAAGAAGGAATAAGGGGGAGAATGGGAAGATACAGTGAAAGGATAAAAGAAGGGCAGAAGGGTGAAATGATGAGCAATTTTAGTTGCATAAGAAGGAATAAGGGGGAGAATGGGAAGATACAGTGAAAGGATAAAAGAAGGGCAGAAGGATGAAATGATGAGCAATTTTAGTTGCATAAGAAGGAATAAGGGGGAGAATGGGAAGATACAGTGAAAGGATAAAAGAAGGGCAGAAGGATGAAATGATGAGCAATTTTAGTTGCATAAGAAGGAATAAGGGGGAGAATGGGAAGATACAGTGAAAGGATAAAAGAAGGGCAGAAGGATGAAATGATGAGCAATTTTAGTTGCATAAGAAGGAATAAGGGGGAGAATGGGAAGATACAGTGAAAGGATAAAAGAAGGGCAGAAGGGTGAAATGATGAGCAATTTTAGTTGCATAAGAAGGAATAAGGGGGAGAATGGGAAGATACAGTGAAAGGATAAAAGAAGGGCAGAAGGATGAAATGATGAGCAATTTTAGTTGCATAAGAAGGAATAAGGGGGAGAATGGGAAGATACAGTGAAAGGATAAAAGAAGGGCAGAAGGATGAAATGATGAGCAATTTTAGTTGCATAAGAAGGAATAAGGGGGAGAATGGGAAGATACAGTGAAAGGATAAAAGAAGGGCAGAAGGGTGAAATGATGAGCAATTTTAGTTGCATAAGAAGGAATAAGTGGGAGAATGGGAAGATACAGTGAAAGGATAAAAGAAGGGCAGAAGGGTGAAATGATGAGCAATTTTAGTTGCATAAGAAGGAATAAGGGGGAGAATGGGAAGATACAGTGAAAGGATAAAAGAAGGGCAGAAGGGTGAAATGATGAGCAATTTTAGTTGCATAAGAAGGAATAAGGGGGAGAATGGGAAGATACAGTGAAAGGATAAAAGAAGGGCAGAAGGGTGAAATGATGAGCAATTTTAGTTGCATAAGAAGGAATAAGTGGGAGAATGGGAAGATACAGTGAAAGGATAAAAGAAGGGCAGAAGGATGAAATGATGAGCAATTTTAGTTGCATAAGAAGGAATAAGGGGGAGAATGGGAAGATACAGTGAAAGGATAAAAGAAGGGCAGAAGGATGAAATGATGAGCAATTTTAGTTGCATAAGAAGGAATAAGGGGGAGAATGGGAAGATACAGTGAAAGGATAAAAGAAGGGCAGAAGGATGAAATGATGAGCAATTTTAGTTGCATAAGAAGGAATAAGGGGGAGAATGGGAAGATACAGTGAAAGGATAAAAGAAGGGCAGAAGGGTGAAATGATGAGCAATTTTAGTTGCATAAGAAGGAATAAGTGGGAGAATGGGAAGATACAGTGAAAGGATAAAAGAAGGGCAGAAGGGTGAAATGATGAGCAATTTTAGTTGCATAAGAAGGAATAAGGGGGAGAATGGGAAGATACAGTGAAAGGATAAAAGAAGGGCAGAAGGGTGAAATGATGAGCAATTTTAGTTGCATAAGAAGGAATAAGGGGGAGAATGGGAAGATACAGTGAAAGGATAAAAGAAGGGCAGAAGGGTGAAATGATGAGCAATTTTAGTTGCATAAGAAGGAATAAGGGGGAGAATGGGAAGATACAGTGAAAGGATAAAAGAAGGGCAGAAGGATGAAATGATGAGCAATTTTAGTTGCATAAGAAGGAATAAGGGGGAGAATGGGAAGATACTGTGAAAGGATAAAAGAAGGGCAGAAGGGTGAAATGATGAGCAATTTTAGTTGCATAAGAAGGAATAAGGGGGAGAATGGGAAGATACAGTGACAGGATAAAAGAAGGGCAGAAGGGTGAAATGATGAGCAATTTTAGTTGCATAAGAAGGAATAAGGGGGAGAATGGGAAGATACAGTGAAAGGATAAAAGAAGGGCAGAAGGGTGAAATGATGAGCAATTTTAGTTGCATAAGAAGGAATAAGGGGGAGAATGGGAAGATACAGTGAAAGGATAAAAGAAGGGCAGAAGGGTGAAATGATGAGCAATTTTAGTTGCATAAGAAGGAATAAGGGGGAGAATGGGAAGATACAGTGAAAGGATAAAAGAAGGGCAGAAGGATGAAATGATGAGCAATTTTAGTTGCATAAGAAGGAATAAGGGGGAGAATGGGAAGATACAGTGAAAGGATAAAAGAAGGGCAGAAGGATGAAATGATGAGCAATTTTAGTTGCATAAGAAGGAATAAGGGGGAGAATGGGAAGATACAGTGAAAGGATAAAAGAAGGGCAGAAGGGTGAAATGATGAGCAATTTTAGTTGCATAAGAAGGAATAAGGGGGAGAATGGGAAGATACAGTGAAAGGATAAAAGAAGGGCAGAAGGATGAAATGATGAGCAATTTTAGTTGCATAAGAAGGAATAAGGGGGAGAATGGGAAGATACAGTCAAAGGGTGAGTGAAGGACAGAAGTATGAGGTAATGGATAATAGTACAGCGATCATCAATCCAACTCCTTAAAATACTTTTGATTTCGCTTGCATATTTTCGAGATATTCATTTTATATATTTTCCTCACTTTAAAAGTAAAACATTTTGATTTACTTTTGTTCCACACATTTAAAAGTAAACAAGAGACCTGATTAATTCTTTCAATCTCGTAATTTCATTGTCCATGCCCAGTTGACGATAGAAGTTTATTTTATATTGACTAACAGTATTTGTACGTAGCCTCATTCCATAATACTGGAATATTAAATTTAAGTAGGGGAGTTTTAGATGCAAAGATGACAGATCTGGTAGGCTAATGTTTACCCAGATGCCATAGACTATCAGCACTTGTAACTAACCTCATTTCATAATACTGGAATATTAAATGTCAGTAGTTGATCTAAAATGCTGTCAAATAAAATGTGATCTTTTTTAAAAAAATCAGTTTA
>OZ038514.1:7952901-7977901 GCA_964036315.1 Acanthosepion esculentum
ATCAGAATTCTGATGACTTGAAGAGAGTTTGTGTTGGTTGAACTCTCTGGGCATGGAATTCTGATGGCAACGGATTGTCTTTGCTTACATTTGTTATTAGACCAAAAAATGCATATTATTATTATTATTTCAGTCACAAGAACAAAACGGCCCAAACTTTCTCCCCAGTTTTAATAATTAATGCTGGATGTTTTTGGTCTTGGGTATCGAGTTTAAAAACGAATGCATTAAAGAAAACATATTGAATAGAAAAAAAATGTCATCTGAGAAAAAGTTTAGCATTAGGTTTCGCTGAACTCTTGAAGAGAAATAAAATAAAATAAAATAAAAGGAACACTTGAAGTGTTTGTGCTTCTCAAATCCAAATATGTTTCTTTTTTTTATTTTATTTTTTTTTTATAAAACAAAAGCTTAATCTTAACCATTGGTTGGGGAGGGGGTAATTATTTTCTCTTCCTCTTACTAATCTACTGTTTGCATAGAAGCCAAGAAATTCTCAGATTGCCTGCAAAGATTTTTGTGACCACAGTTCTTGGAGCCCTTTCAAAGATGAATTATTCAAACTGAGCATTAAGAATATTCAATTAACATTTCATTGCCTGCTTTTTATTAATTGTTTACCCAATACAAGGCCCAAGAGCCACTCAGTATAAAAAGATACTGAATGAGGTTGTTTTCTGAAAGTAAAAAGAAAAGTGCAGATTATGAGGATATGTAGAAAGATAACATTTAGCCTTAAACTTGAAGAGGTTAAGATTGTAGTGATCAAGGAAGCATCCCCCTCAGGAGTCGGTTCAATAAAGTAGTGGTTTTTGGGAAGAGGGCAAAACATGTCGGCTAAGATAAGTGTGTGTGTGTGTGTGTGTATATATATATATATATATATATATATATATATATATATCACACACTACAGTTCAAAAGTGTGAGGGCACTCCTGTAGTTGCTTTGTACTTTAAATAATAGAAAATAATTATAAGTGGTTAAAAACAAACAAGACATGATATCTTTATTAGAATTTTTCTTATGACAAAATGAAAAAAGCATTTTATGATTAAATTTCGCTCTCGTCAAAATAGCCTCCTTTAGCCTTGATTACTGCAGCACAAATTTTTGGCATTCATTGCAAAAGTTTCCCAAAGTATAAGTTTGATAATTGATTCCATTCTTTTTTCAATGATTCTTAGAGGTCTTTTTCATTTTTTTATTTTTTTTTTATTTACATTCTTCTGTCAAGTTCATCCCATTCTAGATTCTGGGGGTGGTTTCAAATTTTTGAACTGTCGTGTGTGTGTGTATATATATATATATATATATATATATATATATAATCAAATATGTGGTGCAGTTTAATTTATATTACAATGAATCATTCATGCAAAAAGTAAATTAGTCAAGTTAATGATATAAAATGGCGAATTAACTTCACTAACTAAATTTTTAAAATTCATTAACCCACTAATCACTCGATGAATGTTATGATCCTTGTTTTTTAAAAGTATAAAGTGTATTAAGTCTTCCTTAAATATGCAAGCACTTTCAACAGGTCCTCCGGTCATCATCAGGCATGGAAAACTCTTCTTTTTGGTAAAATTCAAGTAGCATCTGAGATGAAAAAATATATTGCAAATCGAAATATGTTTTTTGAGGTGTGTTTTTGATAACAGATACAAAATTGTGGAGCCTGCAGTGGCACCACTAAGGTTGACCTTTTGAAAATCTGAGTGCATTTTTTTAATAATATGGCAATTTAAGAATTTATTTTGTTGCAGGAGTTTATCAGTCAACATGGCATGAACTAAATAGTTCAATAAGTGGAACAATGTCTCGGTTGTTTTCCCAAAGATTTGCATGTCAGATTGCTCTACTTATCAAACTATTTATATTTCATTTAAAATAAATCTGAATAAATTGATTTTCTTGTTTTAGACATTTGTATAAAAATCATAAATCTGTAAAAGTTTTTAAGAAAAACACTCTATTCATTTTTTTTTTTTTTAACATAGCAATAAAGGAACAAATGAGTCCATTGCAATATCACCTGACATAAGCCCGTTCTGGATGTTGAAATGATACAGAAAATTTTTTTTTTTCTTAATATTTTCCCATAATAATCAATCATAGATCAATGATATATAAAATTACTGGCTGCTTGTATTCCTGTCTACAAAGATATGAGACGCATTACCGGGAAATAAACTATGCATGTGCCAACCAAGCGTCAAACAGGAAAACACACAACTATTAAATGAAGTGAAGAGAGGACACTGCAAACTTGTTTGTATTGGACATACAAAACTAACTCGTGTACACCTGCGCTAAGAATTGCAGATGTACTTCGATGCACCCATTGCAATCATAAATTGACAATTAAGCACATTCTGATTGACTGTAAAAGCTCAATGTAGTAACTATTACAATATCGCAAATATAAAAATATCGTTCAAAGATGTTACCCCTTGCCAGATAATAGGGTTTCTAAAAGAAATAGAAATTTTTAAATTCCTTTAAAAATTCTTTGCACGTGGGTAAATAGAAAGACTGGTTTAAACATTTCAAATTGACAGATTAAATAAAGTATTTAAAATTAATTTTAGCTACCAAACTGAGCCTTTCCAATTACTGGAAAAAAGGAAAACTATATATATAATATATTTTCACCTGGTCGGCATAAAATGACCCGTCAGAGATGACACACTGTTAAACAAAATCTAACCAAACCAACCAACTCAAACTCTATCTGCTAGGGTGGCTAACCAAGCCCTGTTGTAGACACCTACTTGTGCATATTTGTGTTTATTCAACACCCACAGAACCCAGCTGTGGTTTATATTGCAACTATGCTGAGTGGGGATAGGGTTAGAATTATTGGGAGAGAGAGAGCACATCATCTGGTGGGATTAACAGTTTGAGCAAGGCCAGTATGCTCACACCCTCAGTCACAATGACTTGTGGCTTCATGCCAGAACAAACATCACAAACAATTCCATCTACCTAATTTCACTGACAAGGCTCGGGTCAACCTGTCATATAGTTTTCATGCACTTTCCAAGGGTGTCACATGTTGGGTTCACCTTCAAAAAACAATAACATCAAGAAGTCACCTTCTTGATTAAGTGCAATAAGATTCAAACCAGCGAACATTTTAACCACTAGGACATGCACTCAACTTTGTGTGTGTGTGTGTGTGTGTGTATATATATATATATATATATGTGTGTGTATATATATATATATATATATATGTGTGTGTGTATATATATATATATATATATATATATATAAATTAACTGATTTAAAATATAGTTTCTTCACTACACAGGAATTACCATGTTTCAAAAACTGAAGCCTAAATCTTCAAAGAAATTATGAATTATATGTGCATTTAAAACCCAGTAAATTTAAAAATAAGTTATTCCAAAATTTGCTTGAAGAGGAAACAGAACTAATGCTTTTAATTTAATTATATAATTAAATTTGAAGTTTTAGCTTCAGTTTTTGAAACATGGTAATTCCTGTGTAGCAAAGAAACCATATTATAATCAGTTAATTTATGATATTTATGCTCTGTAAATTTACATTGAGCACTGTTTTGTAAATATAAAAATATCAATAAGAACACCGGATTATATATCTTGCTGTTCTTTCTTTTTATTATGATATGTATTGTGTGCATTTAGGCAGCATTTTTTCATTGATGCATGTTTCATTAAATAATATAGACAAGTTTTGTCTATTTTATGTAAATTCTTTTCATATCGTCTGATAAGCTTAATAACATTATCATTAAAAGACGAAAGAAAATCACCATACATATTTATTAATCCTATCTAAGCTTTTGGCTTACATAAGCCATTATCAAAGATGACAATTACATCTTTTAGTTTATCGTAGATGTCCTGTTTGTTGATGTTAAGGGTGTCCAATTTTTCTTTGGCGATTTCAATTTGCCTTTTCACAAGGCTACGTTTATAATTCCAAGTGTTTTAATGATAATGTTATTAAGCTTATCAGATGATATGAAAAGAATTTACATAAAATAGACAAAACTTGTCTATATTATTTAATCAAACATGCATAAATATATATATATATATATATATATATATATATATATATATATATATATATATGTGTGTGTGTGTGGTTGATTACATTCACTTATGCACAAATACTCTTGGAAAAGGTATGAATCCATCTCTTCTCCCCCACTATGGATAAGTGATAAATAGCAAGGTAGACTGGGCTCTATACAAAACAACAAAAAACTTGTCTATATTATTTAATCAAACATGCATAAATATATATATATATGTGTGTGTGTGGTTGATTACATTCACTTATGCACAAATACTCTTGGAAAAGGTATGAATCCATCTCTTCTCCCCCACTATGGATAAGTGATAAATAGCAAGGTAGACTGGGCTCTATACAAAACAACAAAAAACTTGTCTATATTATTTAATCAAACATGCATAAATATATATATATATGTGTGTGTGTGGTTGATTACATTCACTTATGCACAAATACTCTTGGAAAAGGTATGAATCCATCTCTTCTCCCCCACTATGGATAAGTGATAAATAGCAAGGTAGACTGGGCTCTATAGCCTTGGTTAGTAACCAGTCTAGAAGAAGAGGGGTTGGCAAAAGACAAATGACCTTCTTATAGATGTCAGCAGCCAACATGTTGTTAGATATAAAACTCCTATTCAAAAAAACAAAAAAAATAGTCTGTGATTGTAGCATCATCTGACATGTGGCACACAGTGCACTAGTAAAAGGTTTGGTGCTATGACAGAGAATATGCATTGCTGGGCACAGGCAAATGGATTTTCTCAACAAAAACAAACAATTCATATAGGACTGGTGCTATAAAAAAAACCTACAACACATATCAATTCAGCATTTAATCTCCTTCAAAATAGTCCCCTTCTGAATCAACACACTTTATCCAGCATCATTTTAATTGTTGGAAGCATTCCTGGAAATCCACCTTTTGGAATAGCAAGCAGCTGCCTCATTGCATTCTCTTGGATTTCCTCAATGTCTTGAAATCTTGTTCCTTTCCAGTGGGATTTGATTTTTAGAAAGAGGAAAAAAAGTCTTAAGGGGCATGATCTGAGGAATATGGTAAGCAAGAACGATATAACTTAGTGTGCATGCACGACAGTTGAAGGTTTGTGCCAAGCAGTTTCACTCTGCATGCTTTAGCTCCAGTACCCTAGCAACAGCCATGATACTTTTGATCAGACTTTGTATATAAAAAAAGGAAATGTTTTTCCTTTTTGAAGATTAACGAACAATATGATACCATTCAATTATTTCCTGAAATAAAGCCATCCTATGTGTTAAACTGAAAATGGAATTTTTTATATTCCTTACTTTAAAATCATTCACAGAAGTATGGTAGACTGGTTTCCTCAGCTCAAAATGAAACTGTTTTGTTTTTTGTGTTTTGTTTTTTGTGTTTTGTTTTTTGTGTTTTGTTTTTTGTGTTTTGTTTTTTGTGTTTTGTTTTTTGTGTTTTGTTTTTTGTTTTTTGTGTTTTGTGTTTTGTTTTTTGTGTTTTGTTTTTTGTGTTTTGTTTTTTGTGTTTTGTTTTTTGTTTTTTGTGTTTTGTTTTTTGTTTTTTGTGTTTTGTTTTTTGTGTTTTGTTTTTTGTGTTTTGTGTTTTGTGTTTTGTTTTTGTGTTTTGTTTTTTGTTTTTTGTGTTTTGTTTTTTGTGTTTTGTGTTTTGTTTTTTGTGTTTTGTGTTTTGTTTTTTGTGTTTTGTGTTTTGTGTTATGTGTTTTTTTTTTTGTGGGTGGGGTGTGTATAAAAAGCCACTCATGTCAGTTTTCCAATTTAGCAAAAAAATATTAACAGCTTCAATACTAAAAAATAAACAGTTATCTTCCATCATGACCTGAAGATGTTAACATAGCAAACGAAGGCAACGTGCGTTGTCATTAAAAACTTTCTACACTTTCGTTCAGATTCTATATCCTATGAACACACATGGGTCTGTCTGAATTTCTGAGATGAGGAGTTATCATTATTGACATGCAGACTATTGTCCTCATCTTTGTTGTTGTTATCACAATGTTTCATCCATTGTGCTCTCCAACCTTCATCAGGTGAATGTCTGAATTTCTGGGATGAAGAGTTATCATTATCTGTCTATATTTCTGAGATGAGGTATAATGTACATTATTTACATTATTCGAACTATTGTCCTCATCTTTGTCACCATATTTATTACAACATTTCGGCCATTGTATGCTCCGGTGGTTGTAATGTCGAACTGAACCCTTTATTTCACTCACTTAATGGATGTCAGTTATCACCTGTTAATTCACCTCTCCAAGTTCTCCACTGCCTTAACCGGGTATTGAACTCACACTCTTTTGGATCTGGATCTAACCAATGCCTTTATCCAGCCGTGTGTCCTTGAGGACATCTGTGTATGAATTTCTGGGTATTATAAACCTAATGTCTTCAGCAACCATTTTTTACCAGTGCTCATATTGCAATTTTTGCTGTTATCAATACATGTTTTTACCAGAGCTCATATTGCAACTTTTTGTTGTTATTATTGCTTTTCTCTGGCACTCCTTATTACTGGTTCCCATATTGTATTTATTTCTATGCTTAGTCGGCTCAGGAGATTTTTGTGGCCTAGCATATGTGCTGATTCCTTAAGTTTACAAATTTTCCAATGGTGTTCTTTGTCCATGATCTCAACCTGATCCCACAGATGTCCTCAAGGCACATGGCACAATGGATAAAAGCGTTGGTTAGATCCAGGACCCAAAAGAGTGTGAGTTCAATACCTGGTTAAGGCAGTGGAGAACTTGGAGAGGGGAATTAACAGGTGATAACTGATAACTGACATCCATTAAACATGGCATGTGGAACTAGAACAGGTTACCCCAGTGAGCGAAATAAAGGGTTCAGTTTGACATTCCAACCACCTGAAGAAGGCTGGAGCATACAACGGCCGAAACGTTGTAATAAATATGGCGACAAAGATGAGGACAACAGTCCGAATAATGTAAATAATGAGGAGTTATCATTATTTACACTTGGACTATTGTCCTTATTGTTTCATCACAAGGTTTCAGTCATTGTTCTCTTTACCCTTCTTCAGGTGTCTGTCAATCTGCGTAACCTTTAGGGAATTTCAAATTAAATCCTTTATTCAATCTATGCAGGTAGATTGTTCTTGTTCTGTGGAAATGGGGGAGGGTATTAACTGAAGAGTACAAAATAATTACAAGATGAGATACTCCTAAACATGGACAGTGAAATGCAAACAATCTACCCCCATAAATGGTTCAGTTTGCAATTCTCAGAAGATTACCTGGATTAATAAGCATCTGATTAAAGGCAGAGGACACAATGACCGAAACGTAATAAAAACAAGAAAGATGAGGACAATAGTCTGCATGTAAATAATTCATATAAGTCAATCATAAATCTATAATATATTAAAAAAATAAAATAAAACGAGACCTGATTCAGTTGGGGAGGGTTGCTTAAAAAAATAACTTACTAATGACAAAACATACAAGTTTTTTTCTGTTTAGTCATGTAATATAAAACGGCTTCTACTTGAATGTTATACAATGACTGCATTGCAAAAGCGAGAAAAGTCAGTTTGGCTTTATTATTCATAATACATAGATTTCAGTAGCTTTCTAAAAGGGCTCAACAGAAGACACACACACACACACACACATATATATATATATATATATATATATATATATATACACACACACACACATACACAACAGTTCAAAAGTTTGAGGCTAACCCCTGTTAATTTTTTTTAATTGGTCCAAAAAGTAGTTGTTTTGTACTTTAAATAAGAGAAAATTATTATACATGGTTTAAAAAAAAGTGAGACATGATTTTTTATTAGAAATTTTATGACAAAAATTAAAAAAGCATTTTATGATTAAATTTTGCTCTCGTCAAAATATCCTCCTTTAGCCTTGATTACTGCAGCACAAATTTTTAGCATTTGTTGCAAAAGTTTCTCAAAATATATGTTTGATAATTGATTCCATTCTTTTTTCAATGACTCTAAGTGCTTTTTTCATTTTTTTTTTTTTTTTTTTTTTTTTCACTCTTCTGCCAAGTTCATCCCTTGCTAATTCTGGGGGTGGCTTCAAACTTGTGTGTGTGTGTGTGTCTCCAAACAAGTTTTATTAAAAAGAACCAACAAGGTCTGTCTTTCATTTTTTTTTAATATAATTTTTCAACTTTCGGATAAGTTGTGTATTATATTCAAAGTATGAACTTCGGACAGTTTATCTACAACTTCAAACATAATACTCAACACCTTATCCGAAAGTTGGAAGAATATAATAAAATCCAATAAATAGGCAGACCTTGTTGGTGCTTTTTAATCAAACTTGTTTGGATGATTAGTTTCTGTGAAAATGTATAGAAATGTATGTATGTGTTAAAGTTCGCAGAATCTATCTGTAAAGACAAGCGGAATAAAATAGACAATTGAAAAACAGTACTTAGTCCTTGCTGACACATTTCATCATTTGACTTTATCAAAGAGAATCATTTTAAAGTTTTTGAATTTCATGTAATTCAGCATTACACTTTTGTTTATCATTGGCTTGATAAAGTTGAATGACGGAACACATCAGCAAGCACTATTTTCCAGTTGTCTATTTTATATATATATATATATATATATATATATATATATATATATATATATATATATATATATATATATATATATAAAGGTAAGAAATAGTAGTACACAATAAAATCCAAAACGGCCTCATATTGGGAATAGACCTATTTCAACCGACGAAAACTTCATCAATCTTATTCAACCCCAGTATATAGACTGTGTTCATGTCATAATTAAAAATTTAACTGTGACAGCTGTCGAAAAATTAATACAGAATTTATTCATTTCATTGTTTCAATCAGATGAAAGGCACAAGACTATGATCAGGGGAGGGTTGGAGGTATCAGCCTTAAAGGGAAGAGGTTTTATAAAATTAAACCCAGATATTAACCTTATGACATTAAATTGAGGTTATCTGAAGAATGAAATGTCAATTTGAAAGTAAAAGTGGAACGAAAAGGTCTTTATTTTATAAAAAATTTTTTATAGATAAGGTTAAGTTTAAAAATACAAATTACTTAAAAATATTTTTCCAAAGTTAAATTATACTTAAAAATAAGATATATTTAATAAATTAAAAGTAAGTTATATTTAAATAATTTATAGCAAAATTAAGTAAGATTATATTTTTTAAAAATTATAATTAATTAAAAAGATTTTGTTATATTAAAGAATAAAAAATATAAGATAAATTCTACATTAGGAAAAAAAAAATTAACTTAAGTTCAGTCAAAAACAAGTTATATTTATAAAAAACAAAAATACAAAGTTATATTTAAAAAATATATATGTAGATAAAGGTGTAAGTGATAAGAGGAAAAGGGAGTTCTTAGAAGAGGGGACAATTGTAAGATATAATTAATATGGGGTAAAAATGGAAATCTAGAGATTAGAATTAGTTATGCATTCGTCATTTGAAGAGTTAGAGAAATATAGTAGCTAATAAAGTAAACTCTATATTATGGGAATTTGAATTTATTTTTATGTTCACATTTTAAAACTAATTCATTCCTTTGATTCAATAGTTTGCTTTGAATATTGTATTTTATTCTATTAGAATAATAATAATGCAATAATCAAATCATATATATATATATATATATATATATATATATATATATATATATATAAAATGTTTGGGATGTATGCTCCAGGAGTCCATTCTTTTTTTTTTTTTCTTGTGATATCTTAATATCTTTCAAGCATCTTGGATTTTATTTCATTGCAATCTATTACAAACACTCAAGATCTCTCCATCATGCTTACAAAGTAATTTGGCCAACATCACCACAACCCTGTGAATCACTGCAACATTATTTCTCTTTAGACACTAAATATCACTTTGCTAATTGAGTGGGCGCTTTTCCAAACCTGTAATCATTGGTAATCTCTCAGTTTGTAATCATTGCCTGTATGTGTGAGTAGACAAAATTTATCTTAGCCAACATTTCATCCTCTGAATCCTCATCAAGGATTTTATTTTGCAACAAGTATTTATATACAGAAGTAAAAAATGCGATTTTTTTTTTTTTATTATTTTTTTTTTTTTTTTCTTTTTTTGATTTTTTTTTTTTTTTTTTTTATAAATTTTAAGATGGCTCATAAATATATTTGAGGCTAACTGAAAGTCAAGGTAAACTATGGAGGATTCTAAGTGATGTAATTTAATGTCTAATAAACAAAAGTAAGTAAATGTTGTTGAATATTTTTTTATAACATAATTATTATTTCTATTTGAGAAATTAATGTATAAAGTATGCTACATTTATGTACGTTGTATATATTTGCAATTTTCATTTATGGTATTTTACAAGGTAGTTGTTTTTAGTTTTCAATTTTTAATTAATGTAGTAAAAAATGCAGGCATGAAAAACAATTTTTACTACGTTACTTAAAAATCAAAAACTAAAAATAAATACTTTGTAAAATACCTTGATGAAAACTGCCTAAAATAGTCGCCTAAAATAGTTGTATATATTTGCAAAGTCAATACTTTGAAATAAATAAGTTAAACGATCCTGGAATTAAACTAATTAAACAAATAAATGAATTAATAATAATGAACAAAAAATAATTAAGTAATTAATAATAAATCATGAATAAAAAGTTAACGAACTTGATATAAAATAGCTACAAATAATTGCATTGGGATCCACAATTATTTCTACTCAATAACCTCTAGAATAATTTGAAACCTGTTATCACCCAGCCAATAATCATTTGAATAATATAATAGACTTTCCTACCCATAATGCACCATTGTCTAGCGTATGTAGTCAAATCAAAACACACATAGCCTGAAGATTATGTGCTCACATGAAACAGACTATCGCCACTTGATATTAACCTCAGTGTCCACTTGTATATTTATATACACTCTATCTCTGATATTGAGAACTTTTATAAATATAAAATAAATATAGCATTTCTTAAAATTATATCTTTATCAAATATTGGGTTGGTACATAATTATCAGGCGTTTTTTTTAGGTGAGTTATTTAATAAAAATTTCTGTTTTCTTTACTTTTCTTAATAAAAATATTGTTTTATTTTCAGGTTATAAAAATGTGTGTCGATAATCATAAACTCCAGAATAATCATTTAAAAATGTTATTGTTGAATCGTTATGTTTCTTTTTTCATAATAAATATTGTTTAAAAACGCCTGATAATTATGCACCAACCAAATATATAAGATTTAAATACTTAATTAAACAAATTAAGTAAATAATAAACAAATTACAAAAACTATGAGTACACACATAAAAAAAGTAAATGTATTAATAATAATAATCCATAACGAATAATTAAGTAATGAATAATAAGCCACACTCTAAAAGAGCTTCAAATAACCGTATTTGGATCCATAGTTATTTCTACTCAGTAGGCTTTAGAATAATTTGAAACATAATCCTTAGGACAATGCAATAGACCTTACTACCCATAATGCACCATTTGAAATTTCTATGAGTTTCACCCAATGTATTGTGAGGAACAATTCTGGCATTTTATTTTATTTATATATATATATATATATATATATTTATATATATATATATATATATATATATATATATATATATATGTGTGTGTGTGTGTGTGCTTCAGAATTATTGTTATGGGTAGAAATTTAAAAAACAAACTGTATCTATGAACATAAAAGGGATCTTATACACAACAATTTATCAAATGCATTAGTTATACATAGCAATAAATTCAACTACAAATTTGCTCTAAAGAATGCCACACTTAGTAAAAGAGAAGGTAACTTTCTTAGAAGGAAAATTCTTGAGAGTGCTACTATTGAATCTTATCAAAATATAAATCTGCACCACAATTGTTTTTCAATATCTCCATTTCTTAAAGGATTACTCCTTTCCCAAGCTAAGATACATGGCTACAAAAATGTTAAAAAAATTAAAAGAAAACTTCCATAACCTCATATTATTCTAAATATATGACACATCAATTCATCCCAAACAGATATAATTTAAATACTAATATGTATAAAAAATTTCAAAACATCACTTACTCATTTTCATTTATTAGACATTGAATTATGTCACTTTGTGTCCTCCATAACTTGCCTATTTGATATTTTATAACACTATAGGACTCTGCTTTGAACAATAAGAATGTATTTAGTTCTAAGTTGAAATGTTGATCCCTCTTGCTGTTGTGACCTCCTAATCCAGTTTTCCTCTCTATTGTTCTTTTTTTTTCCTTTTTTCTTTTTTCCTTTTTTTCTTTTTTTTTTCTTTTTTTTATCTTTTTTTTCCCTTTTTTTCCCTTTTTTTTTCCTTTTTTCTTTTCTTTTTCTTTTTTTCTTTTTCTTCTTTTTCTTTTTTTTTCTTTTTTTTCTTTTTTTTAAAAAACATTCACCATTCTCTGGATAGTTCTTGAATGGACTTTGAACATAGAAGCCAGAGTATGAATGTTGGTACCATTACTGAAGGCTTGAATGATCTTTTGCCTCTCACCATTGCTCAGCTGGAAAACATAGAACAAACTCTATTAGTTTAGTGTTTTTTTTTTTTTGTATTTTTTTAGATATTAAACATTTTGTGGGATGGACAATTAACGCATGCCGTTACACGATTTGGGCAATTATGCTGTTACACCCAGTATATAGTGAATGTATTAATAAACTTAATTTTATTTATCAAAATAAATTAATAGTAGTCATCTATGGCAATTTCTAATGATAACTGACAAAAACATTGATGGCATTTTGTAAGGCTTCAAATAGCCACGGTAACCATGAATATTTTTTTTAATCATTTCATTCCAAGCCAGGCAATAAAGCCACTAAGATGTAAGTGCTTACTGAGTGAAAGAACATGTGAGAAAGAAACCATTAAGGCGTGAGAACAATTAAAGAGGAATTAAGAAGATAACGATTGACATTGCAGAGTCGTTAATACATTTAATTCATCAGAATACGGCACAAGTGATATTAGATAACCATTTCTAATAGTAAGACTAGTGAGGGCGGTATAATATAAAGACTCAAATAGCCAGGGTTCGGGTCAGTATGAATATATTATCTCCCCTGTTGAAATTGATTGAATGGTTTTTGTGTAATTCTGTGTTACAAAAATAGATCTAAATCCAAAAATCAATGGGGAAAGATCAATTTATAGATTAGGAGATAACTATTTGGTGAGTCTTTAGTCATTCACTTATCATATCCTGTGTGCGAGTGTGTGTGTGCAGGTAGCGTGACGGTTATTGGTGCAGAAAGTAGAATCAGTGAGCAGTCCAAACACCAACCTAGGCTTTTGTTTTTTTTTTCTACTTTTTTCTTCTTTTTTCTTTCTTTTTCTTCTTTTTTCTTTCTTTTTCTTCTTTTTTCTTTCTTTTTCTTCTTTTTTCTTCTTTCTCCTCTTCTCTTTTTTCCTCTTCTCTTTTTTCTTTTCTTTCTCTTTTTTTCTTTTCTGTCTTTTTTTTCTTTTCTTTCTTCTCTTTTTTCTTTCTTCTCTTTTTTCTTTCTTCTCTTTTTTCTTTCTTCTCTTTTTTCTTTCTTCTCTTTTTTCTTTCTTCTCTTTTCTTTCTTCTCTCTTTTCTTTCTTCTCTTTTTTCTTTCTTCTCTCTTTTTTTTCTTCTCTTTTTTCTTTCTTCTCTCTTTTTTTTCTTCTCTCTTTTCTTTCTTCTCTCTTTTCTTTCTTCTCTCTTTTCTTTCTTCTCTCTTTTCTTTCTTCTCTCTTTTCTTTCTTCTCTCTTTTCTTTCTTCTCTCTTTTTTTCTTCTCTCTTTTCTTTCTTCTCTCTTTTCTTTCTTCTCTCTTTTCTTTCTTCTCTCTTTTCTTTCTTCTCTCTTTTCTTTCTTCTCTCTTTTTCTTTCTTCTCTCTTTTTCTTTCTTCTCTCTTTTTCTTTCTTCTCTTTCTTTTTCTTTCTTCTCTCTTTTTCTTTCTTCTCTTTCTTTTTCTTTCTTCTCTTTCTTTTTCTTTCTTCTCTTTCTTTTTCTTTCTTCTCTTTCTTTTTTCTTCTTTCTCTCTTCTTTTTGTCTCTTTTTCTTCCTTCTCTTTTTCTCTTTTTCTTCCTTCTCTCTTCCTCCTTCTCTCTTCCTCTTTTCTTTGGTTGGTTCCCATCTTGCTTGGAATGACTGCAAAAACAACCTCCCTCCCTCCCTTTGAGATTTCTTCTTAGCCAATAAGATAAGACCACATTGCTCATCCGCCATATTTTTCTTCTTCCTTGTCTTGAAATCAAAATGCTGGGATCACTTACCTGTATCCCTTTTGTGTATTAACACCATTCTTACTTTGTGGATCATTACTATTGCTTTGCTTTTTATTTGTCGTGTGTGTATGTTTTATATATATATATATATATATATATATATATATACGCATATATATAGTAATGGATTGCAGCTTGGATTGAGGAATCGGTGAGCCATGTTCAAATTCCAGTCAATTTCATTACATTCACTTAGATGCAAATACCCTTGAGAAAAGTATGAATCATCTCCCCCCCATCTATGGGTTGACTAGCAAGACAGCCTGGGTCCTATAGCCTTGGGTAGAAACTGGTCTAGGAGAAGGATAACTCTGATTTCTAAACCTGTGGAGGCTCATTTGGGGACTTGTGGCATACTGTAAACCAGTTCTTCCCAAAAAGTGTGGTTGGTTCTACAGAAGCCATCACCACTATAATCAAATGATATGTGTGTGTGGTTTGGCTGTTGGTTCTAATAACTAAGCTGCTTAACCCTCATACATTGAAAATGACTGGAGTGTCCAGTGTGTGTGTGTGTGTCTATATATATATATATAGAGAGAGAAATATAGTCTTAAGATGTGCTATATTTATGGGATAAAGTGCTCAATATCAGAGATAGAGCGTGTGTAAATATAACCGTGAACACACACACACATATATATATATATATATATATATATATATATAGTTAAATTCCCAGATCAACTCTGTGGACAAGACATATTGGTATAAAATGACAATTGGAAAAATCTTAAATCTTGCCAACACATTTCGTCTTCTGACTTTTTCAAGGCAAAAATGAAATAGAAATATCTCTGTTGTTATAGTTGTTATAGTTACATTAAAATCCAAATTTAAAAACATAGACGCTTCTGTCCAAGCATTTTTTTTCTTTTTTTTTTTTTTGGTTAATGTCAATTACATTTATGGTAGGAGATTTTTTTTATATATATATATATGCCTCTACCACCTGAAGAAACTGAGACCATGGTGGTGTAAGTGGTTGATCTTTTTATTTTTTAACATTTAAAAGCTCTGTGCATTCGTTTTTTGGGGGTTTTTTTTCGTTTTTTTCTCAATTGTATATTGAGCATTTTTTAACGCAACCATTTACTGGTCTAATTTAACTCTGACCAACAGCTGTTTAAACCTCGTTTATGTATGCGTGTATAAATATACACATACACACACACACACACACACACACACACACACACACACATATATATATATATATATATATATATATAATGAAAATATAAACCCTTAATAAAATTAATTATAAATACTGCACAGATGTTTTGAAATGTTGACAGTGGATAGTTTAAAATATCAAGGTTTTAATTAATAGTTTGTTTTTTTTTTCTTTAAATCATATGAACATTTCAAACATAGTTACCTCCTCTGAGGTTTCAAATAGGGGAAATTTAAACCATACCTATACACAACCTTAGAATTTTTAACTTTTAGATGAGCACAACAATTTTATCTTAGAAAAAAAAAAAAACAATACCCTGATGATGACATTGTGCTAATGTCGAAAGTACTTAGAATAAATGAATATGTATCAACTTGGTAATTTCTCCCTTTAATAAGGATACTAAGAAGCTTGTCCTATTGAAAATAAGTAGACAAAACTTGTCTAAATTATCCAATGAGACATGTCTTTTTATATATATATATATATATATATATATATATAATCATTGGCTTCATATAAATTTTTATCCTGTTCTTTTCCTTATTTTGTTTATTGGAAACTTTATCAATTGTTTGTTGGGCATTTCTGCCAATTACATTTAACCATAGCCAATTACTCTACAAGAATAGATAACAGTTGACCCTAGACTTGAAGAGGTTGATTGTAGTGATCAGGGAAAACTTCCTTTCAGGAGTGTTCGACAAAGTCTTTATTCTCGGGGAGAAACTGTCCAAATGAAACCTCCTTCTCACCAAAGGAACATGAAGGGAATGTGGTATTGGCAGGTTTTAGCTGTAAAGATTGGAAATGGTGGCATTAATGAATGTATCCTGTCTATTTTCCATGGCAATAGTAATATAGAAGTGAAAAGTAAGCAACTTTTCATCTGTAGGGAGGAAAATAATTCATCACCCATAGGGCCATGTAAATGCATTTGAACTCTGTCAAGGTTGAAAAGAGTGTTAGGCAGTAATAACAATTACATTAATATAAAATATAATTTTCTAATGGATTTTTTTTCTTTATTATTACAACAGATTTTTATCACTTTAAACATTATTTTTAGCGGATACCTGTATTTGAGTAGATTCTTCATTTATTTATTAAGCAGTATATTTATTTGCATCTACCAGACTGAATAATCAAGAAATCTTATTAAAAAAAAAATGAATCCTCTGGCAGGATTTGAACCTGTGTTCCCCACAGTGAAAATTGTCATTAGTTCTCTCATGCTTTAACCTCTCGGCCATGAAGAACCATCTGGTCAAGCAAAGCCCAAATAGTGCTTTTGAACACAGAACTTTCCCCGATTCTTGAAATATACATTTCTGTTCATATCTGAACATAAGCAAATCCAATTTTTAGAATTGGATTTTTTGTTTATTAATCCAACATTTTTTATTTACTGACCCCCACCCACCACGAGGTCAGGTTGTGGCACAAGTTCAGTTTAATGTGGGGAGCCCGAGCACATACACCTGGGCTAGAAACAAAAATTTGCCTGCAGGTCTTGCAACTGTCAATTGCACTTGCCTTGATCCAAGCACCGATTCCTCTCTGGTGCAATGAGAGGGCGTGGCCTCAGGCATCTGTTCCCCCAGAGCTGGGCACCTCTCAGTACAATTTTCCTCAATTGCGACTCTGTCCTTTGATGGAGTCACCCCTGAGCGCACTCTGCCCAAAGACAGAGATGCAACTGAGAGATGATAAATAGGGTGACACAAACCATTCGAGAGAGGAATTTACACATATCCAACATATTTTCATTTATTGCTTCAACATTAATTTTTAGTGAATATGCATATTTGAGTAGACATTCCATATATTTTTTTATTTTCATCTGGTGGCCTGAAAATTCAAAATATCTTATTAAAGAAAAATATGTGCTCTCCAGCAGTATACAAATCAGTGTCCCCTGGGGCAGAGGGAACCATCATTAGATACATCATTCTCTAGACCAACAGATACAAAAAGCTTTTGCCAATCAGGCAAGGCTAAATGGTGAGTTGAAGCAAAACCCTATCATCAAAAAGTCTCAAAATTTTCATATTTGCTCAGTTTCCTATCCAAGCATAAACAAACATTTCAAAAGAATAATGGATTTTTTAATTTATTATTCCGACAGATTTTATCACTTTCACAATTATTTTTAGTGAATACCGATATTTCAGTAGATTTCCTGTTTCTTTATTAAATAATATATTTTATTTATTTTCATCTACTGACCTGAATATTCAAGAAATTTTATTAAAGAAAAATATGAGTTCTACATCAGGATTGAAATCTTCTTCCCTCCCCCCTAAGAAGAGGGAAACCATCATTAAATCTGCATCCCTCCCCCCTAAGAAGAGGGAAACCATCATTAAATCTGCATCCCTCCCCTCTAAGAAGAGGGAAACCAATAAATCTGCATCCCTCCCCCCCTAATCAATGGGAAACCATCATTAAATCTGCATTCCCAACTAAGAGGGAATACATCATTAAATCTGCATCCCTCCCCCTAAGAAGAGGGAAACCATCATTAAATCTGCATCCCTCCCACCGTAAGAAGAGGGAAACCATCATTAAATCTGCATCCCTCCCCCCAAGAAGAGGGAAACCTTCATTAAATCTGCATCCCTCCCCCCCCTGTAAGAAGAGAGAAACCATTAAATCTGCATCCCTTCCACCCAAGCAGAGGGAAACCATCATTAAATCTGCATCACTCCCCCCTAAGCAGAGGAAAACCATCATTAAATCTTCATCACTCCCCCCTAAGAAGAGGGAAACCATCATTAAATCTGCATCCCACCCTTCTAAGCAGAGTGAAACCATCATTAAATTTGCATCCCTCCCCACTAAGAAGAGGGAAACCATCATTAAATCAGCATCTCCCTCCTAAGCAGAGGGAAACCTTCATTAAATCTGCATCCCTCCCACCGTAAGAGGGAAACCATCATTAAATCTGCATCCCTCTCCCTAAGTAGAGGGAAACCATCATTAAATCTGTATCCCTCCCTCCCTAAGAAGAGGGAAACCATCATTGGTTTCTACGTGCCAAAGTCTGTGAATGGTGCCTTTTAATTCTTCTCATCATAGGTTCCTCATACATTATCTTATCTGCTCAGTTTATAAGAAAATAAATGATTCAACAATAACATTTACTCACTTTCCTTTGTTAGGCATTAAATTACATTCTTTAATATTCTCTATAGTTTACCTTGACTTTCACAGCTTTAAGAATATTTTTGAGCATTCTTAAATTTAAAAAATTTTGAAAACCTTAATAGGTTTTACTTCTGTTTATAAATAAATGTTGCAAAATAAAATCCTTACATTTGCCTTCATAAAGTCCATCAGAGGATGAAACGGATTGGTAAAGAAAAGTTTCTAAGATGAGGAGTTCTCATTATTTACACTATTTATATTTGGACAATTGTCTTCATCTTTGTCATAATGATTCGGTTGTTGTACCCTTCAGCCTTCATCAGATGTGTATTTCAATCTGGGTAATCTGAAGGAAATTTTAACCTAAACCCTTTATTTAATCGACAGAAGTAGACTGTTCTCATTCCACTATGTATGTCTAAGGATATCTTTACTTTATATTTTATTACTGTTTCCACTGGGCCCAGGGATTGAACTCGCATTACTATGTCACCAAATTCACAAACCAACTAGGCTATTGTCCTATCAACTATTAGTAAGAAAGGATTTTACTGAAGTCCAAATAAAATGGAAAGTAATTCCAAATTTAAATCCAGGACCTACTCACCCTTGTTGGTAGAACCCCACCCTAATTGGCTACACTCCTGAAGACATGGTCATACTCACCAATTGCAGATTGGTGAGGCTATTTAACCCATAGTTGGGGTGGATGCCTATTGACTCTGACAAATTAATCTGCCTCTTAACAGCTCTTGTTTTTGTTGTTGGGTTTCACTTACCCTCTTTACTAGACCAGCATCTGGTAAAAAGCCAGTTCAGTCACTGATGACTCTGGGAAAGACAATGTAATGGTTTCCTGTTGCCTTCTCTACAGTTTTAAATTCAAAGTCTCAGTCCTTCTCCTGAGCTGACTGCCATCCAAGGCTATAGAGTCCAGTTTACCCTGCTACTTAACAGATTACAAACTGTATAATGGGTAATTTATTTGTTCATCGAAATCTGTCATCTTATAAAAGTCCCACCTTCCTTTCAGGTAGCTGGGTGGAGGGATTGTAATCGGCTGAAATTGGATCTTGTAAGATATTTTTCCTTTGCCATCAACAAGTCCAAAAATAAAACAAAAACAAGTTCTGTTGTTTTTTAATGCCAGCTTCAGGTGGTAGGTGTTAGGGAGATGACATCTTTGTTTTCTTTACAAATAACATTTGTTTTTCATATGGGGCTTTTTCTAATGAGCCAAGGAGCCTATCTGCCAACTGGTTTTTAATGTCTACCTGTCTCTTTAACTTACACCTGAAAGTTTAGCCTTTTTGTTTGATTTGGAGATAAAAACATTCTCATGGTTGCTCTCCTCCCCTGTCCCTACACACACTCCTTGCTCTCCCTATTGAAAATGGCTGACTCTTACAGCAAACAGGAAGTTTGTCTTCAGACACAGTTCTGGGCTCTTCCCCTTGGCTAGATAACATATCCTCTGACCTTCCTTGTTCAAACTTCAGCTGCCCTTGAGTAAAACTATTTCCTTTCTTCATGTCACCCCCTCCAAGATAATAAAAAAAAATATGTGTGTGTGTCTGTCCACATATTACTTTCTAACTATCAAATGGATTGACTGACTTTTTTCGTTAATTTATTTTCTTCTTTTTTTTTTATCTTGGCTAAGACACTAAGAGCTGTGGTATGCCTGTTCCCATAGGAAGGGGGAGATGACCCATGACTGACAGCTATTGTATGTTGCTCATCAGGGGGAGCTTTAATGTCAAGTCTACCTTCTTGAGATTGGAGACTTTTTTCTCTCTCTCTTCACACATTCACATGCTCCAGTGTTGTTTAGAAAGATTGCTTAGAAGTATATGTTTGAGGAAAGATCTTTTTAAAGCCTTTACACATGGAGGATTTACAGAGAGTGGACATATCTGCCTTTACCTTTTTCTTCAGTTGTTGGCATCTAAAAAACAGTAATAAAAATGGATTATCAAAGACTCAGTGATATGGAAATAAACAAGTGTAAGAGTTGGAACTTGATTGGTTCACTCTAGAAGTTTTTCTCAACCTGTGGATTTTTTTTTCTGTTCCGATGTCAGGAATTATGCGAGGTAGAAGTAAACTTAAACTTTTCTTAATTTCTTTCTTAAGTTGTTTTTTATTTGCTTTTCTTAAATTTACCGGCTTTTTATTTTGGTATAACTTTTAAGACGACAAAGTTTACTTAATTTTTTTTTTTTTTTTTTAATTAAATATTTTCCTTTTTGACAAGTTGTTTGACACACCCACATTGTGGTTATATAATTATTAGACAAATTTTGAGTACTTTCAACTTTCACAAGCCATTTTTAAAGGCTTCTTTTTTTTTTTTTAATGCATTCAATTTTAAATTTATTTTATGCACTATGTTGCATTTTAGTTTCAGATATGTTGTCATGCGTTAGTTTATAGTGCATCGTTTTTTATCTTTGATAAATTTGTATCAGTAAAAATGAGCTGCTCAAATAGATTTTTTATATATATATATATATATATATATATATATATATATATATATGTGTGTGTGTTGTGTCCTTCATGAGGCCAGAGTGAATTTGAGTTAAAAAATATATTAAGGAAAATCAGTAATACAATAATATACAAACGAGCAAGAATGTTATGTCCAAACTGTTAGAGTTGATTGTTGGGAAAAAAAGTCTCTTTGACAAAAGCAGTAGCTGCTTTTATTTGTAACTTAGAAGAGTTCATCCATGTATGGGTAATTTACCATAACAAAATATATATATATATATATATATATATATATATATATATATATACACTGTTTCTCTCACTCTCTCTCTCTCTCTGATGGAAAAAGGCTATCCCCAACAGTCAGTTTTTAATCTGCATCTGACGGTTACATGGTGCATTAATAAACTCATAGTTGTGGTACCAGTGTGGAGAAATATATATATATATATATATATATATATATATATATATATATATATATATGATGTTGTAACCTAGAAAGAGTTACTGAATGAGGAATAACCAAAACAGAGGTTGGAAATAAAATGGTAATCTTTATAACATAGACAAAATACAATACTCGCCAGTGGCATGAAGTAGGTAAACCACTGCTAGTGGTGGACTATTTAGACATCATATTATCCCCCACTTACAACATATTTATAAGGATTGGGAACCCCTAAGTGTTCATAGGTATGATATGTAACAATATATATATAGGAAAAAGAGGTTGGAAATACGACCAATTTTTAAGAATATTTATTTATAGTAACTTTACCAGTTTCATAGTTCTATGATTTTCAAATTTTTGAGTTGTAGAGAAGTGTGGCTATGCCACAATATCTCACATCTAGAGTTTTGCACGTGTGTGTGTGTGTGTATATATATATATATATATATATATATATATATATATATATATATATATATAGGCAGCACATTTTTACTGATGCAAATTTATTAAAGATGGATTTGAAAAAAGAAAAGCTGCACTAAAAGGTTACTGCTCAAAAAAGTCCTTTACTACATGTTGTTCCTGCTCATATTTCCTGATCTTTTTGGTAGCAGCTAGTCTTGCAAAAATAGAATGTATATTTACAGTCAAACTAATGTCCTCATCTTTGTTATTATCACAATGTTTCGACCGCTGTGCCTTTCAGTCGTCTTCAGGTGTCTATGAATCCAGGCAACATATATAGAATTTTGAATTGAACACTTTATTTAATCTAAGGTTTAGATTGTCCTTTATTTGGCTGTTATTTACTTTTGTGTGTGTGTGTATATATATATATATATATATATATATATTTTATATATATATATATTTTATATATATATATATATATATATATATATTTTATATATATATATATTTTATATATATATATATATATATATATATATATATATATATATATATATATATATAAGACATTTTTATGTTTATACATTCTTTTTAGAATGTATGAGCATAAAAATGTCCATTTCATAATATGTGACGTCATTTGTTTACATTTGGATACACTTTGAGCAGGTATGAATGTACACGAGAGATTCATGGAAGATTGAATTTTAAAAACAGTAAAATCGACCTTGCTAATCGAATGATCCTCCATGGCTCGATTGGTTAAGGCACATGAGGCTAAATGATGGTTCCGTATAGGATACAGGTTCAATTCCTGTCGGAGGACAAATATTTTCTATGAAAATTTCTCGGAAATTCAGGCCGGTAAATGTTATAATACTGTATATTATAAACAGAGCATTTACTTAAATATTTGTATTTATAAAAAGAATGTATAAACATAAAAATGTCTTAAAATAATTGTCGGACTTTGTCCATTTCATAATATATATATATATATATATATATATATATATATATATATATATATATATATATATATATATATATATAAAACTTACATTATTGGGACTGTTATCTTCATTACCATATTTACAACGTTTTAGCTGTTGTACACTCCGGCCTTCTTCAGGTGATTGAAATTTCGAACTAAACACTTTATCTAGTCCACTAGGATAGATTGTTTTTGTTCCACATGCCATGCCACTTCCAGGTGTCTGTTATTTCCTTTTAACTCAACTGTCCAAGTTTTGGTTCACCACTGCTGTAGCCTGGTATTGAACTCACAACTCTTTGGGTCCTATCCAAATAATGACAGTAATCATTATACCTCATGTCATATATATATATATATATATATATATATATATTCTACACAGGGATTGAACACAGCTACATAATGACAAAGGGCACAATGGCTAGCATATTGTGGCAATAGCAACTAAGATGAGGATGTTAGTCAGATTCTAAATAAGGTAAATAATAACTCCTTATCACAGAAATTTGGACATAAATTATAATTGTATTGCTGATCTTCATTGGGTGCAGCATAGTTGTGGCTTTACAGTCTTTGTATCAAAAGCATTCATAAAATGTAATCTCTTTGAAGTGGTTGACATCTCTCAAAAACTTGCTGGTTGTTTTCACATATATACTGATTGCTCTATCAGTGGAGCTATGTTGTTCATCTTGTCATAAGCATAAAGTCGATCACTACTACTGAACAATGTTTTCACTCTTCACTGAGTGCCTCATACTTGTGCTCCCTTCAGAAATTTAACGGCTTCTCAACCTCTCTTTCTGGTAAGATCAAATGCACAAACTGACTAAGTCCAGTTCCAAGGAACCCTCCAACCAGTTTGTACCTTACCATTTCACTTAAGGGGTAGGGTCAATGGAAACTCTTGATGTCTGAAGATATTCTGAAAAGGAAGTGTCAAGGGAATTCAGTAAGTTTTGGTGCCATCTGTATGCAGGACAATGTTAAGCGACAATTTTTAAAAATTTTTTTTATCAATTTCCCTCGGAAGCAAGGCAATAAAGCCACTAAGACACAAGACATTACTGGGTGTGGAAGAATTAGCAAAGAGAAACTTTACTAACGAACGAGAACAGAAGAGCAATGAGGATGATGGTAGAAAGTGATTGACATTGCATTTAAATTCTTGGTGATTAAAGTTGGCTGGGAAACATGGAACCAGAAGAATTCCACAATTGAGAAGTGTGAGAAAAGAAACTGTTAGCATAGAACTTATGGCAACATCGAGCCAACTCAAGTGTAAATTGATGAGACCTCATTTAGTACTTTGCTTAAATTCATAAATTAACGACATTTGCCGGCCTGAATGTCCGAGAAATTTTCATAGAAAACATGCGTCCTCCAAATTTCTATGAAGATTTCTCGGACGTTCAGGCCGGGAAATGTCGTTAATACTGTTTATTATAAACAGAGCATTTACTTAAAGATTTGTATCTATAAAAAGAACGTATACACATAAAAAATGTCTTAAAATAATTGTTAGACTTTGTCCATTTCATTTTTTTATATATATATATATATATATATATATATATATATATATATATATCATAGGTAATAAATCCATTGGTATCTAATCGGGTGATAAGGTTTTGATCATTTTATTTCAATTTATTTAGTATGAATGGTCCATCTCAGTTGGGGGTTTTAGTCCTGGCTATGACGATAAACTTCATCCGCAGCAAGGCTTTTCATCGGGAGATTGGAGATTTTCAGGCAAGTTGAACCACCTCCTAATGGCTGTTGTTCCCAGGTCCACCCTGACCCAAGATGGTAGCGCCTGCTAGGATCCCATCTATAGGCAAACAGTGAACCCCCTAACAAAAACAAAACACTATGAAAGTATAAAAATGCATTTTTATTTTTATACGTTCTTTT
>OZ038514.1:7980401-8027901 GCA_964036315.1 Acanthosepion esculentum
GATTTTTTTATATAGGAAATGACTTGACATTGAGCAGAGGTGGCCAAAGAAAACAGTTAACAGGATATAATGATTATGTTCAATTATTTGAATATATATCATCTTTATTTGAATTTCTATTAGCTATATAGGAATATTTATGGCAGGAGGGGAATTACTTCCTATTGAGGATACAGTATTTATTGGTATAAAGTGTTGATTACAATCTGCTTAGTAAATGACCTTTTATAAGACATCAAAAATTTTCAAGTGGTTAGTGGGTGTTTTATTAAATTTCAGCACCCCTTTTTAAGGGAATCATTGAAAGAAATATTATAACAACAGTGAATGCAATGAAACATGACAAAACAAACACAACTGCACTCATCATCAGGCAGGTTAGGTTTAAGGCTCCAAGTTCTCCACAGATAATTGTCCTATCAGACAATAGTATAGTGAATTTTGTGACATAGTGAGTGGGAATACAATTCCTGGATTGGGTAGTGTATCCTTGCACTCAGTGTAAACAGTGAGCAATAACTGAGCAGTACTAAAATAAGAATTAGAGGATATTATCCCTAAACTGGTAGTGCGGAACAAGAACAATCTACCTTCCCAATTGATTAAATAAAGGGTTCAGTTTAAAATTCCCTGTAGGTTACACCTGATAAAGGCCAGAGGGTACTACAAACAGAATATTGTGATAACAGCAAAGATAATATCATCAGTCCCTTAATCGTCAAGGGGACCTAAGGGCAGAAGGAAGAGGCAACCCCCTCCGTGATGATCATTGGCGGTGACTTTCTGGAGTTATGGCATTGTCATGTTAGTTCATTCTTTGATGTTGTCTGACTAGCTCTTGTATTACCATCCTCACTTACATCTGCCTTCAATATGTGATGGTCTTTCAGAAAAGTTCTTGTTTACCATTAGTGATGTTCCTTACCCTCCCTGACATGCCCTGGCCTCTACCTGCTGCTGCCTGTCTACATACATGTCTCTTCTGTCTGCCAGGGTTTTAAGCTGGTTGGTTAAATGATTTGTGGTTAAACTTTTCTCACTATTGTTTTGATATACTTTCAGCTTGAACATTGTTGTTCAGTGTGCTAATTTGTTTGCTTTGACCTCTTGTTTCATTATTGTTTGCTTTGACCTCTTGCTTCATTATACGTTTGCATTTAGCATTCACTTCTTGTTATTTCTGACATGTCTTCTTTTTACTTTTGTCTGTTGTGGTTCCTGATGCATTATAATGGTGAAATGTTACTCGAGTTTCATTCGGCTTCCTTATTGGTCTCGGGTTTTCAAAGACACATTTCCATTCATACATTTATAATAAGTTTATGAAATCATCATATTTGGCAACAAATAATGGATTTGTATGCTGTCAAATACGGACGCTATGAAAGTATTGACTACTGCAACTAAATTTCATTTTTAATAGGATGTTATTGTAAATAAATAGTGACTAATATTGTTGTTACAAATTATCAAGAACAAAAAAGGTATAAATTCACTTTTATCATGAGGTTCGGTTTTATTTATCAGTGAAGGTAGTTAAAAAAAAAGCAAAAAAGAAAGCAGTGTCATGGGAAAAACTGTCCTTTTTACACTGTCTTATTGCAGGCACGTTTATCCATGTTTGCCCAAAATGTTTTCCTATATCTATAATTTCTAAATTGTCATCTGAAGTCAAGTAAATACAGAATTGGGTCTTTTCCAGCACATTTCTTTTTGAAAAACAATATTACCAGCTATACTTTTTGGGGAAAAAAAAAAAAGAAAAAAAATTTTCAGCATTAAATGACCCAACGAAGGTCGATATGCTGGTTAAACAAACAAACTATATTATTGTCTTCTCTTCTTAATAATATTTTTTCATCTTCTTTCACATAGAGGAACTAGTGAGGAATACATAGTGACTTTGAGGTATTATGATGTCTGTAGCAAGTATGTGCTGTTGTAAGGAATACTGTAGTATGCTTGGGTCAGTAATCATGGTTAGCTAAGTTTAATATAAGACAGACCTCTGTAATGCCTAGACTTTATGAATTTAAGCACTTTGCTAGACTGACAGCAAGGTTTCATCATTTTACACTTGAAATGGCTAGATGTAACTGTAAGTTCTATGGTAACAGTTTCTTCTATCGCACTTCTCGCTTGTGGAACTCTCTTCTGGCCCCATGCTTTCCAGTTAACTTTGCATTTAAATTTTTGAAGATCAATGTCAATTGTTATCTTTTGTCTATTTAATTTCTGTTCTTCTATTGTCCTCTCGACTTAAAGTTTTTTTTATCTGTCTATATTTCTGAGATGAAGTATTGTAACTATTTACATTGTTTGGACTTTTGTCCTCATCTTTATTGTCATATTCATGACGTTTCAGCCGTTGTACACTTCAGCCTCCTTTAGGTAACATATGTTGGAATTTCAAACCAAACCTTTTATTTCGTCCAGCGAGGTAGATTGTCCTGGTGGCCCAGTGGATAAAAGATTTGGTTGAAGTAATCTAGTGACTTAACCCAAAGAGTTGTGAGTTCAATACCTGGCCAGAGGTGAGCAAAATCTTGGAGAGTTGAGTTACTAAAAGTGAGAGATCCAGAAAAGGTATGGCACGTGGAACTAGAACAATCTCCCCCTGTGGACCAAATAAAGAGTTTGGTTTGAAATTCCAAGATATATCACCTGAAGAAGGCTGGAGCTTACAACAACTGAAACATTGTGAATATGATATTAACGGTGACAATGTGGTGTAAATGTTCTTTTTTTTTAATTATTTCACACTCAGTAACCACTAGTCTTAGTGGCTTTATTGCCTTGCTTAGTGAGAAATGACTGAAAAGATGTTTGACTTGTCTTAAAATTGCTTCCGATTTTCACTCTGCATTGTGAGTCATACAGAAATGCTTTTATGAATAGATTAAGTACTTAAAGGATTAGGTTGCCATTTTGTAGGCAAACAAAATTTGCATTGTCCCTCTTTTCTTTCTTTCTAAAGTGTTTAAATAAATGTACAAATCTTTGCAATTCTCTTGTTAGTTTTTTAGACAAGCAGGTAAAAAAACAAAAGCTTGTTTCCAATCAATATATTTTGTATACATATAGGTGTGTGTGTTTGTTTGTTTGTTTGTATGTGTGTAGGTATATATATATATATATATATATATATATATATATATATATATGGTTAGAATGTTCACTTTCTGACCATGAGACCTGGGTTCAAATCTCACCAAGGCTGATTTGTCAGGAAGTATCACATAGTACCACATGAAGGGTACTTCAAGAGCAGCTCCTGTATCCATATCATTTGCAATGTGTTCAGGGTCTTTCGCCCTCTGATAATTCACCACGCAAGAACTTTTGCCGATGGTTTATTGCACAAACTGCTGATCCGTTGTTTGTCTCTTCAGTCTTGTTTACGGATAAGTCAACATTGGGAAAAGATGGAATAACAAATTTACACAACCAACATTTGTGGGTGTATCAGAATCCCCATGAAGCTAGACACCAGCATCAGTATACAATTAATGTGTGGGCTGAAATTGTAGGTGACTCTCTGGTAAGTTTGTATGTTCTCCCAGCACGTCTTAAAAGAAACTGTCTACAGGAGCTTTATTTCGAACACACTTTCAGACCTGGTAGAAGAGGTACCCCAGCTAATACGAAGACGCATGTGGTTCATGCATGATGGGTATCCAGCATATTTTAGTCACATCTTTCGCGGTGCACTGGCTGACATCTACCATGAAAGATGTATAGGCAGGGGAGGACTAGTTCTATGGCCTTCATGTTCCCCCAAACACAATCTTTTCAATTTTTATCTGTGGGGCCACCTAAATCAATTGGTTTATGTAGCAGTCATTAATAATGCAGAGACACTTCATCAACATGTCATGGGGGACCTGCAAAATCATTCAACACCGTGTGGGAGTATTTGAAAGGGTCCACCAGTCAATGACCTGACGGGTGCAAGCAGAGAACATTTTGAATATTTGTTATGAGTTACTGAATTAAGGTACAACAATAACCTTTTGCATTTTACCTAGTTTAGGTGTCAGGAACCCGCTCCCCAAAGTTTGTGAAAATATTTTTGATACACCCTATATATATATATATATATATATATATCCCTCATCCACAGATGGACTGTTTCACTGTATCACAGTTCATCAGTGTGACTAGACATCTGATTGCTTCAAGCTGGGATTGAAACCTAACTGATTTGACATCAGTCAGAGACATTTATCCTTAGCCTATCAGTGCACGGCAGAGAAAGGGAATTTTTTAACAAATTATATACGTGGTATATAAATGCCATACGGCTGCCGTAACACTCAATTCTAACAAAAAGCAATGCTTTTAAAGCAGCTGTTAAAAAAATTACCTTTTCCCCGTAGTTCTTAATTGCTGAACGAATGCACACACACACACACACACACATATATATGAACACACACTCATATGTGTGTGTGTGTGTGTATATATATATATATATATATATATATATACACACACACACACATATCATGTATATAATACACTAAAAATTTCCCTTTTTCTGTCGTGCGCTGACAGAATCTCTGACTGCCAAATTGGCTGAGTCTTGATCCTGGCTAGAAACAATCAGATGTCTAGCCACACTGACTGAAACAGGCTTGTATGTGGATTATATATATATATATATATATATATATATATATATTACTACTACTACTAAAGAAAAACCAATGATGTTGGTTTGACCAACAAACAACTTGCCAGATGACCTAACACATTAGGTAAGAGAAAATCCCAAACAAGGGGAAAAAAACAAAGGGCAAACACCTACCTACACAGGTGTAACAATATGATTTCTCACACCTCCTTAGGAGATAAGTAGATAAATTCCTTTTCCTTTTCAGTCCACTTCATAATCTGAGTTTCTTAGGAAATTCCTATCTCCAGCTTGCCTTTGAATTTTCAAACATAAAATTTTGTCACTGATTTTAGATAATCATAAAAGTAGTTCTCTGAAGAAGCTGACCATCCGAAAAGCCGAATGGGTGGTTTCTTGTTCCAGGATTTATAGGGGTGTTTGGACCTCAGCCAGTATCCATATAAGCACAGAGAGACTGGAAGTCTTTGTGAATTTGATCATGACGAAGGAGACAAACCTGTGAACATAGTGATTCGGGAGTATATGCAAGCACAGCCAACCTTGGATGTCATCACAGATGCAGTAAATGACAGACATACAAAGTGAGAAAAGTGCTCAATACACAGACTACGAAGAAAAAATACAGACAAGAAGAAGACAAAAATACAGACAAGAAGAAGACAAAAATGCAGACAAGAAGAAGACAAAAATGCAGACAAGAAGAAGACAAAAATGCAGACAAGAAGAAGACAAAAATGCAGACAAGAAGAAGACAAAAATGCAGACAAGAAGAAGACAAAAATACAGACAAGAAGAAGACAAAAATACAGGCAAGAAGAAGACAAAAATACAGGCAAGAAGAAGACAAAAATACAGGCAAGAAGAAGACAAAAATACAGGCAAGAAGAAGACAAAAATACAGACAAGAAGAAGACAAAAATACAGACAAGAAGAAGACAAAAATACAGACAAAAATACAGACAAGAAGAAGACAAAAATACAGACAAGAAGAAGACAAAAATACAGACAAGAAGAAGACAAAAATACAGACAAGAAGAAGACAAAAATACAGACAAGAAGAAGACAAAAATACAGACAAGAAGACGACAAAAATAGAGACAAGAAGAAGAAGACAAAAATGCAGACAAGAAGACGACGACGACAAAAATGCAGACAAGAAGAATACGAAAATACTTATTGTTAGACTTATAAATGTATTGAAAAGAGAAAAATTGTCTTGAATGACAGTGAAGCAACTTTCGTAGCTTTATAGCTCTTAATTGATTCATTCCATGTTAGTGGAAAGTGTTATATTGAGAAGGTGCAATGAATTATTGTCGTAGGTTAGCATCAGCAATGCTGATAGAAGGTAAAAAAAGTTCTCTCTAAGACAGTGTTGTTTGGAAGGCATTAACATTAACAAGCCATTTCTTGCTTCAGTTAACAATATAATGAAAGTCGTTTTTGAGATCAGTTTCCAATATAACCTTTTTGAACCTATCAAGCTCACCATTATGACAGTAACAAGCTGTGTCATCAGCACAGATACCAAGTCTAGATCTGATGACCTCAAGAAGGTTATTGATGAAAATTAAGAACAAAGTCAGTCCAAATTAGGACATCTGCATTTATATAGAAAGATCTAGAAGAGTGGCCATTCAAGAGAACTTTAATTTCATGATTTGATAAGAAAGATTGAATCAAATTAAAAATTCAACCAGAATCCTCATTACTCTCCAACTTATGAGGAAAGCTAGCATGCCAAACCGTGTCAAATGTCTTCGAGATATCTAAAGCAACAGCCCATGTTTTTCCATTCTGTCATAATTATGAAAAGTAAATTTAATTCAACATTTAAAATTATCAAGTTGAAATATACAAAGTCTAATCAAAATGTATCTGGACCTTTGCTATGGTAACAGAGCTGAAGCCGTTTGGAACAGTTTGACCTTTGAACTCTGTCATACATGTACACCAAGTGATAATGTTCCTGCTAGCTCACTTTGTTTATAGCAATGCTTGGAAGGAAAGTGTGTAGAGTGTGGTCATCTCATGACACCACAGAGGTTCTATTAGTGACCATGGTTTGTGCAGCAGTTTTTGACCTAGCACAACATTCCCCTTATCTGACAACCACCATATTCCTCAAATATTAACCATTGAGACTTTTTCCTCTTCAAAGATCAATTCCCATTTGAAAGGAACAAGATTTCAAGATGTCGAGGCAATTCAAGAGAATGCAACTAGACAGCTGCTCGCTATCCCCCAAAAAGGAGTTCCAGGAATGCTACCATCAATGGAAACAACATTGCTTATGATTGTAAAAATGAATCTTCAATATTGAATCTATTTTCTCATTGGACAGAAATATTTATGAAGAATTTTTTTTTTTTCTTTGCAGTTACGAATCACTATGGTGATGGACCCCCTTCATATCGGGAAGCTGAAGCAGATAAAAATTACCTTAAAAATGAACCTCCCGCAAATTATATGAATGATCCCCCAAGTGGCTACCCTCCTCGGCTAGGTAACCCTGAGGATGAAGAGGGCCGTTACTATCCCGGGGAAAATACTTTACCAAGGAATAGGCCTGATTATTATAACCTTGAAGCAACAAAACCACTTGATGGTGAATCTGATGGTCGGGCAACGCCTTCACTTGATGGCAGAAATTGTAAGTTCTTATCTCTTCCTTTTTAATTTTTTTGTCTTCTCTGTATTTTTGTCTTCTTCTTGTCTGTATTTTTGTCCACATGTCTGTATTTTTATCTTGTCTGTATTTTTATCTTGTCTGTATTTTTATCTTGTCTGTATTTTTGTCTTCTTCTTCTTCTTGTCTGTATTTTTGTCTTCTTCTTGTCTGTATTTTTGTCTTCTTCTTGTCTGTATTTTTGTCTTCTTCTTGTCTGTATTTTTGTCTTCTTCTTGTCTGTATTTTTGTCTTCTTCTTCTTGTCTGTATTTTTGTCTTCTTCTTCTTCTTGTCTGTATTTTTGTACCTCATCTTTCTATTATAATAATCTGTCACTGCGGTGGTGGGTGGTGATTAGTTACTTCAGAAGGTAATACAGTACCTTTCTGGATTATCTCGACCTCAATATTCTAGACATGAAATGAACATCGATATTTCATGATTAAAGGAACAACTCATTTTGTGGCTTGACTTTTCATTTTCTCTCTCACTCTCTAATCTTAGACTTTTCAATTGAAAATGGCTCTGAATTTTATAAATATAAAAGAGTATTCTTATCTTATTAAATGTTTGTGACCTGGTATTGTTGCTGGAAAATGTTGAAGATGATGAGGCTGATGACATTTACCCTTTGTTGAAGTTCAATAATCCCAATGCTCATTTTCAAACACTGAAGCAATGATCGTGTTTTGACAAATGTTTAAGTTGGTTTCGATTTCCACCAGAAGCTTTCCTAACAAATCTACTTTAATCCAGTTTTGGAAATTAGCATTAGAAAATCAAAAGGCCAACTGCTAACAAATAATAATTGGTTTATTTTTCAAAAAAAAATAGACAAAACCTTTAACAAAATGTTTGAAAATATTTATTTGATGATAAATGTTAAATTTATTTCAGGAAATGACATTTTTTGTGTCGTTCTTGTTTGATAATTTTAATTATCCTAACTGTTGTAAAGGAATGTCCCACTCTCCCTATCGCCTATTGTGGACTGACTATATCAGTAGATAGTGTGCACAGGACATACCTGGTGGACTTGCTTCAGGAATTTCTTTTGTCTCCAGCTGTGCTGGTCAAACTCTCTGTGTCCAGGCAGAGAGGATCCCCAGATGAGGCTATGTCGAAGGCCAATCTTGTCTTGGGAAACAGCTACCCGACCATGTTTTATACAAGGAATTTTTGGCTGAGCATACGTTCTCAGATACCCTGCATTAAATTTGGCCTTGTGCTACATCTGACACTGTGGGGTGGCTGGTAGATATCCTTGCTTCGTGAATTACTTGCCTGCTAGCCGATTCCCTGTCTTTCAGTAGTGTATTCTCTTTTACAATAAACCTCATTCTTTCATCTACGGCCATGTTGCTGTTCCTTTCACTTGAGTACCACACCTTTGTCTGTTTGTAACCTTCTTTAAGGATACAATAATGCTAACAAGCATCTGTGATTGGCTGGTAGAGAAGGGATTGGGAGGGATATAGCTACAAGGAATAGGAAATTGTGGAGAGCCATAGTCGCTCATATCCTGAACAGACACAGAACATGGAATAATGACGTCGATTTTGTCTATACTATTTACATTATTCGGACTATTGTCCTCATCTTTGTTGCCATGTTTATCACAACATTTCGGCCATTGTACACTCCGGCCTTCTTCAGGTGGTTGGAATGTCAAACTATTTAGACATGGCAACAGTCTACCCCAGTGAGTGAAATAAAGGGTTCAGTTCGACATTCCCACCACCTGAAGAAGGCCGGAGCATACAACGGCCAAAATGTTGTGATAAATATGGTGACAAAGATGAGGACAATAGTTCGAATAATGTAAATAGTGTACATAATACCTCATCTGAGAAATATAGACAGACTTTGTCTATATTATTAACAATGACAAAAGCCCAGTATGAAACTTTTCCTATTTCTTAATGAAATATTTTTGGATTCGGATAAAGTTAAATTGATCTGTTCTCTAACTTTAATATGTGGGTGGCATAGTGGATTTCAGCTCTGAATAAGAAATCGGAGCTGAGTTCCAATTCCAGTCAAGTTTGTTGCATTCCCTTGCCCATAAATACCCTTGGGGAAAAGTATGAATCCCTTTTTGGGTTAAAAAGAAGTTGTGTCTGGAAAAATCATTTTTATACACCCTCCCCAATGAAATTGTCAATAAATATTGTCTAGTGAAGAAAGAGTTATTCTTAAAATACAAAATATGCTTTTACTTTTAAATAACCCAGTAAAGAGCTTTAAAAAAACAAAAAACAAATCAATCAAGCAATACAAGCAGGTTTTTCAGATTTACTTACATTCTCTCTGGACAATAGAAATGCTGAGAATTCATAATGGCCAAGAAATGGGGGGGGGGTCATTTTATAAATTGATCGTCATATAGAATTGATCCCCCACTTAATGCCCACACCAAACTTGTCTGTTAACCAAATGTTGATTACCAACAAAAGTATGTTTTTTTCAGATTTATTTGCATTAAATTTGGACAATAGAAATGTCAAGAATCCACAATGGCCAAGAAATGGGGGGTCATTTTATAAATTGAGCATTATATAGAATTGACCCCTCTCCTACACACACTTTATATCCACACCACGCTTTCTTGTTTGTTCATCAAATATTGATTACCTATAAAAGTAAATTTTTTATGATTTTCTTTCATTCTCTCTGGACGAAATACTATAGAAGCTACTCTGGCTACAAATTGAGGGATCAGTTTATAAATAGATTAAATTATTAGGTGATGGTGAAAATATGAATGTTAAATTATTAGATAATTCTTCTCTAAAAAGATGTTAAAAAGGAACATCTGGAGGATGCATATGGCATCTGTCAATTATTTAACTCACTAACTTCCTGCTGAGAAGATACCATCTGCAAAATTTGAATTGGTATTTTGAACATCTTTTTCTAGATAAAGTTTAGTTCTGTCTAATTAAATAATGGGTGAACCCTATTAAGAGTCAGTTTCATATGGAACAGCTGTGGCTGAGTAAGCAGACATTTATTTTTTTAACAATCTGATACTTTTGTTTTCTTTTTCTCTAAGTAGTTTTTATACTGAGATAAAAAAAAATTTTTTAATTATTGAAGAAAATTACTTCCGTAATAAGGGATTAAAAATTTTATTTTTTTTTTAGTTTTATTTATTTGAAAATACCTTAAAAGTTAAAAGGCAATAAAAATAATGTATTTTCCATCAAATAAGATACACACACACATTTTCTTTTCTTTTTTTTCTACCAAAAAATTTTGCTACATTTGCGTTAGTCATACAGCTGTCAATAATGTGACAAAATATAATTTAAAAAAATAAAAAAGAGAAAAAAATTTCTCTTTCCTCCTGGCAATGGAACGAGATTTGAAAGATTTTTTTTTTTTTTTAGTAGGTAGGTGAAATGGTTTTAAAATAGAAACAAATAAATTCTTTCGTTTGATTTACTAGGCCCTTGATGACCCCAGAATGATATATATATATATATATATATATATATATATATATATATATATATATATATATAAAAGTGAACATTGAAGTCAACACTTAGAGGCGACAGGCTGTTTCATGCTAGACGCAATCGTCAGGCCACGTGGCCTGAGGATTGCGTCTAGCATGAAACAGCCTGTCGCCTCTAAGTGTTGACTTCAATGTTCACTTTTATATTTACACACGCTCTATCTCTGATATTGAGCACTTTATCCCATAAATATAGCACACATTAAGACTATATTTCTTCATATATGTGTGTGTATATATATATATAATATATATATATATATGATTACAATTCAAAATAATGTTAAAATATACCAATGGACATCTATTTGATACACTTGTCCCCTGATTACTCCAGAATTAAATATATATTATTTTATATGATTGAATCAGAATTACATTTCAAAATAATGTTAAAAAATAATATACGTGTTTAGATGTATCATCAATTGTATATAAGTTTTTTTTTTTTAAAATATTTGTCTAATTATAGTTGCACATTATACACTAGTTCATGCATGTTATATATTGGGTCAAAATAATTAGGTGTCCTGGGAATGATGATAAACTATATCCAGCAGCAAGGTCTCTGATAAGGAGGTTTTGAGGAGTGTGGAACCACCTCTTAATTGCTGGTGTTCCCAGGTCCACCCCGATCCGGGATGGTAGCACATGCTAGGGTCCCAGCTATGGGCAAATAGTTAACCCCGAAACTGAGGTAAAAAGCATTATGAAAGTTTAAAAATAGGTTTTAATACCAGAAATACTTCATAAAAAAAACTATTACCAGAAATAAATTTTTAAATAAAAAAAAACTATTACCAGCAATACGTTTTTGAAAAAAAATTATTACCAGCAATACACTTTTAAAATAATATTACCAGCTATACATTTTTGAGGAAAAAAATATTACCAGAAAAAAAAAGCTGTCGGCATTAAATGACCCATTGAGGTTGATATGGTGTAAAACTAACAAAACAAAACCAAAATAATTACAAAATTAATTCAGTGAAGAAATAAAAAAAAATTTAAAAAAAATGTTTACTCTTCACTTTCCACCGTTTTTCTCCCCCAACCCACCACCTATGTTTAATTATTTTTTTTATTACCTTTACATTCCTGTCTTTCTACGTAATAAATGGACATTTTCTTGTCATGATGCATAATTCTTCTGGTTTACCTGTCAGTGGGCAAAGCTCACCTGACATTATCTAGTGACTCGTCATCTGTGCCAGCGGACATGGGACAAATTTCTGAGTGCTTCCTTTCCTCTCCTACCCTCTTTCGTCTGTTTTTATCAATTCACTCAACCAACTCAGGCCTTGTGCTGAGAATGTTTTAAAAAAGAAAATATATATTTTTAAGCTTGCATAGACAACTTTTAGTTTAAAAAATCCACAATATGATATAGAATGTTTCTAATCAGTAGAGTTGGCGAAATGCAACTGTGAGTTCGATGCTAACAGTTTTTTCTCTCTTATGGAACTCTTTTGGTTTCATGCTTTCCAGTTTGATCTTCAAAAATTTAAATGCAATATCAATCGCTATTTATTGTCTTGATTACTCTTTCATTGTTCTCACTTCTTAGTAATGTTTCTGTTTTCTAGTTTTTCAACAACCAGTAACCCCTTGTCTTAGTGGCTTTAATGCCTTGCTTGTGGTGAATTTGATTTAAAAAAAAACAAAAAAAAAACATGTATCATTCTATTGTTTTTTTGTTAATTCACCCCAAAATATAAAGAAATTATATTTACTAAAATCCACACCAAATTCTCTCTTCCATTGTACTCCAGCTGGGTTGATGTTTGCAATCACTTCAAATGTGGGCGACTTGGGCAACACTATTTCTAAGTTTGGTGGTCTGCATCATGCTAACTCTGATAAACAAGACAAAAAAAAAGATTTTTTTTTTCTTTTCCTTTTTTTTAAAAATTGTAAACATTCCTCATAAGTACCTCAGATATCATCTGCACTTAGGAAATGTGAAGAACTCCGATTTTTGGTAATTTTTCATTTTGAGGGTTTTTGTGAGGCAAGCTAAACAAACTTTGATTTAAAATTTATAATTTCTAGGGGTGGATTAATATTTGTGATTAGTAACTTTATATTATTTTGGATTAACAGAAAAGATCCACTCTCTTCCCCCAGCCTCAAGCTAAAACCACACCCCATTATTATCTTCACACAGTATATGTGGCATAATCTAGCAAGATTTTGTGTAGGTGGAGGAGATTAATCACCCACTTCCATTTTTGAACATTCTCTTTGCGTTTTGGGAAGCACCAGAAAGCCATTTTTTTTTCTCTCTCACTCCCCCCCCCCCCACCAGCCACAAGCTATGAATAAAAGAAGCCAGACTTGGTTCTCTAGCCTCGTGAGGGCAAACTCTCTTAAAAACAAAGAAAGCTCTGGATTCGAACTCTCTGCTAACATGTTACGAGCCAGTGTTGCCAGTTAAGAACCGTTTCCGACATACCTCGAGGAAGACCTGAGGCACAGATTGAAACGAGAAAATGATTAATATAAAACGTACACTATATATATATATATTTTACTTTTTACTAATGTTCACCTAATACAAAGCCCAAGAGTCACTCAAGATAGAGGGTTACTATGTGGAGTTGTATTGGTGTAAGAAATGACAAGCATTAGGAGTATAGGGTTGAAGTAGACTTTAGAAGGAACCGGAAACCCAATCCTAAACAGGAAACAAGGGATAAACCTCTACTCCTATTCAAAAAACCTATCTACTGCTAATGAAGGAAGAAAATAAATAAATAACATTTCAGAGTTTAGGCAGAGACGTTAGAAGTATAGAGTTGAAGTAGACTTTAGAAGGAACCGGAAACCCAATCCTAAACAGGAAACAAGTGATAAACCTCTACTCTTATTCAAAAAACCTATCTACTCCTACTTAAGGAAGAAAATAAATAAATAACATTTCAGAGTTTAGGCAGAGACGTTAGAAGTATAGAGTTGAAGTAGACTTTAGAAGGAACTGGAAACCCAATCCTAAACAGAAAACAAGGGATAAACCTCTACTCCTGTTCAAAAGTCCGAGAAGGAACATGAACTGGACGATAAGTGAACCTATTTACTCATAAAGAGAAGACTGAGGTCATCATCAAATGGCAAAAGTATGTTTCAGGCTCTACACTTTAGTTGGTGCTTTGATTATTAATATTGTTGGTCATTATGAAATACAAGTTCAGGTATTTCCGTTTTATCATAATACTTATTTGGTATGCGATAATGGCTGTATTTCAGTGCTATTGAGTAAAAATAATTGTGGGTTGGAATGCAGTTATTTGTAACTGTTGTAGGGCATTCTTTATTAACTTTTAACTCATTATTGATTACTTAAAGTATTTCTGTATTTATTCATTAATTATTTATTGTTTATTATTAATAAATTTACTAAGTTGTGGTCATGGCTGCATTTAGTTTAACTTGTTATTTATTTACTTAATTTGTTTATTTTTTTTGTTTGTTGGGAGTATCTTATTTGTTTCGTTTAAAGTATTGGCTTTGTCCAAAAGTGTATGTGACATTATCTGCATTCTATGTAGTACGTATTTGAGGTCTTGCAAAGTAATCCATTTTAATTTTGATTTTAAAGTAATGTAGTAAAAATTTGTTTCCATGTGTGCATTTTGAGATGAATTCTGATCATTTATTTAGTTTTGGTCTGGGAAGATGGTTATAGCTAGTTTCTCCTCCAGGCAGAGTTTACAGTTTTTGCATTTATTACTGTCAGTTGATGCTGTTAATATATTTTTCGCATGATTCATTTTGATTTTAATTACCCAGATATGTTTAGAAACAGCTGTTAGAATAATACAATAGACAACTCACAATGCATCACTGACCTCTCTGTCTGTGTGTGTGTGTGTGTATATATATATATATATATATATATTAATTGTTGAGCAAAAATATATGGCCTGACAATTGTGTATAAGCATGAAACACTGTTGCCACTGGGTGTTAACTTCAATGTCGACTTTCGTATTTATATATGCTCTATACCTGATATTGAGCACTTTAACTTTTATATAGCATACCTTAAAATTATATTTTATCATATATTTATAGTCATCCACAGGCAGACTGTTTTGCTGTATCACAGCTCATCAGTGTGGCTAGACATGCAATTGCTTCACAATATATATATATATATATATATATATATATATATATTTATCCACATACAGGCTTGTTTTGCTGTACCACAGCTCATCAGTGTGTGTGTATATATATATATATATATCGATAATATTAGTGGAAAATATACACATACATATGCAATCATATATCTAAAATATATAAATAAATATACATACATATGTGTATAAAAAATAATTCCAAGAGGATAGAATCGAGGTAGAACTCAATGTCTAGGACAGAGTAAGTATATAATAAAAAGACTTAAACACTAATATTCCATTGGAATCGTGAAAACCATCTAATTAATCAAGACCTACAAATTCAAAAAGAAAACAGAAAAAACAACTCCAGGGGAAAAAAAAAAAAAAAAATTTAGTGAGAGTGTATGTATGAGATTGTGGGACGAACGCTAGAGCAAATGAGATCTATAGAGATGGGTAACAGATGAGAGAAGAACAGGAAGGTTTAAAGATGAAGGGGGGTCAAGATTTAACAGAGAGAAGTTTTAAAGAGGGGGTGAAAGACGGTTTAAGTGAGAAAAATATGCATATTTTCAAATGTCCAAAGACACACCGGAAAAGTGTATACATTTCTTGGTGACATACACACACAATAGACGATATAATCTTAAAGCTCAGAAGATGAGAGAAATAGAGGAAAAGAAGGAGAAAAGGGGTGGGAGGAGGTGGGGTGGGGGAACAAAAAGTGAACGGAACCGTCATATAGCCTGACGTGCCTTTAACCATTCCGTATAAGATACAGGTTCGAATCCTGTCGGAGGACGAATATTTTCTATGAAAATTTCTCGGATATTCAGGCTGGTAAATGTTATTTAATACTGTTTATTATAAACAGAGCATTTACTTAAATACTTGTATCTATAAAAAGAATGTTAAACATAAAAATGTCTTTAAATAATTGTCGGACTTTGTCCATTTCATAATATATATAATCCTTTATAGAATTTATATAGTAAATTAATTTTGTTAATATTTTATTTTTTTATTAATATTTAAAATTAGTATTATTATTAATATATTAAATTAATTTATATAATTATACTCTTTATATAATTTTCCTTTATCTATCTCACATATATATATATATATATATATATATATATATATATATATATGTAAATGTGAACATTGAAGTCAACACTTAGAGGCAACAAGCTGTTTCATGCTAGACGCAATCGTCAGGCCTGACGATTGCGTCTAGCAATTTGACTGAAGTCAAAACTATATATTGATTGAAATAAACACTTGATCTCCTTTTATATCTACATAATTTCTTGTTTATTGAATTCTGATAAGGTATGAATCCATCTCTTCTCCTCCCAACTATGGGTTAATTAGTAAGACTTGTATCACTAAAACATATCTCTCCCCCTCCTACCAAAAAAATTCTTACAATTAAAAATATTCGCTGGTCTTAAATAACATGCAAAGGGTAATTAAGCCATAGAAAACGAATCAATCATTCCCTTCTTCCCTTCCCTAGCTATAGCTTAAATAGCAGAGCAGACTGTCTTTTCTAGCCTTGGTTGGTGGCCAGTATAGAAGTATAAGACTGAAGTCAAAACCAGTTAGGCATGGGACTGGCATCTCCACTCTGTAAAAAAATAAAAAATCATCCTTCCTTTAAAATCCCCAGCAACACTCACTCATCTCACATTATATAATATATAACACACATACACACACATTTTTTTTCATTGTGTTTCGGTTCTCTCATACACCCACCAAATGTAAAAATGGAAGAATGCTGGGAAAAAAATTTTTTTAAATTAAATTTTCCTAGTTTACCGTATTAACAAGAGATGTTTAAAAGAAATGTTGCTGCCCAAATATGCATTAATTATATATATATATATATATATATATATATATATATAAATGTGTGTGTAATTTGGCAGCAACTTTTCTTTTAAACATGTTGTTGAATGTCAAAGACAACATCGTCCTGCATATTTTGTTTTGAATTTTCTCATATTTTCTAATGAGACTTTTTATTTGAAAATGATATCGAAATAAATATTGTCCGTACAATAACCTAGTACTTTTGAACATCATTTTGACCCTGAAGATGAACAATGATGTTCGAAAGTACTAGGTTATTGTATGGACAATATTTATTTCAATATCATTTTCAAATAAAAAGTCTCATTAGAAAATATGAGAAAATTCAAAAGAAAATATGCAGGACGATGTTGTCTTTAACATTCAACACATGTTTAAAATATATATATATATATATATATATATATATATACACACATGCGTGTGTAAATATATAGAAAAATAGGAAAGAACTGTTAACTTAATAATCCAAAGTTCTTTAGTATTTTTATTTTTATTTTCAAAAAACAGTGCTCAATACACAAATAGAGCCTAGATTATAATTAATTTTTATTTTATTTTTATTTTTTTGTGGAAAAAAAATAATGGAATCATACTTTTTTAAAAATATTTATATATATCAAGTGGCCTGACGATTGCTAGCATGAAACAGCCTGTTGCCTCTTAGTGTTGACTTCAAATGTTCACTTTTATATTTACACATGCTCTATCTCTGATATTGAGCACTTTATCCCATAAATATAGCAGACCTTAAGAGTATGTTGACTGCCCCATCTTCACAGATGTGTGACGTCTTACCCATCAACACCTACATTCAGTCTAGATCATAGTTTCTTCTTGAATGACTTTGAAGGTGACTCTTCAAACCAGCAGCTGATTTGCAAGGCCTCTAGCGTAGATGACAGATGTACTCCAGAGCGTTCACAGGGTTAAGCGGATGTTGCTGTAGTAGATCATCCTGGTGCACTGCCATATGCCTCTTCAACCCAGATGTTGATTCACATTCTTCCCTGCAGATCACACATGCAGTAACACCAGGTTGTGGAGATATATATATATATATATATATATATATATATATATATATATATATATACAGACAGACAGACACATGCACACACAGTGTATCAAACGTTTATGGTAGATGGCACTGTTGTTATATAGATGAGGTTACATTTGTGTACATTTGTGGTTACTCTATCTTCAAGGTTTAATGTGTGTAGTAGTGAGATAACTGAGAAGTGTTCCATTTAAGAACAGCAGGATATTCATATATGATTTTTACATACAGCCACAGGAATAGTAATGGACCTGAGGCTGCATGGCTGTATCAGATTACGTTTCCAGACTGAAGACAGCGGAGTCTTCCAACTTTTGCTGCTGTTTATCATCGTATTGCTGAGACAGGATCTGTGGCACCACAAACTGAGTTCTGCTCATACACCTGACCATGATGAACACATTCTACAGGCTGGGTCAGAGATGATCCAGGTATCAGCACATGTCAAGTAGCCCTAGCATGTCATACATCTCATAGTACCACATGGAGGGTACTTAAAGAGCATATCCGTATCATTGCAACGTGGGCAGGGTCTTTTACCCTCTGATCATTCACCACAGGAGAATTTTTGCCGATGGTTTATTGCAAAAACTGCCAGTCCATTATTTGTCTCTTCAACATTATTTATAGAAGACATTTGGAAGAGATGAATAACAAATTTATACAACCAACATTTGTGGGCAAACTGGAATCCCCAGGGTACAATACAGGATAGACACCAGCGTCAACTTATGATTAATGTATGGGCTGGAATTCTAGGTGACTGTCTGGTAGGTCCATATGTTCTACCAGCACATCTTACAGGAGCTGTCTACAGGGATTTTATTTCAAACACACTTCCAGACCTGCTAGAGGATGTACCCCTGCTAATATGAAGATGCATGTGGTTCAAGCATGATGGGGCTTTAGCACATTTTAGTCGCATTGTTCGAGATGCATTAGCTGACATCAACCATGAAAGATGGAGAGGTAGAGGAGGACTTGTTCCACTGATCTTAATCCTTAGGATTTTAATCAGTGGGGGGGGGGCCACCTACAACAATTAGTTTATGAAGTAGACATTAATAATGCAGAGACACTTCATCAATATGTCATGGGGGTCTGCGAAACTATTCGACACTGTGTGGGAGTATTTGAAAGGGTCCACCAGTCAATGATCTGATGGGTACATTGGTATGTAGAAGCTAGCAGAAGACATTTTGAACATTTCTTATGAGTTGCTGTATTGAGGTACAACGATGGCCTTTTGGACATATGTTTATATAGACATTTTACCTTGTTGTGGTATCAAGAACCTGCCCTCAAAGTTTGTAAATGTATTTTTGATACACCTTGTATACATACATATATATGCATGCGTGGGTATATATATATATATATATATATATATATATATATATATTTGTGTATTTAGACAGCAATCCTTCTGTTAGAATTAGAAATAGTTGAAATATAATCCTTGAAAATGGCTAAATGTATAGCCGAAAGCGCTCAGATAAAAAGAACAGTTTTTATATAATTTATCCTCTGAAAAGAAAAACTTTATTACATCGCACAAGAAATTATATAAAAAAACTAAATAAAAGCACCTTGTCGGTCATTTTTTAATGAAATGTGCATATATATATATATTTGTGAGTGCATGCATGCATATATATATATATATATATATATATATATATATATATATATATATATATATATATATAATATAATTTTTTTTTCCTAGGGCAAAAATTCTAAATTACCTCATGTGGGTATAGTTTATTTCAGACCGGCATAACTTAATACCAATTTTCATCAGCCCATTCAAAATAAAAAAATATATATATATATGATCTGTTACATTGAGCTATTTGTGGATCAGTTTTAATATTGGATATTACCAGGATCCACCTGGATTATATAGCAATAGATCTATTACCTGTAATATATATATATATATATAATCCATCACACTTCTGAAATCAAGGTTCTGTAGAATTGGTAGCGTAAGTGTCTATTAGTTTGAAGGTTTTAAATATATAAAATATTCATAATTAGAGGTGAATTATTGAATTATCATGTGACTTCTGTCAGTCTGGCAAAATAAATAATCCTATACAGATCTGAAATAGACAAATACCCATGGGAAAGATATAAATTCAAATCTTTTTCCACCCCCAGCTATAGGTTAATTAGAACTTGTATCAGTAAAAGTTATTACCTCCCAAAATTGTTACAATTTAAAAATATTTTCTTGAACCTGTAAAAGATTGATTAATTTTTTTTTTTTACAGTTTATCAATCACTGGGCTCAATAGTTGTAGTGACATTACCAGACTATTACACACCTGTAATTAGTAGCATTTAGGTATTTTTTTTATTTTATTCTAGCTAATAACTGTGGGAGGGTCATGATTCATAATTCAGTTGCTATGCTGGGTAGGAGGGGACAGAAATAATGTAAGTTTTGACACTTTTCTAAAAACAAACATTTCCAATAAGCAATGTCTTTAAAAATAAAAACAACTGATTACATTGATCTTGTTTTTGTCTGTTAAAAGGTTTTCAATAACAACTGGATATATTTGAATTGGTTTTGTTCCTTATTTTGAGGTTTCAAAGGGAAATGATTTATTGATCCAAGTGAACACGATTCCTTTATTTCTTTTTGCTTTTAATGACCTCCTTTTATTATCAAGTCACAGAAACTGGAAGCAAATTCCTGAAATGCCAAGAATAGCTCACTTTTTTCTTTTTCTATCTCTCTTTTTATTTTTATAACAATTTTAGGCTTTTGCTAAAGATTATTAATTTCTACATTTTTATCACCCCTTTTGCTAACCTGTCTCTCTTTTGTTTGCCCCACTCTCTCTCTCTTTTGTTTGCCCCACTCTCTCTCTCTTTTGTTTGCCCCACTCTCTCTCTCTTTTGTTTGCCCCACTCTCTCTCTCTTTTGTTTGCCCCACTCTCTCTCTCTTTTGTTTGCCCCACTCTCTCTCTTTTGTTTGCCCCACTCTCTCTCTCTTTTGTTTTCCCCACTCTCTCTCTTTTGTTTTCCCCTCTCTCTCTGTTTGCCCCTCTCTCTCTCTCTCGTTTGCCCTCTCTCTCTCTCTCTCGTTTGCCCTCTCTCTCTCGTTTGCCCCTCTCTCTCTCGTTTGCCCCTCTCTCTCTCTCTCGTTTGCCCCTCTCTCTCTCTCTCGTTTGCCCCTCTCTCTCTCTCTCGTTTGCCCCTCTCTCTCTCGTTTGCCCCCCTCTCTCGTTTGCCCCCCCTCTCTCTCGTTTGCCCCCTCTCTCTCTCTCTTTTGTTTTCCCCCCCCCTCTCTTCTCGCTGCTCTCTATATCCTCTCCTTTCCTCTTCTCTGTATCCTCTCTCCCCCCCTCTCTCTCTCGTCTCTCTCTCTTGCTCACTCCCTCACTCTCCCTATCAAGATTATATAATAAATATCAAGATCATAATAATGTCAAATAATTTCTTCAGGTATGACATAATATTCTCTGTTTCTATTGCTATTTTTTTAGCTTTACTTATAATTAAAAATTTCTGTTGCATGTAATTTTGTTTGAATGATAAAACCTTACAAGATTTTGGGTCAAATGTTTCTCTTAATAAGTGTCATATATAAAGTGAATGTTTCACTCAATATCTCGTCCATATAAATACATCCCAATAATAGTCATACAAATTAGGTAATACCAATTTCCTAGACTTGAACAATAAAATCTGATATTGTGTATTTTAAACCAGACATCTGTTGTCTATTCAAATCTTTAATTCATTTAATCTTTTTTTTGTTTTCTAGCACCGAGACTCCGTAAACCTGATTTGCAAGAGGTAATCGACTTTTTGGGCAGCCCAAATGATGCTATTAAGGCTGATTCAGCTGGTTACCTGCAACATCTTTGCTTCATGGATGATGACATCAAAGCCAAGACCAGGTAATTACTTGACTTCAACATGATTTACTCTCTTACACACACCACCCCTCAAGCAAGCCGATAATGCCACAAGAATGAAAGTGGGTTACAGTGGGTGAAAGAGAATGAGAAGGATTGAGGTAAGGACAAAAAATGAATTGGATTCAAGAAGACAGAAGATGGTGATTGACATTGCATTTACATTTTTGAAGATTGTAGTTATCAGGGAAGCAAGTAAACAGAACGAAGTTCCACAGGTGGGAGGTGTGAGAAAGAAACCATCAAAATAGATGTGGCGGTTGCATCTAGCTAGTTCAACAGTAAGTCTTAGTTGCCAAACTAGTAGTACACTTAAATTCATACAGTCAGGGCACCAGGGTAAAAGCTCATCAGAGCAGTTGACATTAAAATATTTATGGAAAAGACAGACAGAAGCCATGACACATTGATAAGAAAGTGACTGAAGTTGACATGCCAGGTCAGGATCGATTATATTACAGATCCTTCTTTGGATTTTGTCAAGAATTTCGAAATGTTAATTGGAGAGCTAATTACTGTAGGAATTATGTTCACATATGCACAAATCCCCTTGGGAAAGGTATGAATCTACCTCTTCTTCCCCCCTCTATGGGTTAATTAGTAAGATTTGTGTCACTAAACCATTATTCAGTCAGTTATGTGCCATGCATGATACACCCTTAGGCAATCATGTATCTTTCAATACATGACTGACAAGTCAGATTTTTTTTTCCCGCAGTAGGTTGCTATTTCTTTCTGCGGTAGACCAGTTGCCATCCAAGGCTATATAGAACCCGGTCTGTCCTGCGATTTACCCATAGTTGGGGGGAGAAGAAGAGGATTCATACTTTTCCCAAGGGTATTAGCACATAAGTGAATGTAATGGATTCGACTGGAATTCAAACCCAACTGTCTGATTCCTCGATCCAAACCGCTATCCATTACTCCACCATCTTGGCTTTAAATAACCCATAAAGTGTTGATATGCCATAGAAAATGAATGAATCAATCAATCAAATACTGATTAACCACACAGGCATGTCTTTTAGATTTAGTTACATTTTCTGTAATATAACTGTTTAGAAAATACAATGCCCACAAAGTGAGGGATCAGTTTTTACACTGATTGTAATATCGAATTGATCCCCATCTTTATATCCACATAATTTCTTGTTTGTTTATAAAATTCTGATTAGGTATAAGTCTACCTCTTTCCCCAGCTATGGGTTAATTAGTAAGACTTTTATCACTGAACCATTATTATCTCAAAAAAAAATTTCTCACAATCTAAAAATATTTTCTAGCTTTAAATGACCTACAGAGGGTTGATAAGCTGTAGAAAACAAATCAACTAACCCTCCCTTCTGAATTGATAAAACCTCAATACATTTCAATTCTGACATGTGTTGTGGTCCAAGGAAGGTCATTAGAATGCTAACCTACAAAAATTATTTCCAGAAACGATTTTCCCTACTTTCTTTATCTCTTTTTTTCAAGTGGACCAATCTATTTGATGAGTTCATATTTTAAGTTTTGGTATGTCATCTTTGATATTTTTGGCCCAATTTTAAATCTAACTTGTTGATCAATTGATCACAACAACTGACCACTTGCCAATATGTTCTCACTGGATATTGAAAATTTTATTATTTCTGAAATGCCAGTGTAACAAAGAAATAGTGTTGAAAAGGAGTACATGGCCAGTACAAAGTTGCTCATCAGTGGTTTTAGGAATTTACAGGTGTCTTGGAATCAATCACTAGCAAATAGCAAAGGACAACCATGCAGTGGGGAAACAAAAAAAAACTACAAATCTTTTTATTATAGATTTTTTTTTTTTAATACCCGTTCTGTCGGTGATAGTTTTTTTTATCTTTGTTTGTTTTTTTTTTATTCATTTTTTTATTTTATTTTATTTTTTATTTTATTTTATTTTTTATTTTATTTTATTTTTTATTTTATTTTATTTTTTATTTTATTTTATTTTTTATTTTATTTTATTTTTTATTTTATTTTATTTTTTATTTTATTTTATTTTTTATTTTATTTATTTATTTATTTTTTTATTTTTTATTTTTTTTTATTTTTTATTTCTTTTAAATGTACCAAACAGAAATAAATTTTGTTTTTCAAATTGCTTTCTTGTGGCAATAAGATATTTTGACTGGTTTCAATTTTTGTCTCCTAAATTCTTTTTTTTTTTTCTTTCCTGGCAATTTGATCAGAATGAAGACGATGTCTTCTCCCTTAATTTTGAAAAACATTTCCTTTATTGATTATTTTTTTTTTTTACGAAGCTGCATGGAAAATACAACAAAAAATCTAAGCATGACATCACATTTTGCCTGTCATGAGGTTTTATTTCTCATCAGTTTTAACTGAAGAAAACAAGATATGCAGACATTCAACTCCAACCTATTTTGTTAAGGCTCTAAAATTCTGTTGCAAAGTAGTTTATTGCTGTCACCCCCACCCAACAAACAAGAATAGATCAATGTACCATATTTGCTACACTTAATATGGTTGCTGCATAGAAATAATCTATTAAGTCATAAAAGAATGGAAAACTCATTTGGATGCTGGATTTGACAGATTTTGTAAATGAGAAGCTCTCAAAGTGGACAACATCTTTCTGCATTTTAGCCATTTTCAGGTCCTTATAAAAATACTCAAGACATGCCTAAGCTGTTTATATTTTTGTAATCTACATTGTAACTATTGCCACAAAGTTTCAAATCTGTACATGAAATATCATTGGAGTTATTATGAATGTCAGAAATTCATGGAAAGCCTTATTTAGCAAAGTGCAAAAAATGCAGTGTAATTTCAAGATGCTCAGATTTTAAAATACAGAACAGATCTAATATTTGGGATTTATCAATAAATTTGATTAAGGAACACCTGTGCATTTTCGCCCAGATTCTTCTGAGAGGGTTAACTGTAAACACTGCTTGATTGGAGATGAAATGACCCATATATATATATATATATATATATATATATATATATATATATATATATATATATGGTTGGCCAAAAACTTATTTTGGTTATTAAGCAAATTTTTCACACTTCTCACTTGTAGAACTCTCATTTGGCTTATTGCTTTCCAATCAACTTTGATCTTGAAAAACATAAATGCAGTCAATTTCCTTTTCATACATTCTTTCATACACAGTAACTCCTTACAGCTTTATTGCTTAGATTGGTGTGAAATAATTCAAATATATATATATATATATATATGTAAAAGAGAGAAACCACCAAACGTTTTTTGGTTGTAATGTGGATTTAAAAAAAATATATATTATGCTTTATTTTAAAGCATAATATATATATATTTTTTTAAATGCACATTACAACCAAAAACGTTTGGTGGTTTTTCTCTCCTTTTTAATATATACACTTTGTTTTCATTAGAACAACTATAACCTCTTCTTTATATATATATATATATATATATACACACACACACAATCCCTCACCTGTAAGATGACTTGGAGTTTCCTGCACAACACAATCTACCAGTGTGGGATAATGTTTATTTATTAATATATATTTAATAGCTCTGTTTTATTACATCAAGCACTGTTTTATTAACACCAGCACTACATACATATATATATATATATATATATATATATATATATATACCCAACTATGGGTTAAGAGCCTCACCAACCTGCAATTGGCCAACTAAGGTGAGTCTGGCTACAACCCTGAAGACATAGTCAACCAGGAAGGGTTTCCTCTAACAGGAGTGAAAAGGCACTGGATTTGGGAATATATATATATATATATATATATATATATATATATATATATATAGTGTCTATTGTCACATTATTACATGAAAATGTTTACCATATACGAGTCCTAGTTGGATTCAATCCTTTCTTTCAATTCCAACCTCCTCCCCGCAACAACGCTTATTTGGTACGATGCACATTCTTTTTTTCAAATAATTTTCTTGGTACCTACATACATAGCCATTTTTTTTTGTTGAGGTGGGAACATTATTAATCTCACACAAAGCAAGATTGGATCCTGCCTGATTGAAGATTTGTCAAAAGGTTTTGAGACAAGGTTTTTATCAAGCAGATGCTCTTCCTGGTAGACCAAGTAAGCTGATTGTTTTTGTTGAGACTCCATCTCTAGGAAAATAGCGCAGCAAGAAGCTTGCCACATCCCACCTGTGAAAGAGATTGTAGGGTGGAAAATAATTTGTCACCAACAAGGACTGGGAAATGATTTTGAACTCTATCGAGGCTAGAAAGTGCGGTCTGTGCAGCTCCTGCTCAAATATGACAAAACGTATAAATATTCTCCACAAATTTTTTTTTGAAAATGCATGCTTATTTAGAAGTTGAAAAATTCCTACTGGCCTGAATACTTCAGGCAATAGCTGTATTTGGTACAAAAGACTTTATTTTTTAATTAATGACATAAGAAAACAAGACTCTCTCCAGATTCTTTTTATTACTCATGAATTGCATTACATGTTTGGGAAAGGTTGTGGAGTGGTTTCCCATTGCCTTCTCCACAGTCTGGAATTAAGAGTTTTCCTTTTCTTAGCCTGATTGTTACCTAAAGCGAGAGAACCCAGTCTGTCCTGCTATTTAACCCATAGGAGGAAGAGATGGATTCATGCCTTTCCTTGGGGCATTTGTGTAAAAGTGAATGTGATACAGATAGTAGTTATGCTACATACGCATCCAGAATACATGCAAAAATAAGGAAGCATGAAACTAAAAATTGTGTGACGTGACAAAAAATAAAAGAATTGAAGATTGGCAAATGTGCTTGAAATGTTTAAGGACTAAACACAATTGTTCTTCTCCCACCCCCACCATCTAACTATTCATTATATTCTGTTTAGCATCTGAAGAATGTTGTATCCAGTTGGGGGTTGGGGTGGTGACGGGAGGAGGTGGTGGGGGGGGGGGGTGCTTTTGAAATTCAGTTTATCTGGTTGAAATTTGTGCTTGTCTCTTTGTTTGCCTCAAATTACAGGGCAGGCAACCAACCAATATGCAGATCTTGAAGTGTGTAATTGGGGGGGGGATCAGTTATTTTGGTTTCTTTTTAGCAAGTACGTTCTTTGAAAGGAAAATATCTTTTTAATCATGGAATGAATGATACATATTATTTGTGTGTACACAGTATATACAAATTCATGTAATACTTGTCTAAAGATTTGTGCAAGATATATATCTATATATATATATATATATATATATATATATAATACAAATATAAAATTATATTATATCTTCTTATATATAAAGTACAGTGTATGTATGTGTGTTTGTGCGTGTGTGTGTGTGTCCAAGCAACTCCTCCATTCCCACTGGTCTGATTTCACTGATTCATGGCTCATTCAAAAGCCCTAGAAAAGTTAGAAACAGGGAACAATTTTTGTTGAGCTCTGATTCAGGGTTGCCAGATTATGCAAGGTTAAAAAATATATATTAATATATTATACTAGCCATTATCGTTGCTTTCATGGTTCAAGGGGAGTAACTCTTATTTTCCTTTTGTATCCAAAATTGCACATTTTATTATAAACTGTGGAGGATTCTTGGTTTGCCCTTCGTCACAATATCTATGGAGGAGTAGATGTGATAGGTAGTCATCAATAAACTACAGAACTCTAAAATGATCGCTGCATTTAACTATTAAATTAATGTTTAAGTTTACCTTTTAAAAGTTCAACAATAATTCTTCAGCTGCCACTTAATTTAAAGACGATTTGATGTACGTAGGTCCTTATTTTACATACAAATAATTATTTTTATTTCATGGGTGACAGAAGGGGACAATTTATAAGACAAAGTTAATATAGTGTAAAGATGGGAAACTAGAAATGAGAATTAGTTATACATTCAACATTTGAAGAGTGAGAGAAACATAATCGCTAATTAAGTAAAACCTATATTAGGGAATATAATATATTTCTCCATATTTATTTTGGGATGTATTTTTTCGACTCTCCTTGGGCGGATCTCAGCGAGTTTGTGATAGGTACTTAATACCATGCCATAATGGACTTAATGCCATGGTGGATGAGAATGACAGAACAGGGGACAATTTATAAGATAAAATTAATATAGTGTAAAGATGGGGAAATAGAAATGAGAATTAGTTATACATTCAACATTTGAAGAGTTAGAGAAACATAATAGCTAATTAAGTAAAACCTATATTAGGGAATATAATATATTTCTCCATATTTATTTTGGGATGTATTTTTTCGACTCTCCTTGGGCGGATCTCAGCGAGTTTGTGATAGGTACTTAATACCATGCCATAATGGACTTAATGCCATGGTGGATGAGAAAAATCGAGAAACGGCAACCAGTGTAAACTGACTGGGATGTTTACGTTTGAGTGCCCCACACTCACTATTGCATGAGCAAAGTGAATGCATTTTGTCAAACAATGAGACAAGTGGGTGAGCACCCTGCACTCACTAGTGCATGAGCATTGTGACTGGACTCATGAGCTTGCGAGCAACCGGCTAGTAAATTATATTCAGCGACCTGACTTTTTGTTCAGCTCTACTCATCAGGGGGTTTCAGCATTTGACCGTAGATTCTTGTATTTTCATTATTTTTATACTAAGTTAAAAAGTGATTTATTCGCACACACACACACACACACACACACACACGCGCACATGTTATTAAAGATAAGACATTTTGTATCGATTAATTTTATTGATTTACTTTTCCAAATTACAAATAATATTATTGAGTGTTATCATGTAACTAAAGATTATAAGTTTGGTTTATTTTGTTTTACGGCATATCAACCTCAATGGGTTATTTAATGCCAACAAAATTTTTATTGCTGTTAATGTTTTTCTTCAAAAATCTATTTCTGGGAATATTTTTCCTTGAAGAAATCTATAGCTGGTCATATTTTTTTCAAAGAATGTATAACTGTTTGTATTGCTGGTATTTTTTTTTTATTTTTTATTTTTTTAAGTATTGCTGATAATAATTTTTCCTGATAAAATTATTACTGTAATAATTTTTTTTTTTTATTACAAAGTATTTCTGGTATTAAAACCTATTTTTACACAAGTTTGAGTGTTAACTATTTGCCCATAGCTGGGACCCTAACAGGTGCTACCACCCTGAGTCAGGGTGGACCTGGGAACACCAGCAATTAAGAGGTGGTTCCACGCTCCTCAAAACCTCCTGAACAGAGGCCTTGCTGTTGGATGTAGTTTATAGTCTTATCCAGGACGCGCGGATGTAGTTTATCGTCATACCCAGGACAAGAAGATTATAAGAACACCAGAAAAATTCAATAAAGAACTTAACTGCAGTTCCTGTCAGTTTTTTTTTAATGAAACTTGTACAAAAAAATAGAAAATATTAATGCATGTGCCACTCAAAGTTGTCCAAATAGGATGCTAATTTATTTATTTTTTAATCATTTCACACCATGCAAAGCAATAAAGCCACTAAGATGCAAGCAGTTACTGGGAGTGAAAGAGAATGAGATGGCTTTAGTGAGGATAAAGGACAATAAAAGAACAGGAAAAAAACGGATGGTAATTGATGCCGCATTTAAAGTTTTGAAGATTGTAGGTGGCTTGAAGCAAGAAAAGAGTTCCACATGCAAGAAAAGAACGTATTAGAAAAGAACTTACAGCTACATCTCGCCATTTCAACAATAATAGCCAATCTAGTACTGCACTTAAATTCATGTAGTTAAGGTACCAAGGAGAAGAGCTCATTTGAACAATTACTATGAAAATATTTCTAGAAAAGACGAAGGGAAGCCAAGTCATGGTAGTGGGAAAGTGAGTGAAGTTGAGATGCCAGGTGAAGACCAATAACATTACAAACCCTTCTTTGGATTTTATCATGTATCTTGAGATCTATAAAAGGACAATCAGGTCATATTCAATGCTTGGACAAATGGTAGATTTATAAATCTCTAAGATGAATAACATAATGAATTTTCAGATTGACATGAAGTAATAAAGGTGTATATCCAGTTCTTCTTCATTTAATTAATTGCCATCCTCTGATGTTTGTTCATGTGCTTCTAAGAAAAACAATCACCTCCTTACCCAACAAAAAATGTTTTTAAAAATGAGTTTAAAAAATTTAAAAAAATTCTCAGAAAAATAATTAAAACAAAATAAATAAACAGGAATCAATGAAATAAACAATTTCAAATTTTCAACAACGCCATTAAAAGGCATGAATCGGTTTTACAATGTAGTCATATTGTAATTTGCATAACTTGTTTCATTTTCGCATAACTTGATTTGTTTTGCATAACATGTTTTTTTTTGTTTTTGTTTCACATAGCCTGTGTTTTTTGTTTTGGTTTGCTAACTTGTGTTTTTTGTGTTGTTTTGTGTAACTTGTGTTTTGCATGACTTGTTTTTTGTTTTGTTTCTTGTTTTGTTTCGCATGTTTTTTGTTTTGTTTCACATAACTTGTCTTTTTGTTTCACGTAACTTGTTTTTTTTTTGTTTCACGTAACTTGTTTTTTTTGTTTCACGTAACTTTTTTTTTGTTTTACATGTTTTTTAGTTTCACATTTTTTTAGTTTCACATTTTTTTAGTTTCACATTTTTTTGGTTTCACATTTTTTTGGTTTCACATTTTTTGGTTTCACATTTTTTTTTGGTTTCACTTTTTTTGTTTCACAATTTTTTTTTGTTTCACATAATTTTTTTTTGTTTCACAATTTTTTTTTTGTTTCACATAATTTTTTTTTGATTCACAATTTTTTTTGTTTCACATAATTTTTTTTTGTTTCACAATTTTTTTTTTGTTTCACATAATTTTTTTTTTGTTTCACATAATTTTTTTTGTTTCACATAATTTTTTTTTGTTTCACATAATTTTTTTTTGTTTCACATAATTTTTTTTTTGTTTCACATAACTTGTTTTGTTTTCATGTAATATTTTTTCTTTTTTTTTCTTGTAGCTTATAAAGTCTTTCAGACAATTTGAGTTTGATGACATTATCCATGCTAATAATAAACATCTTTGTATAATATTTTGTCTGTAAACTTTTGGGAAAACATTTATTAAAGCAGAAATCTCTCAGTAATTTTGTTTCTTTCTTTCTTTATTTCGGACAAGGTTACTGTCACTTTTCTCTTTTCTTTTCCAGGGCACTGGGAGGCATTCCTCCATTAGTGGCATTATTGAATCATGAAATTCCTGAAGTTCATAAGAATGCTTGCGGAGCTCTCAAAAATTTATCTTACGGACGCAACAACGATGATAACAAGGTAGGACTTTTGCTTATCACTGGCATGTCACAATGTAAATTATGATGTTGCTCAAGACTCTTTTGACAACCCTCATTAAAATTATTCATAGACACCTGTAGTATTTTAGTGAGGGGTCAATGGATTATTTAATAACACAATGAAATGAATTATTGCCATCAAAGATGAAGAGGAAACTCAAAAATTATTGCAGAAGGTTGCCATTAAGTAGTAGGACTTGTATGTGGAAATATCATTATCTCCAAAAAATATATTTCAGATCACTTCTCCCTCAGCTATGGATTAAATAATAGGATGTGTATCAAGAAAAATCGTTATCTCCCGAAAATCGTTAATGCAATATTCACTTGAAAATTATTCTTACAATCCAAAATGTGTTTCAGGTTTAAAATAACCCACAAAGGGTTGATAAGCCATAAAAACAGTCAAATCTAGTCAGCGACTGATCTCAGTTTTCAGAGAAACTTACTGCTGTGACTCAACAGTAAACAGTTTGTGTCTACAGTATTGGCTAAAAGTTTGTCGCTGCCCTCGAGATTTCCAAGAATCACCTCAAAATTAAAGGTTGTGCACCTTTTTCAAAACTAATAGCTTGATTTTGACTAGAGAGGCATTACATTACTGATTAAGCAACATCAGCCAATTACTTAATTTAAGTCTAATTGCGTAACATTTCTGTCTAAATTCCTGGGATTAGGAATTATTATCTGTGGACTCTTGTGATCCTTTTTGTTGTTATTCTCACAGTGCTTCGGCTGTCGTGCCTTTCTGCCGTCATCATCTGTTTGGCAATCAGTGTAACCTTCAAGGAATTTCAAACTGAACACCTTATTTTATCTATGGTGTTAGATTGTTTGCATTTCACTATCTAGGGAATATCTTGTTCTTATTTTAACACTGCCTGTTTATTGCTTGCACCCACCTTTTCCCTTGAATCCCATTATTATATCACCAATTTCATGAACAAATCCTTTTATCCACTAGGCTATTGTCCTGTGGGACAATCATGAGTGGAGAATAACGGAGCCTTAAACCTAATCTGCATTCTGATACGAGTGCAGCTACATAGCATTCATTCTTTGTTTTCCCTTGAATGCCTGATAAAATATTTTCAACATTTCTTTTTTCTTCTCAGGTATTTCTTTGGTTACATTTCTGTTGTTCCTATTATCGTATCACTAGAAACCTTCAGACGTAAGAGATAAATGAATCTCGATGGAGAATGCCAACCTGAGAACTGTTGCAATTAAAACATTTAACTATTCGTATTTAAGCTTAATTTTTTCCCCTTCATAAAAAAATTATTTGATTGAATTTTAAAGAATTTTCCCAATTTTTTCTTCTTTTTTTTTAATTTCAGAAAGCCATAAAAAATGCGTCGGGCATCCCAGCGTTGACGCGTCTCCTTCGAAAATCTCAAGATGAAGAGGTTAAAGAAATGGTCACAGGTGTATTATGGAATTTATCTTCCTGTGAAGTAAGAATTATTAAAAATTGTCTGATTTTGTTTTTTAATCTCATTTTATTTCTTCACTTTTATATGTTTATATTTGTCAAAATTTTCATACTTTTATATTTAAAAGATTAATTTGCCCTTCAAAATATATATATTTTTTTGTTATTGAAGAAAATATCTGTTTCATGTGTGGGTGGGGATATATATAATAAAAAAAATATAGTTTTAAGGTATGCTATATTTATGGGTTAAAGTTCTCAATATTGTGCTGAAAGTATTTGTCTATATTTCTGAGATGAGGTATTATGTACACTATTTACATTTAAATTTAAATAACTTCTCTTTAACCCACATATATGAAATCTAGTATAAAAGATTTTATTTTCTTAATCGACTCCACAAATGTCTGTTTCACTCTATTGTGAAGTGGATGCTCTTCAAATAAATAAATGTGAAATTAAGTCGAACCAAAGAAAATTGAGCTTCTGCTTGTTGGGTGCAGGGTCGATAAATTATTCCAGTTTAAACAAATCGGCCATTTTCTTTTGAAGGAATTAAAGAAAGCCATCATCGATGATTGTCTAACAGTGTTAGTGATGGTTGTAATGATCCCGCATTCTGGATGGGGTCGGCAAGGAACTGCCCAGCCTCAGGCACCCCCAGGAGAACAGTGGACAACAGTTTTTAGAAATGCTAGTGGAGTTCTCAGGTGAGTATATAATTTTTATTCAGTTTTTAAATGAAAAATAAATGATAAAATTAAAACTGACCTTGATTACATTGTTTTTTTTTATCTTTTTGTCTTTAGCTTACTGCAATTTTCTCTTTATCAGAAAATACTTTTACATAATGATTTCTCCCTGTTGGCTGAGGAATTTTATATAATGATTTCTTCCCATTGGCCGACGATTTTACATAATGATTTCTCCCCATCAGCCAGCCATTTTACATAATGATTTCTCCCCATTAACCAAGGAATTTTACATAATGATTTCTTCTCATCAGCCAGCCATTTTTCATAATGATTTCTCCCTGTCAGCCGGCCATTTTACATAGCTGAGTTTATTATATTCACTTATAAGCAAATGCTCTTGGGAAAAGTATGAATCCATCTCTTCTCCTCCCTAGTTATGGGTTAAATAGCAGGATAGACTGGATTTTATAGTCTGGGTTGGCAACCATTCTAGAAATGGTGACTTCATAAAATCACCCATCTCCATCATATATTCACCTGATTTTTTTTTACTATTGTTTTTGGGGTTAAACTAATTTTGAATCTTACTAATATAAAGACCCCTTCCCAACCACCAAAAATAATATAATAATTTCAGAATTGCAAGTCCGGATCCAGCTTGGAATGATTTTAATTTGCTCATGGAGTTGGCCTGATTCCAAAATGGTATATGTTGGGCTATGGCTATGTAAAGTTGAAAACATGGACAATTTTATTTTGAAACAGTAATTTCAGAACCGTATTTTTTTCATTTGAACATGAGCTATTGAAAGTTATAGAGTTATGTCCCTTTAATTGTTTTTATCAGTAGAAGCCAAAATGGTGGAATCTGAAAATAATTGCATAGGTAGGTCCAGATCCAGCCTGGAATGCTTTTAATTTTCTCATGAAGTCGGCCTGATTCCAGAATGTTATATGTTGGGCTACAGCCTTTAAGAGTAAAGTAGAAAAAGTGTGACACACTGACATTTGCATTTATTTATATAGAAGTAAAAATGATGTTCAAAAAACATTTTTTATTTTAAGAAATGCTCATATATATATATATATATATATATATATACACACACACACACACACACACACCAGGCTAACTGAAAAGCTAAGATAAACTAAAATAATGTTAATTAAAATATAGAAAAATTTCAAAGTTTTCCTCACTTTTGTTTATTAGGTATTAAATTACATCACTTAGCATCCCCCATAGTTTACCTTTGTGGTAAGGTGAGACAACCCCACTCAATTCACCTTCCTTCCAATCACTGCTACAAAGGAAGTGAGCGAGAACATTATGACTTAGTGTATACACAACAGATTCAAGGTTAATCTGTGTACTTTAACTCTATAACCATAGCAACAGTACCGATACCTTTTGATCAAACCTTATGTGTGTGTACTTGAACCATGTTTTCTGTTTTCATCCAGTGAAGAACCATCCTGGATAGGATGATAAACTACATCCACATCCAGGGTAAGACGATAAACTATGTCCAACAGCAAGGCCTCTGATCAGGAGGTTTTCAGAAGCATGGCACCACCTCTTAATTGCTGGTGTTCCCAGGTCCGCTCTGACCCAGTGTGGTAGCACCTGTTAGGGTCTCAGCTATGTGTAAATAGTTAACCCCGAAACTGAGGTCAAAACACTATGAAAGTGTAAAAATAGGTTTTAATACCAGAAATGCTTTGTGAAAAAATTATTACCAGCAATACATTTTTTAAGAAAAAAAATTACCATCAATAAAAATCTTGTTGGCATTAAATAACCAATGGAGGTTGATATGCCGTAAAACAAACCAAACCATCCAGTGAAGAATTGTTTAATCTTTGTGTACTTTTTGATGATTGCTTTTATTAATTGTCTTCTTTTATTCTTCAATTCACTTGCAGGAATATTAGCTCAGCAGGTTATCAAGCAAGGAAACGGTTACGAGAATGTGATGGTTTGGTGGAATCTTTGATCCATGCAGTAAAAACAGCCATTGGACAAAGTGATATTGATAACAAACCAGTCGAGAATTGTGTCTGTATACTCCGAAACTTATCCTATCGTATCCAGGAAGTAGATGATCCAGAATTCTATTTGAAAAGAACATTACAGAGGCAACAAAGAAATTTAGAAAAAGGTAATTTCTATTTCTTCTTCTGATGGTGCAGAACCAAAACCCAATGGTTAAGAGTGAGGCCTGGAGGTCTCGATACTGTATGAAATTCTTGGTTTCGGTATTCGTCTGTGGAATTTGGCGATTTTTTTTTTTTTTTTTTTTTTTTTTTTTTTTTTTTTTTTTATGGATTTTCTAAATTAGAAGAAACTTTTTGAGAAACTGGTATTACATTGAAAGACTGAATCATGACCTTTGTGTGAATTCTAAAATTAATGATCACTCTATATCTTCTTGAATCCCACCTGCATTAGTAGGACAAATTAACAAAAATCAAAAAGATCACATTAAATTTTCCCTTTTTAAGTAGTTTCAAAGCCTTTGAAAATAATGGCTTAAGAATACAGCAAATTAATCACAATATTAAAAAAAACCTTAGCATCAATATCAGTAGCATGCAGAAGGTGGGGCAGAGGGTACAACAACCCTGGGGTATCCGTATAGGGAGGGCATCCAATCAAAGAGTGAAACAAAAATTTAGTTTTTATTTAATTTGAATAAAGTGTTTCTTTCATGTTTCATTTGTTTTTACATATTTAAAATGTCTTCCTTTCTCAAATTTCTCAGTACAAGGGCCCCCTATTTGAGTTTTAAGGACATACAATCAAGTTGGTCCTGGACATCACCAAACCTCTGCACGTCATTGGTCCACATCACAAGTCCTTCTCCATAATCATCTTTGTAATATTTATGTCCAAACTAACGGTGTTGCTATGGGCAGCCCTCTCAGTCCTATATTTCCAAACTTTTATATGGCCAACTTAGAAAACAAAATATTTAAGAAAATAAATAAACCCACCATTTCTGCCAGATATATTGATTGAATTTCTAGATATTCTAGATAAATTTGTAGATATTCTCATTGACTACAACACTAATAATTTTACCACATCTCTGTATAAAAAAAAGTCTGCTCGTTCCAACTCATGCCTTCTAAACTACAACAGTGAATACTCTGAAAAATATAAAATTATCATTAATAACATAATCCAAAGAGCTAAACTCATATCCTCATTTAAAATAATTTTTCTTAAAGAATTAAATAATATAAAACAAACTTACCAATAATAGGTACCCTAATTATATACCGTCCTGGGTATGACGATAAACTACGTCCAACAGCAAGGCCTCTGATCAGGAGGTTTTCAGGAGCATGGGACCACCTCTTAATTGCTGGTGTTCCCAGGTCCACCATGACCTGGGGTGGTAGCACCTGTTAGGGTCCCAGCTATGGGCAAATAGTTAACCCCAAAACTGGGGCAAAAACACTATGAAAGTGTAAAAATAGGTTTTAATACCAGAAATACTTTGTAAAAACTTATTACCAGCAATACATTTTTGAAAAAAATAATATTACCAGCAATACATCGTTGAAAAAAATATTACCAGCAATACATTTTTGAAGGAAAAATATTACCAGAAATAGCCTTTTTGACAAAACAAAATATTACCAGGAAAAAACAATTGTCGACATTAAATAACCCATTGAGGTTGATATGCCATAAACCAAACCAAACCTAATTATATAGTCAACCAACAAATAAAATTTTATTTAAACAACAACAATTTTAGTAATAAAAACCAGTCATGAACATTGTTGTAGCATACCTACGGATGATAATAGGTATGCTCCCATTCCCATAAATACAGTAATGAATACAGTATGTTGGTCTGCAGTTTGAGATTCATTGTGGCATTCACTTGACTCACTTCTAGCAGTTGGCCACTTCTTTTATGTGCCACTGGTGATCTTATATGTGTTGTTCTTGTCTTAAGTATTATCGTTCAATACCAACCTTCATTTGATTATTCTATTCAGTAACCTTCCCTAGGTTACAACAAACATAATATTGACAATAATGCTATCAACATATATTAGCAAAATCGAATGCAACACAAAAAAAGATGAAACAGCAATAAAAAAAAAAACATCATACATAGATATATAAAAATTTATAAAACCAGTTGATAAAAATAAATATATCAGATTCATATTTACTCAAAAAAATTCAAAACTAGCAACTTACTTGTTAAAAATAATATAGGCCCAACTTCCAACCCCTTTTATAAGACCAATGTCATCGGAGAATATAAGTGCCCACTTGGAGATACAAAACATCTTACATAGGATACACCACAACTTCACTCTCACAGTGACTCACTTGACACTTATTTGTACATGAGTGCCATGAAACAACATATAAACAAACAACATAAGGATCATAGTAACATTAGACAGCTAATTGCAAACAATACAAAAATACTCGCAAAATGAAAACGTAAAAAAAGAGTTAGGATCCTTGAAGCAATACTCATGCGACAAAAGCAACCAACAATGAATAAAAACAATTATAACTTAAGAGCTTGCATCCCCAAATGTATATAAATGGAAAAAAAAAACTTACAAAACAAGTCACACCTTGCTTTTCAATGCATTCCTATAGTAAAATCATTAGCAATGCATTTCCATTATACATATAATAGCCCTATTCTATCAGTAATCCTTGCCTTCATTCCTGACCACTGACAATCCCTTTCTTCCTCATTTTCAATGCATTCCTATAGTAAAATCATTAGCAATGCATTTCCATTATACATATAATAGCCCTATTCTATCCGTAATGCTTGCCTTCATTCCTGACCACTGACAATCCCTTTCTTCCTCATTTTCAATGCATTCCTATAGTAAAATTATTAGCAATGCATTTCCATTATACATATAATAGCCCTATTCTATCAGTAATGCTTGCCTTCATTCCTGACCACTGACAATCCCTTTCTTCCTCATTTTCAATGAATTCCTATAGTAAAATCATTAGCAATGCATCTCCATTATACATATGATTTTATCACAATACAACATTGTTACTGTTTATTATAAAGCCATTATCTATTTACCAATATAAATACACTGTTTTATTAATATTATTTCCATAAGTTTAACAATATTGTTAACGTGATTATCAATGTCATTGTCTTTTTTTTCTTGTTTGAACTTTCTAGGGGAAAACACAGGTTGTTTTGGAGGGACAGCAAGGAAGAAAAATGCACAGAAATCGGAATTAAAAGCTCGACCAGACCAAAGGTAGATATGCTTTTCACAACTCCTCAGTTCAGGGCTCACCAATATCATTATCTATGCTGTTAACCATTCTTCCACCCATATCTTCCTACCATTATTAAATAAGGACAAAGTAGGTGCCACTATTAAATAAGGACAAAGTAGACAAGAAATACCCATGAAGTTTTCATGGTTTTTGCTATTTTCATTTTCTGATGACTCTTAATTCTTAATGATTAAATAAGCTGCTTGCAAGTTCCATGATGACAAAATACCTGAGGAAATTTATATTTCCCCTTTTGTCAAGAGTGGAAAACAGAAAGATCAGGCATAGCTGACCACATATGGAGAGAAAAGGGAGATCACCACCCCCTGTGGGATAAGGTTGAAATAATAAACAGAAAACATCACTGTAAAATAAAAAAAAACTTAAGGAATCAGCACATATGCTAGGCCATAAAAATCTAAAAGCCAAGCATAGGAATGAATTCAATATGAGAACCAGTAATAAGAAGTGCTAGAGAAAAGCAATAACAACAATATTGCAAAAAATAAAAATGGTTACCGAGATATTAAGTTTATAAGTCCCCAAAAATTCATACATTGATGTCCTCAAGGACACATGACCCAGAGGATTAAAGTGTTGGTTGGTTTCAGTGACTTGACCCAAAGAGTTGTGAGTTCAATAGCTAGGTTGAACAAAAAACTCGGAGATAACTGAGAAATCCGGAAGAGGCATGGCATGTGGAACTAGAACGATCTACCCTGGTGGACGAAATAAAGGGTTCAATTCAAAATTCCAATCACCTGAAGAAGGCCAGAGCGTACAGCAGCCTAAACATTGTGAACATAACAATAAAGATGGGGAGAGCAATGTAAATAGTATAAATGATTACAATACCGCGTCTTGGAAATCTAGACAGAGATTACCTTGTCGCATTGGTAAATATTTGAGCTTAACAAATTGTACTAAATATTTCAATAAGTCATAAATATGAATGCAGTCCAGTATTTAAAGAAGAGAGTATAAATGAAAAAGATTAAAAATGAATCGGATGCAGACGTTAAAAGCACAAGTGTGATCTTGCCTCCTCTGTTTTTCCTTTCTTTCTTCTCTCGTTGAAACCAAACAGTGTTTCTGTTTTTCTTTGAAATCTAAACAGAATAGCCTTATTTATGAAGTAGGTTATAAGGCTGTAACATCCATTCTAAGGAAAAAACTGAAATATACTATAACTGGTTTTAAAATAAAACTGTTTTTTAATAAAACTTCTTTAAAAAACAGTTAAGACTGCCTTAAAGAAGTTTTATTATTCTCTCCTGTCATTAAAGCTGAGTAGTCTTAAAGTGTGTGCAAATTAACATCTCATTAGATTAGAATTTAAATGTATTAGAAAGTCAACTAGGATTATATAACATGAAGTATGTTAAATGTTTACTAACCAGGTATGAATCCTCTTCTCCCACCCCCCACCTATGGGTAAATAGCAGGACAGAGCAGGTTCTAGAGCCTTGGATGGCAATTGGTCTACCGCAGAATGAAATGGCAACCTACTGTGAGGAAGAAAATCTGCCTCGTCAGTCATGTATCGAAAGATACATGATCGCCTACACGTGTATCATACATGACACATCACTGATTTCAGGTTTCTGTTTCTTTCCATTGCCTCACCCAGAATGCCATTCTGCGATCATGAGTAAGAATGTCAGTCTAGGATATGCAATGGTCAGCTAGAGCATTAAGATGAAATAAGAGGTTAAAATTAATAAATGGAAATGCTTCATTAAAGAAATTTTACAACTATTACAGTCCATTATTACTTGGTGTAAAGGCAAGAGAAATAAGGGAAAAAAATTATTAGTCAAAAATGAATAATAATTAACAATGCTTTATCGAAGAAATCCAGACATTTTGGAGAGCAAATCAAAGGGAGGTAATACAGATTTATTTGAAATACTAGTGAAAAATGAATAATAATTGACAAGGCTTCATCTCAGAAATTCAGACAACTTAAGACTATTGCTACTTGGTGGAAAAGCAAGAGAAATAAGATGGAAGATATTACTAGTGAAAAATGAATAATAATTGACAAGGCTTCATCTAAGAAATTCAGACAACTTGATATTATTAGTACAATGTGTAACTGTAAGAGAAATAAAATGAAAGAAATAAAAAATGAACAACTGACCATGTCTCATCAAAGAAATTTGAACACTATAGAAGTAATAATAATAGCAGACATTTTGAAGAGCAAATCAAAGGGAGGTAATACAGATTTATTTAAATTTCTTTCATGTTTGTTTGGTTAGATCTCTCACTTTGAGTGGGTGTGGAAAGGTCCTTTTCCCAACAAATAAAATTCTGCAGGTTAGTCTTTTGGATTTTGGGAATTTGGTCATGCTGAGAACTTTTCAGGATCCCTTCATATATAAAATTGTGCAGAAGTTCCCAGGGTGCACTTTTTAATCCTTCTGATTGATTACAAAAACACAAGAAATTGTCTTTTTATATATGTTATTACCATATTTGCTGGCATCAAGGAGGCAGTTTTGTTTTTAAATTAAGTCTCAAAATTTTGCCGTGCAATGCTTAAGGTTTTCATAGGTTTATGTTAATCCCAGAGGAAGGTTATCTATGCTTAATGGTAAACTGAATTTATGTATGTTACGCACATTTTATAAACATATTTCAGGAAAAAACTGAATCCTATATGCCAGCAAATAGAGTATTTCTTTTTCTTTCATTCTATTTCTCTTGCTTTTCCACCAAGTAGTAATAGTCTTAAGTTGTCTGAATTTCTTAGATGAAGCCTTGTCAATTATTATTCATTTTTCACTAGTATTTCTTTCATCTTATTTCTCTTGCATTTCCACCAAGTAGTAATAGTCTTAAGTTGTCTGAATTTCTTAGATGAAGCCTTGGCAATTATTATTCATTTTTCACTAGTATTTCTTTCATCTTATTTCTCTTGCATTTCCACCAAGTAGTAATAGTCTTAAGTTGTCTGAATTTCTTAGATGAAGCCTTGTCAAATATTATTCATTTTTCACTAGTATTTCTTTCATCTTATTTCTCTTGCTTTTCCACCAAGTAGTAAGAGCCTTAAGTTGTCTGAATTTCTTAGATGAAGCCTTGTCAATTATTATTCATTTTTCACTAGTATTTCTTTCATCTTATTTCTCTTGCTTTTCCACCAAGTAGTAATAGTCTTAAGTTGTCTGAATTTCTTAGATGAAGCCTTGTCAATTATTATTCATTTTTCACTAGTATTTCTTTCATCTTATTTCTCTTGCTTTTCCACCAAGTAGTAATAGTCTTAAGTTGTCTGAATTTCTTAGATGAAGCCTTGGCAATTATTATTCATTTTTCACTAGTATTTCTTCCATCTTTTATCATCTTTGTCTTTTTGATATTCTTCAACTGTTAATCAAATATCAAGGAAGAGAAATAAAAAATTTCCAAAATACATCTTATTGTTCTGACATTTTATTCTTTAAAATTGCATTTGGTTTTCTTTTTCAGTTCCAACAGAATGACCCCACCAAAAGGTCAAGAAATTCTTTGGCATCCGGATATCGTTCACATTTATCTCCCTTTACTTGCTGACTGCTCTAATCCAGTTACATTAGAGGCTGCTGTTGGCGCCATTCAGAATTTGGCTGCTTGTGATTGGCAGGTAAGAAACTGTACCCTGCACTTAATCCATCTATTGTTTATTATTGCAATTATCAATATGACATTCTCTTTCATCTTTTTATCATTTCTTGGATATTAGTTCAATTTTAAAAACTATATTTTAGAAAAACTTTAAAAGTTGATTTCTGACTGTTACATGATTGAAAATACCCGGTTAACGCAATGTTGATGTAGTTCATATATTATATGGGGGTTACCAGTTTAAAAGAAAAAAGAAATGGCGTTTATATTTTATATTTAAAATAAACAGGGATTAATGGTTATTTAAAAATTTGTATTAAAATAAACATACAGGTGAGGAAAAAAATGTATATTTATTAATAAATACTTAATAGCTGCGTTATCTTACATCGAGCACTATTTTATTAACACTAGCACTCAGTGTGCAATATCTTGTATAATTACCTCTTACCTTCTAAAATAAAATCATTTTGGATACTTGCATTGTTAAAGTTTTTCCTTTTGAGAGGCACTAAGAATTTTTTTTTTTTTTTAAGTAAGTGTTTCCAATATTTTTGTATATATGCAGTGAATTATCAGATTTACATTTTGTTGACGAAAAAAAATAAAAAGGAAGACAACTTTCAGATTTTCTTTTACCCATCCACTTGAATTTCAGCCAGGGATTGATATCCGTGCTGCTGTAAGAAAAGAAAAAGGTCTAGCCATAATTGTTGAACTGCTGGGAGTCGAGTCTGATAAAGTGGTCTGTGCTGCTGCTACTGCCTTGAGAAATCTTGCCTTAGATCAGAGGAATAAAGAACTAGTTGGTAAGTATAATTGCCGTTTCAATACTGCCCCCCCTCTCCCTCTCTCTCTCTTTCTCTCTCTCTCTCTCCCCCTCTCCCTCTCTCTCTCTGCACTTTATATTGAAATTTTGATTTTTATTACTTTTTTTTTTTTTGTCCCTTGTTATCACTCTTAGTATTTTTTTTATAATTGTCTTTTAGTTTTTGGTCCATTACTGTGTCTTATTATTTTTTCAATTTTTGTATCCCTTATTTTTTTTGTCTGTTTTTGGATCTCTCTCTCTCTCTCTTTTTTTCTGTCATCTCTCTCTCTTTTTGTCTCTCTCTCTTCTCTCTCATCTCTCTCTCTTGTCTCTTTTTGCCTCTTTATTCTCTCTTTTGTCTCTTTTTCTCTCTCGTCTCTTTTTGTCTCTCTCTTTTTGTCTACCTTTCTTTCTATTTTTGTCTCTCTCTCTCTCTCTCTATTTTTGTCTCTCTCTTTCTTTTTTGTCTCTCTCTCTCTTTCTCTCTTTTGTCTTTCTCTCTTTTGTCGCTTTCTCTCTTTTGTCGCTTTCTCTCTTTCTCTCTTTTGTCGCTTTCTCTCTTTTGTCTCTCTCTCTTTCTCTCTTTTGTCGCTTTCTCTCTTTCTCTCTTTTGTCTCTCTCTCTCTTTTGTCTCTCTCTCTCTCTTTTGTCTCTCTCTCTCTTTTGTCTCTCTCTCTCTTTTGTCTCTCTCTCTCTCTTTTGTCTCTCTCTCTCTTTTGTCTCTCTCTCTTTCTCTTTTGTCTCTCTCTCTCTCTTTTGTCTCTCTCTCTCTCTCTTTTGTCTCTCTCTCTCTCTCTTTTGTCTCTCTCTCTTTCGTCTCTCTCTCTTTCTCTTTTGTCTCTCTCTCTCCCTTTTTTCCGCTGTTATCTCTCTTTATTGCCATCTAATATTTAGAACCTTTAGAAACATCTTCATTCTTGTCAGTCACTCATTACTGATGTTGTCAAAAAATCTTTTCAGCTTCAGAAAAATATTCCTGCCCCCCATTTAACCGACACTCAAAAACTATTTTCTCTTCAAACTCTGAGATTTCTTTACTCTTTGCTTTTATGTGATTTTGTGACTTCTTCTAACCCTCAGGAAAATATGCCATGAGGCAACTGGTTTTGAAACTGCCAACAGACAATCGACAATCGGATAACACAACAGACGATACAATATGTGCGGTCATTGCAACACTTTATGAAATTATCAAGAAAAATCCATCTTTTGCTCAGTAAGTATTCAACCTTTTATGCAGGAACCAAGTGGCTAAATACTAACACTTCATTTCTAACTTGTGTTGGGATATACATATACATGTGCACAAATATACATACATAGTAGGAGGCAGGTGTGACTGAAAAGCCATGAATTTGTTCAAAATATTTAGATTTTGGCATTAAAAAATGCAAAGATGTCTTGACATGCCATTAAACAAAATCAACCAAACCAATCTGTTCAGCACATATTGGCAAATGTTCTGCCAGCCTGAAAAAAAAAACAATTAAAATTCATGTAATTTTTTCAGTTGTATTTCAAGCTAAAATTACAATTACTAATATATATATATATATATATATATATATATATATATATATATATATATATATATATATATATATAGAGAGAGAGAGAGAGATAGGTACCTGTGAAAAAACAAAAAAAAACGTGGGTAAGTAATCGAAGTAGATCCTAATAATATAAAATATTAAAACTGATCTGCAAAAGAGACCTCAATGTCTCCCAGAGTCAAAATGGCCTTCTGAATGGAGTAATAGTTGCATTTTTACGTAATTCATATATATATATATATATATATATTATAAATATACACGGTATTTATTGGAAAGCGCTCAATATCAGTGATAGCACTAACATATTTAGTTGGATTGATGTGAGTTTGTGACCCTAGGTTTCATGCTTTTGCAATCGTCAGACAAACTCTGATGATCGAAAAGAGCATGAAACCCATGGTCACAAACTCACATCAATCCAACTATATATATATATATATATATGTGTGTATATATATATATATATATATATATATATATAGGCAGCAATCCTTCTTTCATGCACATTTCATTAAAAACGACTGACAAGGTGCTTTTATTTAGTTTTTTATATAATTTCTCATGCGATCTAATAAAGTTTTTCTTTACAGAGGATAAATTATATAAAAACTGTCCGAATGTTCTTTTTATCCGAGCGCTTTCGGCTATACATTTAGACATTTTCAAGGATTATATTTCAACTGTTAGAATTAGAAATAGTTTGTTATATGTATGTTTTATATACACTTAATAATATTAACTTTGAACATGGACATAATATCTTGACCGTGTTTTGAAACAAAAAATGAATCACTTTATAAAACATACATATAACAAACTATTTGTAATTCTAACAGTTGAAATATAATCCTTGAAAATGGCTAAATGTATAGCCGAAAGTGCTTGGATAAAAAGAACATTTGGACAGTTTTTATATAATTTATCCTCTGAAAAGAAAAACTTTATTAGATCGCACGAGAAATTATATAAAAAACTAAATAAAAGCACCTTGTCAGTCGTTTTTAATGAAAAATATATATATATATATATATATATATATATTGTTACGAACTTGTAGCATATCTGTAAGTTGAGTTGGCGTTTTCACACAAAGTTCAGATTCGCCGAAGCGAGAGTTCATAGGTTAACACAACATTTTGGTCGGCCGACAATTTTCATGAATTCTGTTCCTTTCGGGAGTGTTCAAAGTTTTACAGCATCACGTATAGCCGTTTTGTTGGTCGATACAGTTTTCATAGCAGCCCTTTCGTCTCTAGTCGACAGACTTCGTTGTCTTCTTCATTTCAGTGGGCAGTCCACTTTGGAATTGGGACGATCTCGCCCAGCGATGTTCGTCTGCCACTGATCAGACGGAAACTGAAAACCTTTTTTCCGAGTCTTGCTGTCCCCAAAGACAGTCATGTGGGTTTTCTTCGTCCTTGACCGGGCACACGGGAGGATGGGGCAGAGATCACGCATCGTTTGCGTGATGGCCAAAATTTCAATCGGCCCTTAGGATGGCCAGATCACGTGAATGGCTGGAATTCACTTATGGTCGACCGAATGATAGCTGTTGGGTTTCGGAACAAGGTTGTTTTCGCGTCGGGTCGCTTCAAAGTCATGGACCCGTGGTGTGTGGGTCGAAGAGTAGGGAAAGAAGTTGTGAAGAGAAGAGGAGGGTATGAACATATTCGCTCGCAAGTTGAAAGCATTAGTAGATTCTTATCTATTTCTCTCTTTTTATACCTAACTAATTTTCGTCTAGAATTTGGGATTTCTCTTCCTTACGCCTATGTGGTTAATGGAAATGGTAATGGAGGCTACGGCACAATAAATATATATATATATATCTTTCTATCATCACAAAATGACCCTTAGCAACAGAAAATATGCAAATACCACAGCACTCTCTAAGTTTTACTGGAGTATCGAAACAGATGATTACACACCTCATGTAAATTGGGAATTCGTAACCCAAACCAAACCATTTTCCGGCAGAGTGGGGGGCGGATGCGACTAGTGTCTATTAGAAAAAATTCATCCTCAATAATATTAACAATGTAAGTCTAACTAATAAGCAGAACAAATTCATGATCACTTGCAGGCACAGAAAATCGTTTCTCTTAAAATACTGGAAGTCTGATTAAATTCCTCTATTTTTATTATATTTTTTTTTTATTAAGGTTTAAGTTTTATATTCGCTTACCTCCCTTTAACCTGGCAAAACCCAGAGCATCATCTCCAGTAATAATTTTAAATTTCTATTTTTTTCCTTTATTTATTTTTGTACTATGAAGCAGCGTCCCTCCCATGTGACATCTGTATTTTTATAAAAACATAAGATATACTTTGTGCCCAATGAGCTGGAAGACCAGCAAAACTTAAATTGCACACCAAAACGTAGGTGTGTGTGTGTGTATATATATATATATACATATATATATATATATGAATTGCACTTAGTGCTGGTGTTATTTAAACAGTGCTCGATGTTATATAACAGCTATAAAGTATATATAAATGAATATACATCACCCACACTGTTAGCACTATTCAGAGCTTCATGACAAACAATCTTTAGATGTTGAGTATATACTGTTATTTAATTTGAAAATATATCAGTTTATCTTAATGCTGGCATAGCTAAGCACTATTCATATAGTGATATAATCTTTGTCAAATACTTCAAAAAATTTATCATTGATAACTCTCCACTCTAAAATTAAATTAATAATTACATATCTTTTTCATTTTTTTGTTTTTGTTTTTTTGTTTTTCGTTTATTTTTTTTTATATTTTTTTATTTTTTATCATTTCTTTTTTTTCATTTCTTCTTTTTTTTGGTTTTTCTTTATTTTTTGGTTTTTCTTTTTTTTCGTTTTTTCTTCTTTTTACTTTCTTTCTTTTTTCTTTCTTTCTTTTTTTCTTTCTTTCTTTTTTTCTTTCTTTCTTTTTTTCTTTCTTTCTTTTTTTCTTTCTTTCTTTTTTTCTTTCTTTC
>OZ038514.1:8032901-8070401 GCA_964036315.1 Acanthosepion esculentum
AACAATCAGATTAATAATCCACAGTTATTCAGCATTTATTTCTTTAAAAAGTGCTCAATGCAAAGTAGAGCATAATATTATATTATTATTTTTTTAAATGTTTTCACTGCAACACAGAAATTACAATGTCTTGGAACTGAAAATTAAAATATTTGTTCCATTTTCAAGAAATGTTGAATAACTTCAGAAGAACAATGATTTACTTTTTAAGCAAAGTAGTATTACATTTAAGAGCTTAAATGGGAGAGAGAATGAGATTTCAAAATTTTAAATAGGTGTTGTGTTTTTGGACAAATCAAGAAATAGGTCTAATCTAAGATGAGAAAGTGAAAATTGTAGGTTAAAGGTTTGGTGTATGTAATTTCTGCTTTGCTGATACGGACTCTCATGTATGAGACATGTCATCCTGTCTACCTTTTTAGGAACACGCATAAGATACACTAAAATACATGGAGTTACATGTATTCTACCAGGGGTTAATTTTGGCATTTTTATTTATTTTTTTATTTTCAAATACATTGGGGCTTTCTTAAAGGTACTTCAAATAGGATTAAATCATATTTTATATATTTATATTTTTAATTAAGATCTAAAATGCTATATTTATTATATCTAATGGTACATCAGATATAGCATTGTTAAAATTAAAATTTAAAATTTAGGAATTAGTACACATTTTTTTTATTTGTAATCAAATAAAAGATATATAATTATGAGAGTGTTATGTTTTAAAGTGAACATAATGCAACCCATACAAAAGACAGTTATTTCTTTACGTTGATTTAATAAAACTTTATTTTTAAGAAACTTAATATATAACTTTTCATGTAGGCACAAAGGACATGGGTTATTTAAAGACCTACAAGTTCTCTTTTTTTTTTTCTTTTTTTTTTTTTTAATAATTTCCATTTTACTGTGGGGGTTTTATTTGTTTCTTTTAAATGCCAAAAATATTTAGATAGGAATGTTTGGTTACAATAGTCATTGTTTTTGAAGGAAGCAGGTTCTGGTACCATCTTAATTTAAAATCATTTTTAGTGCTACCAATATAAAATTTTTAATATCTGGATTTTCAGTTGATGAAATAGTACACTGGTAAACTATAGATCTTTGTGTTTAGAAGAGATGGATCCATACCCCTTTCCCAATGGTATCAGCGCATAAGTGAATGTAACAAATTTGACTAGAATTCCAACTCAGATCTGGCGTACAGACACCTCATGTAGAAACACTGGTTCACCGAAATTTAAGCAACATTGAGCTTGATCAGTACCTAGATGGGTGACCACTTGGGGATGTAAACTTGGTTGTGTGGATGGTGTAATAGCTAATGGTTTGGAAATCTTAATCAGAGAGCAAAGTTCTAATTCCAGTTGGATTTTTTGTATTCACTTATGTGCAAATACTCTTGGGAAAGGTATGAATCCACTTCTTCCTCCCCCAAATATGGGTTAATTAATAAGACTTGTATCACTAAACCATTATTATCTCCACCCCCCAGCCATAGAAAATTCCAGTTGGGTTTGTTATATTCACTTATGTGCAAATGCCCTTGGAAAAAGTATGGATTCATTTCTCCCCCCATCTATGGGTTAATTAGAACTTGTATCAGTAAGTCATTATTATCCCTCCAAAATTCTTAGTATCTAAAAATAATTTTCTGGCTTTAAACAACCTGCAACGGTTTGATAAGCCGTAGAAAAAGAATGAATGAATCAAATACTGATTAGTTCCATAGGCATGTCTTTTAGATTTATTTACATTCTCTGGAATATAACTATATTGAAACTAGTGTGGCCACAAAATGAGGGCTCAGTTTATATATTGATTGTAATTTAGAATTGAATCCTCACCTCACTTTATAGACACATAATTTCTTGTTTGCTTATCAAATTCTGATTGGGTAGGAATTCATTCCCCCCCAGCTGTGGGTTAATTAGTAAGACTTGTATCACTAAAATCATGATTATTTTTAAAAAAATCTAATCTAAAAAAATTTTCTGGCTTTAAATAACCTGCAAAGGGTTGATAAGCCATAAAAAGTGAATCAATCAATCAATTGAACTTGGCTCTCCCATTTCTCTTTCTGGGGCAATATCCACCACACCACCCACCCATACATCCACAAATATAGATAAGAATGCTTTTTAGATACTATATGACCACTATATAGCAGTCTTGTGCCATAAATTGTACATTTTGTTCCCCATTTTGATGTAATTCGATTTCCTCTCTCTCTCTCTCTCTTTCTTTTCTCCACCGTCATTGGCAGGTGCTTCATACAATGTGGCAGTTTAAGGAACTCAGTGGCGAATATAGAAAACAGGGATATACTGAATCGGACTTCATTACTAAAACCTCCACATTCAGGTAAGATTTTGTTCATTCCTTCCTAGAAAACTGGTAATTTACAAAAGGATATTGATTGTAGGTTAAACTTTGTGACCTCTACAAATATTGGGCAGCTAGAGGCTAAAATTTTGATCTGTTTATTTTTTTTGTAAATTGGGTTACTGTGGTTTCGTTTGGTTTGGTTTATTTTGTTTCACGCCATATCAACCTCAATGGGTTATTTAATGCCGACAAATTTTTTTATTGCTGGTAATATTTTGTTTTGTCAAAAATCTGTTTCTGGTAATATTTTTCCTTTAAAATTGTATTGCTGCTAATAATTTAAAAAAAAAAAATATTGCTGGTAATAGTTAACTATTTACCCATAGCTGGGACCCTAACAGGTGTTACTACCCCAAGTCAGGGTGGACCTGGGAACACCAGCAATTAAGAGGTGGTTCCAAGCTCCTCAAAACCTCCTGATCAGAGGACTTGTTGCTGGATGTAGTTTATCGTCTTACCCAGGACGGTACTGTGGTTTGTAGGTTTTTTCCAGGGTAATGAGCAAAGATAAGGATGTTAATCTGAATAATTTGATAAGTGATGATAACACTGTCAATGGAAAAAAGACAATGACCGTTCCTTTTCAAGATAATTATTCCTTGTATAAAAGACATGTCTACTTGGATACAAATCCCTCGGGTTTATAAGTCTACAAGTTTAATACTACGTAATAATAAAGCTATTATCTGACACTCATTTTCTTTTGCTGGTAATGTTCTTACTTATAGAAAATTCAAATAAAAACAATGTTTGGTGACAAAAATGTTATTTCAGTTAGTTTTTGGATTCTCTTAATAAAAAAAAAATAGTTTTAAATGACAGGAATGAACCGACAATTCAAATTAAAACAATTCCTTTCTTCTAGATAGGATTAAAAATAAATAACAGAATAATTACAAAGAAGAAATATACATTAAGTGTCCAACCCAAAGAAATTCTGGCAATTTTTAACCTTCATGCTCATAAAAAAAAAAAACTGTCATCAGGACAGTTTTTACCTTGACGCTAAGATTATTTTAACTACCTTCTCTCCTTTTTATTGTTTTAAAAAGTGATTAAAATTTTGATAAAACCTAACCATGAAAGTGAATTTATACATTTTCTTTGTTCTTGAGAATTGACAACAAAAGTAATAAACACTATTCGATTATTTCCAATAAAACATCAGCTAATTGCCAATTGATTGAAACTTTATTAAATGGTAAATAATAATATAATTGTAGTCAGTTCACATATTTTAATAATTTAATAAATGTTTATACATTTATTAATAAAAATTGTTTTCATATTTCTTTTTTAGATGATAAATATTGCATTGCATTAGTCTTAATTGTCTTAGTTTTTAGAATGCTGTAAACTATAAGATTATTCTTGTAAATAAACAATCTAATAAATAGTGTTTGATTTTCTTTCTCTCATTTGTTTATAAACTTTATATATTGTGAAACCTACTGATAAGAATACTGTGAGGCCAGAAATACAAACCAACTACATTCAGTTTACAAAGGACATTGGACAACTACAATAGTGCCATCCATTGCATAGCATTTAAACTGGAGTGGTGTTCAAAATTGGAACTTATTGACTGTTTTTGTTTTTTGTTTGGTAGGGGAGGGGGGGTCGCACAAGTTTTTAACTATTAGGTTGGTGCAAAAATAATGTCGTTTTTTGACGTTCAACTTCATGTGAGAAAACGACATTATTTTTGCACCAACCTAATAGAACGTTTGTTAGAAAAAGTGTTTATTAGAAATAAAGATCCAAGGGAAGTAACTCTGATGGGTTTAAATTTCATTTCTGCTATTTCAGGTGAGGAATTATTTTTATGCACTGATTTATTTAAACTGTTATCCTCATCTTGGTTGTTTTCCCACAGTTTCATTTGAAATTTTCAGAAGTTTGCCATCTACAAAAGCCACCTGTAGACAGCTAAGGATACTATCCCAAGATCAGCATATAATAAAATTTTGCTCAACATGGGATGTTGATGTCACTTGCTGAAAAGGGATTATTTTGTTTGCATAAAAAAAGTGAAGGGAAAATGTTCTGGTAGCTTTACTCTTCATACAACCAAGATGAGTATGGGGATCCCGAATTCTTCTACTTCTTCCATATGGCGTGTCTCTTCAGGACGTTGGCGATTATGGCTCTCCACAATTTCCTGTCCTTTGTATCTCTTAATAAATTTTGTCTTTTTGTTATCTCTCCTAATCCCTGTTCTGCCATCCATTTACACAAGCTCATTCTTCTTCTTCTATGTGCCGTGTCTCTTCAGGACATTGGCGATCATGGCTCTCCACAGTTTCCTGTCATTTGTATCTCTTAATAAATTTTGTCTTTTTGTTATCTCTCCTAATCCCTGTTCTGCCATCCATTTACACAAGCTCATTCTTCTTCTTCTATGTGCCGTGTCTCTTCAGGACATTGGCGATCATGGCTCTCCACAGTTTCCTGTCCTTTGTAGCTCTTAATAAATTTTGTCTTTTTGTTATCTCTCCTAATCCCTGTTCTGCCAACCATTTACACAAGCTCATTCTTCTTCTTCTATGTGCCGTGTCTCTTCAGGACATTGGCGATCATGGCTCTCCACAGTTTCCTGTCCTTTGTAGCTCATAATAAATTTTGTCTTTTTGTTATCTCTCCTAATCCCTGTTCTGCCATCCATTTACACAAGCTCATTCTTCTTCTTCTATGTGCCGTGTCTCTTCAGGACATTGGCGATCATGGCTCTCCACAGTTTCCTGTCCTTTGTAGCTCTTAATAAATTTTGTCTTTTTGTTATCTCTCCTAATCCCTGTTCTGCCAACCATTTACACAAGCTCATTCTTCTTCTTCTATGTGCCGTGTCTCTTCAGGACATTGGCGATCATGGCTCTCCACAGTTTCCTGTCCTTTGTAGCTCATAATAAATTTTGTCTTTTTGTTATCTCTCCTAATCCCTGTTCTGCCATCCATTTACACAAGCTCATTCTTCTTCTTCTATGTGCCGTGTCTCTTCAGGACATTGGCGATCGTGGCTCTCCACAGTTTCCTGTCCTTTGTAGCTCATAATAAATTTTGTCTTTTTGTTATCTCTCCTAATCCCTGTTCTGCCAACCATTTACACAAGCTCATTCTTCTTCTTCTATGTGCCGTGTCTCTTCAGGACATTGGCGATCATGGCTCTCCACAGTTTCCTGTCCTTTGTAGCTCATAATAAATTTTGTCTTTTTGTTATCTCTCCTAATCCCTGTTCTGCCATCCATTTACACAAGCTCATTCTTCTTCTTCTATGTGCCGTGTCTCTTCAGGACATTGGCGATCATGGCTCTCCACAGTTTCCTGTCCTTTGTAGCTCATAATAAATTTTGTCTTTTTGTTATCTCTCCTAAACCCTGTTCTGCCAACCATTTACACAAGCTCATTCTTCTTCTTCTATGTGCCGTGTCCTCTTCAGGACATTGGTGATCATGGCTCTCCACAGTTTCCTGTCCTTTGTAGCTCATAATAAATTTTGTCTTTTTGTTATCTCTCCTAATCCCTGTTCTGCCATCCATTTACACAAGCTCATTCTTCTTCTTCTATGTGCCGTGTCTCTTCAGGACATTGGCGATCATGGCTCTCCACAGTTTCCTGTCCTTTGTAGCTCTTAATAAATTTTGTCTTTTAGTTATCTCTCCTAAACCCTGTTCTGCCAACCATTTACACAAGCTCATTCTTCTTCTTCTATGTGCCGTGTCTCTTCAGGACATTGGCGATCATGGCTCTCCACAGTTTCCTGTCATTTGTATCTCTTAATAAATTTTGTCTTTTAGTTATCTCTCCTAAACCCTGTTCTGCCAACCATTTACACAAGCTCATTCTTCTTCTTCTATGTGCCGTGTCTCTTCAGGACATTGGCGATCATGGCTCTCCACAATTTCCTGTCCTTTGTAGCTCATAATAAATTTTGTCTTTTTGTTATCTCTCCTAATCTCTGTTCTGCCAACCATTTACACAAGCTCATTCTTCTTCTATGTGCCGTGTCTCTTCAGGACATTGGAGATCATGGCTCTCCACAATTTCCTGTCCTTTGTAGCTCATAATAAATTTTGTCTTTTTGTTATCTCTCCTAATCTCTGTTCTGCCAGCCATTTACACAAGCTCATTCTTCTTCTTCTATGTGCCGTGTCTCTTCAGGACATTGGTGATCATGGCTCTCCACAATTATTAAGAGCCATGATTTGGGCGGTGGATTGATAGTTCTTTCCCATTGTCTTCTACATGGTGATTCATTGAGATACCACCTCTAGTTAGCTGAATAGTTAGTCTCGAATAGTAAGGCATATTTTAATGATATATGGATTGTGTATGTCATAAATATTGAAACACAAATGGATTTAGTCATTTTTTTTTCTTTTTCACCAATGTTTCTTTGCAGGACAAAAAGGATGGAAAATAAAGCTGGTACTGGGGTACCTGCTGGCAAATATTTAAATACGCCGACAAGTACCTTAAATCGTCCTATTTCTGGCCAGGGTTATGATGACAGCACTTTGTCCCCAACTAGGCCTCTTACAAAGAGCAATGCACCAAGCAACTATCCTCCTCGGGAAAACATTGATGGCAACATGGGTTGGATGCCAAAGATGAACGCTAGTGAAAATGGGTCTGGAATCTGTGAAGGGTCTGATGGTAAGATAGCATACTTTTTTTTTTCTTTTTATTATGTTTCAAAGATTTATTTTGTGGTGATAGTAGTAGTAGTAGTAGTAGAAAAGAAAAATTTGTACAAGTTTTGTGAAGATTTTTTTTCATTCCTTCCCTCACCAGTTTTGTCCCTTTTCTTCTTTTTTTTTCTTTCCCTGCCTCCCCCTATTTTTCCCACCACTTCTTTCACTACCTGTTTTTTTTTCTTTCTCCGTCTTTTTCTTTCTTTCTGTGATTTTGTTTTTTTCTTTCTCTTTTTATCATTTGTTAAAAATCAAAAAAAATTTTATGGCTGGGTTTCCATATTTGTTGGTTCCTTATTTTCATATCATCCACCAATCTTCTAGTAAATTCCATCTTTGTAAGGTGCCTTGCAATCTTTCTGATAGACTGCTTTGCACGTTGCATTACACAGCTTATAATGACTGTAAGCAATTTTATTCCAGGAGAGGATCTTTGTGATGTTTCTGTAGGTCTGCCAATATTCTGACCAATCTCTGCAGCCTTCTTCAAGTTATATATATATATACAGGGTGGGGTCCAAAAGTCGGTGGACAGTAAATAATTACATTTATTTTGAGATTACTTATACATACAATTATATTTACTAACACAATTATTGCATTGACAATTAAATTTTATTGTGATCAATAATACAAAAGCCCTTAAATTTTATTGTGAACAATAATACAAAAGCCCTTAAATTTTATTGTGAACAATAATACAAAAGCCCTTAAATTTTATTGTGAACAATAATACAAAAGCCCTTAAATTTTATTGTGAACAATAATACAAAAGCCCTTAAATTTTATTCTGAACAATAATACAAAAGCCCTTAAATTTTATTGTGAACAATAATACAAAAGCCCTTAAATTTTATTGTGAACAATAATACAAAAGCCCTTAAATTTTATTGTGAACAATAATACAAAAGCCCTTAAATTTTATTCTGAACAATAATACAAAAGCCCTTAAATTTTATTGTGAACAATAATACAAAAGCCCTTAAATTTTATTGTGAACAATAATACAAAAGCCCTTAAATTTTATTGTGAACAATAATACAAAAGCCCTTAAATTTTATTGTTCACAATAATGCAAAAGCCCTTAAATTTTATTCTGAACAATAATACAAAAGCCCTTAAATTTTATTCTGAACAATAATACAAAAGCCCTTAAATTTTATTCTGAACAATAATACAAAAGCCCTTAAATTTTATTCTGAACAATAATACAAAAGCCCTTAAATTTTATGGTGAACAATAATACAAAAGCCCTTAAATTTTATTGTTCACAATAATGCAAAAGCCCTTAAATTTTATTCTGAACAATAATACAAAAGCCCTTAAATTTTATTGTTCACAATAATGCAAAAGCCCTTAAATTTTATTCTGAACAATAATACAAAAGCCCTTAAATTTTATTGTTCACAATAATACAAAAGCCCTTAAATTTTATTCTGAACAATAATACAAAAGCCCTTAAATTTTATTGTTCACAATAATACAAAAGCCCTTAAATTTTATAATGAACAATAATACAAAAGCCCTTAAATTTTATTGTGAACAATAATACAAAAGCCCTTAAATTTTATTGTGAACAATAATACAAAAGCCCTTAAATTTTATTGTGAACAATAATACAAAAGCCCTTAAATTTTATTGTGAACAATAATACAAAAGCCCTTAAATTTTATTGTGAACAATAATACAAAAGCCCTTAAATTTTATTGTGAACAATAATACAAAAGCCCTTAAATTTTATTGTTCACAATAATACAAAAGCCCTTAAATTTTATTGTTCACAATAATACAAAAGCCCTTAAATTTTATGGTGAACAATAATACAAAAGCCCTTAAATTTTATTGTTCACAATAATGCAAAAGCCCTTAAATTTTATTCTGAACAATAATACAAAAGCCCTTAAATTTTATTGTTCACAATAATACAAAAGCCCTTAAATTTTATAATGAACAATAATACAAAAGCCCTTAAATTTTATTGTGAACAATAATACAAAAGCCCTTAAATTTTATTGTTCACAATAATGCAAAAGCCCTTAAATTTTATTGTTCACAATAATACAAAAGCCCTTAAATTTTATTGTGAACAATAATACAAAAACCCTTAAACTTTATCAATGCAGGTGCTCAAACTGTTTTCCATCACAATTTACACAGCTTTGAAGTCTACTTCTAACGCTTTGACAATTTTTTTTACGCAAGTCTTTTTGGGAATTAATTTCTTGAAATGTATCTCTTATGTAATTTTTCAAATCACCGATTTTGGTTTTCGACTATAAACTTTGTCCTTGAGTACTCCCCAAAAGAAGAAATCCATTGGGGTCAAGTCTGGTGAATGTGCCGGCCAATCAGTTGAACCTCTTCGGCCAATCCATTTCTCAAGAAATGTTACATCAAGATACTCAGTTGTAATAATATAACCGATACATAAACCTATTCCACATGCAGTCCACCTACTTTTGGACCACCCTGTATATAATTATAAATTAACTGATTTAAAATATGGTTGCTTTGCTACACAGGAATTACCATGTTTCAAAAACAGAAGCTAAAAACTTCAAATTCAATCATATAATTAAATTGAAAGCATTAGCTCTGTTTTGACTTAAAGCGAATTTTGGAATAACCTATTTTTAAATTTACTGAGTTTTAAACGCACATACGATTCATAATTTTTTGTTTCCAAGGATACAGAGAAATCTGATCATTTAGACTGGGGCGGTAGCGTGTTCATTTTTATTATTATTGTGTCAATTTTGAGTTATGTTCGAAAAAAGAGGTTAAGTTTAGTGGGGGTAGGGGTGCATTTTCCAATGAATTTTGACATCCGTTCAACGCATGTCATCTGTTTTTTTTTTATCAACGACAAAAAGTTTTTCGACATTTTTCCCATTAAATTCATACTTGTTTTCTTAAAGATTCTGTCTAATATCTCTGCTCTGTAAATTTACATTGAGCGCTGTTTTGTAAAAATAAAAATATCAATAAGAACAGCGGATTATATATCTTACTGTTCTTTCTTTTTATTATAATATATATATATATATATATATATATATATATATATATATATATATATATATTGTAAATTCTGTTTGTATGTCTGATACCCCTCTAACACACACCACACTTGCTCTACATATACATATTATACATTTTTGGAATCTGGATAATCCTGGGATTGAAAATCCGCCCTTCATCCGGTGCTTAAACATCCAGCATTGGGACTTGTGTCTGGACATGGGGGGAGCAGTTAAAAATACAAATTTTGAAATAACTGAAAAAAATTAGTGATTTTAAAAGATTTTAATTTATATAGAGTTTAAAGTAACACAAAAACATTGTGAATTTAAACATTTTCGTTTTGAATTCAGTTTAAAGCATCTCCAAAACTTTGCAAATTGCGGAAATCAATTTTATTTCTTCAAAATGCCAAGGAATTATAGCCCGAATCAGAGTTAAAGGGAGGTTTTGAAGTTCCATGAAGTGAAATGAAGAATTCAAAGTGATTTCTTTGAAATTGTCATCAATAAAGCTTAACGAGAGGTCCCTTTAGTTTTGGGTTGCAGTCCCAATTAGTCCTCTGCAGGAGCTATCAGTCCGCACAGAGTGCAGCTTTTAAGCTAGTATATAATATAAACTATATAAAATGTTTTTTTTTTCCAGTCAGTAGATGAGAAAATGGTACCAAACAGAAAATTCCAAATATTCACATGTCGAAATTGAAATTACTGTATACAACTGGATCAAAAGCAAATTAGAAACTTTCTCCATGGAAAGTAAAGTAATTAGTTTCCAGTTTTGAAAAACAAATGTTGAAAAATAAAGGCACCATTTTGAAAAGGAATAAATTTACTTTATGTTGGTACCAGTTTTATTATTTTTTTTGTTCTGGTTTAAAACTTGTTTTATAGGATTGGAGACCTTTTAAACCCTTGTGCAAATTAATTGAAACAATAGTTCCCTTTCTTTCACCACACAGTCAGTTTTAGACCCACTGGAGTGACAGGGTGTAATCGATTACTAGTTTTTACTCAGATTAGGTCATTTGCAGTGGTGTGCATTAATATGAATCTATTTTCAGGGTGTATGATGAAACTCGTTTGGCCATGAAAAATATAGCATCAGATTTTCATTATGGCCAAACACTATTGTCTCAACTGTCAATTAGTTGTCCTATGGCCATTGTCTGCAATGAATGTTACTCCATGGGAATTGTGACACTGCATGAACACACTGGCAAGCTCTACCAGCGAACAAATCAAAGTATTATAGATTGACCCAGAAACTCTCCTGATTTAAATCCAATCGAGAATCTTTGATCAATCTTCAAGGAACAACTTCGTGTAATGAACATAGGAAGTACTCACATGTGCACTGGGTCATGTTTCATTGGAGAAATATGAAAAAAAAAGGAAATAACAGAATTATTAGTTTGTTTCAATTAATTTGCACAAGGCTGTAGTTATCAATCAAACTTCATAATTTTAGAAATGAATAAATTTTATTTTAATATCAGTTTCATTATTTTATCTGGCATAAAAGTTGTTTTTTATAAGATTAGACAACTTATCATCCGTAATAATATCCATATTAAACAAGATTCCTTTGTTAGTATGAGCTATCAGTTTAAAAAAATGAAAAATACATTCCATTATACGAGGTCTAATCAAAAAGTATCAGGACTGATGCTATAATAATTAAACTGCAACACATATCAATGCCGTATTTAATCTCCTACAAAGTAGTCCTCTTTGGAAGCTGCACACTTTATCTAGCATAGTTTTCAATGATAGAAGCATTCCTGGAAATCCTTTTTTGGGATAGTGAGCAACTGCCTTATCACATTCTATTGGATTTCTCCAACATCATGAAATCTTGTTCCTTTCAAATGAGTGTGAGTTCAATACCTGGTTAAGGCGGTGGAGAACTTGGAGAGGGGAATTAACAGGAGATAACTGATAACATTAAACATGGCACGTGAGCGAAATAAAGGGTTCAGTTTGACATTCCAACCACCTGAAGAAGGCCGGAGCGTACAACGGCCGAAACATAATAATTATTATAATAATTGTAATAAATATGGCAACAAAGATGAGGACAATAGTCCGAATAATGTAAATACTGGTCAGCTCAGATAACATGTCATTGAATTTAATAATTTATATCAGGACCTGTGACCAATGAATGGCAAGTTTTGAATTTAGGAATTAATATATGATGAGCTTTGCTTTTTCTGTCACATTCCGCACACTGTGATAGAAAGATCTATAATGTCTAGTGGAATATTCTTGATTTTGTTGCAAGAATGTTCTCACCAAAAACCATACCAAACTGAATCTTTTCTAACTATACATTATTCTCTATTGCTGAAAATGAAATGAACCTGAATTGTACCATGTTGAAAATTGAATAACTTAGAAACATCTTTTAATTTTCTGCTATTGCACACATGAAGAAGGCTGTAGAACGAATCCACCGAAATGTTACAATATCATCACACAAAGAAAAAATTCAGTCATCGAAATAATTTTTGATATCAAAATTATAGATGGTAATTGCATATATATTATTACTCTGTTAAATGCTGATGTCCATGGGCTCTGAACAAAGGGTATCTAGTAACAAAAGCTTATCAGTGCAAAGAAAGGTATTACTTTAAAAAACTGTCATGAAAGGTTCAATTATACAAATAAGGGCTTAGAAAATATCTCAAAACTTTGGGTGTGTTTATAATAGATGACAATAATTTATCTGTTAAACACATTTAAACATTATTTCATGTATATGTTAAGTGCTGAAAAGCCCTTCCAAAAGTGAAGTTTGGTCAGATTTTGGGAAGAGTCAGGCCCAGAACCTTTCACAATCCACCCCATGCCCCACCCCCTGTTATATATATATATATATATATATATATATAAGAGCTTGTCTGTCTACTAATTATACATTACTAAGTTCTTTCAGATAGAAACATCAAATTTTGTATGTATAATTATTAGACCTAAGGGATTTTTTTCTTTAGAGGGAAAGCAGAGCTGTACCATTTCAGCTATCCAGGTTTATCCTTCATATTAACAGTTAGTATTTGTAACCATCTGGTGTAAGACCATAATTTCTTTTATTATTATTATTCAAACAAGAAAAATATTTGTGTGCTTTGGAAAAATCAATTTCACAGAACTGTTTTCCCCCAAAATATATTTTTTACTTTTTTTATTTGTTCATGGGTATCTTAGTAAGAGCAATTATTTTTTTTTTTTATTTTAGGCCACTAATTGATATAAATATATTTTTTTGATATTTAAAAATTTATATATCATTTTCCCCATTTTCTGCATAATTTATGCCTAGATAAGAAAAAAATTATAAGAACACAAAAAGAATTAAATAAAAAAAACAAACTGCAGTACCTTGTCAGTCGTTTTTAATGAAACTTGTATAAAAGAGGGCTTGCTGCCCAAATACACAATTATTAAATTACTTTCGTTGTTGGCTGCCGGGTCATGTAACACTACAACATTCAGAATACAAAAAATAAAACTTGTTTTATAAGATATATAAATGTAAACATGAACTAAATAACGAGATATACTACATATACAGATGAGCAAATGTTTAATTTAAGGTGTAAACAAAACAATGCTCAATGTAATAAACTGATCTATAATGTATATATTAATATACATATACAGTCAACAACGAAATTATTCATACACCCATGAATTTTGAATATTTTTATCCATTTCTCAGAATCTAATGCCCGTATGAGGCCAGGTTCTTTATACATTAATAAGCACAAAAAAAGGGAAAATAAAACTCATTTGTCAGAACAATGCGTTAAATACAACAAATTTGACAGGCAAATTATGCAAAATAGGAAAAGACAAAATTATTCATACAGTGTGAAAAATAGAAAAAAATTGAACAATTGTCACAATATTAACAATCAATAGCCTGGCCTCTCATCTTTATAAATTGCTGCGATCATTTTCTAAAGTTTTTGATGAGATTTGAACAAGTCTTTTCTGGGATTTTCTTCCATTCTTTAATGGTTACACGTTCTAATTACTGAAGGTTTTTTTTTTTTTTTGTGACCAACAATTTATTCAAATTTTCAATTCTTGCCATAGATTTTCAATAGGATTCAAGTCAGGATTCATTGAAGACCATGGCAGAACTGTAATCTTCTTTTTCTGAAGCCACACAGTCACTGATTTAGACATGTTTGGCATCATCATCTTGCTGGAAAGTAAATCACTGACTTAGATGAAGATTTTGCGCTGATAGTTGTAGATTTTTATCCAGAATTTTGATATAGTCTGCAGATTTCATTATTCCTCTTATTGCAATTAATTGTCCAGTCCCCCTTGAGCTAAAACAACCCCAAAATATCGAATCGCCTCCATGTTTTAATGTTACCACTGTGTTCTTTGGGAAGAAAGCCTCACCTTTCTTGCGCCAAATCTTCTGTACATCATTATGTCCAAAAAGCTCCATTTTTGTTTCATCAATCCATAGTACTTGTTCCCAAAAGCAATTTTCTTTGTCCAAGGATGTTTTGGTAAAATTAAACCGAGCAACAATGTGACATGTTTTGTGAAGAGGGGTTCATTTTGTTTGGTTTCCATACAACTCGTCTCTATTTAAACAACGTTGCATAGTTCGAGTACTCACTCTGATACCTATCATATCCAAACTTTTGGTGATGTCTTTCAAAACAACTCTTGTGTTTATATTAACGTCACAACACAGTTCTCAGTGACAATTTCAGTTTTCTTTGAGGCTCAGGCAAATTCTCTCTTGTGCCAAACTGTTTAAACTTCTTTATAACGGACTGTACCATAGATCTAGGGATATCTAACCAGTTGAAAATAGTTGTGTAACTATTTCCCGACTTGTGGAAGTTAATAATTCTCTGTCTCAAGTCAACACTAAGCTCCTTTATTTTCCCCATCGTGTTGTTAACATAAGAATAACAATGGTGACACTCTATCCACCATGTGATGTTCTTTGCTGGAATTATCATAAATATTCTACTGAATAAATAGTCTAGAAGACTTCACTGATAAAATAATTATGTAAATGACTTATACTTACACAAATCAATCAATTTAAAATGATATTTTCTACTGTACAAATTATTCTGTCTTTTCCTATTTTGCATAATTCGTCTGTCAAATTTGTTGTATTTAACTCATTGTTCTGATAACTAAGTTTTATATTCCTTTTTTGTGCTTATTAACATATAGATACAAGGATTAGATTCTGAGAAATAGATAAAAATATTCAAAATTGACAGGTGTACGAATAATTTTGTCGTTTTGTCTTCCCTATTGTGTTGTTAACGTAAGAATAATAATAGTGACACTCTATGCACCACCTGGATTGGTAAGTACCTGATAATGGCTGGGGGCACAATTTTCAAAATGTGGTAAAAACAAAGATATTGACATTAGTCTGAGGGTAAATAATGCCAATGATAAGTTGTCAGCTCAGAAATTCATACAGAAACCACACTGTTTGTATTTACACTCCTATCCCCCACCCCAATATTGAGCACTCATCCCTCATCAATATAACCCCCCCCACACACACACACACACAGAGTTGTTATAAGTAAAGACACTGTTCATATCCATGATGGGTGTCAAGAAAATAATCTTTGATGCACATGAATAATAACAATTTTTTTACTGACACCAAAGATGTTAAAATAGATATTTCTTAGATATTTCTTACTTATATATTTGATTTGTTTTGTTTTGATATAAGTTGTAATTTCTAAATAATTAATGGATTTTATTGCTGGATCAGATGGTGGTTTCACCTGCAAAAGGGGACATGTGTTTGGATCCTACTGGACAGGTACATTTTCTTTAATAAGTTTCTTCAGTGTGCAGGCCACTAGACGAAATAAACACTGATTGAAATAAAATGGATCATCTACTCAAATCCTGGTATCTATAAAAAAAAAAAAAAAAACATTTGAAGTAATAAAAATATAAAAAATTGTCAGTCAACTTTTGATTGTCAAGGAATTGTTTTAGTGTCATTATGAACTAGTTGCATTCCAAGTCTTGACCTCATATCCAGAGAAAATGGCTTCTTCCACTCGTCGGTAAACATTGGAAATAATCTGCTGTTATTTTGGTGTTAGTGGGGTTTTGCAGATTGTTCTTTTTCATTTTTTTGGCACATGATCCCAGCAAATGTGGAGACCTAACTTTGTAGATATTAGCCAGTTCTATATTGCTTTGTAAGGAACAGTTTTGTTTTGTAACTAAATTCTTTTCTATTCTGTTATCAAAGGATCATTTAAAATTTTTCTCTCATAAAAATACCTAAAAATAAAAAAAAAAATTTTAAAAAAAAGAAAGAAAAAATTCTATCCTTTATTATTTTGATTATGTTTCAGCTGGTGCGCTCTCCAGCCTTCCTCTTTTTATCTGGAGTTCTGAGATAAAGTATTGTTGTTATTCCATGAATTATTTGAATTAGTATCCTCATCTCTGTTGTTTGTATGTCAACATTTTGGCCTGTATGTTCTTTGATCTTCTGAAAGTGAACGTGTCACCCATCAGTTTTGCATTTTTTAATTTTAGCCCTTTACAGATTGAATTTATTTCTAAATTTTACCCACTTTCTTTTCCCAAAGACGACACATTTCAAGCCTCTCGTTGTTCTATCGCTATTTCCATGGCAAATGTTCAAAAAAATCCCCATTCATTAGTTTTATCAGTTCAGATCTTTAAAGCTAAGACCCACCATTTAGGACAAAGCAGAAAAAATGATCTGGAATTGGAATGAAATCAATCTGACCCTGAATCTATCACAAAGAATTTAGGATGTGGAATTAGTTAATACTAAACACTTCAAATACCTTGGCATATGGATCCGTTATAACAAATTTAGTATAGAAGATAAGGAAATTGAACACAGAATCGGCTGAACCAGAATTAGTTTCATCCAACCCAGCAAATTGCTATAAGTCTTGTAATTAGAGTTCGTGTGTTCTTACAAGACATCCGGCACATTTGTAATTCTATGCCTGGTGGTCCTAGTATATTGGAATTTTGACCATTTACCAATTTTTGAAGCTTATGGCCACTGTAAAAAAGCCACCATATTGTTTGCTGTAGGTCTTAGTGAGGATAATCCTTCTTTGAAATTTGTGAACTGATGTTACATAATTACAATGAATTATACAAAATAAAGAATCCACATCACTTGAGGACTTTCAACAACAACAAAGATGGATTGCATCAGCAACTCAACAAGAAAATAACAACATAATCAGGATGTTGATATTCCACACTACTTTGTACAAAAGGTTAGGAAGGAACTCCCTGCCTCACAATCCTGGAAAGAGCAATAACATAAGGAAACGAATAATATCACCATTATACTATGACCAATTGATGTTATGAGATTTAGTTACTATTTACATTGTTTGGACTGTTGTCCTCATCTTTATTGCCATATTCACAATGTTTTAATGATATATGTTAGAATTCCAAATTGAACCCAGAAGCATTGAAAAAATGGCTATTCTTGTAGTGATTTTTATAACATGTTTATGTTATAATTTTTGAATAAATTTACATATATATATTTTAAGACATTTTTATGTTTATACATTCTTTTTATATATACAAATATTTAAGTAAATGCTCTGTTTTATAATAAATAGTATTAAACGACATTTACCGGCTTGAATGTCCGAGAAATTTTCATAGAAAATATTCGTCCTCCGACAGGAATCGAACCTGTATCCTATACGGAACCGTCATATAGCCTGACGTGACTTAACCGATTGGGCCACTGAGGATCATTCGGTTGGCAAGGTCGAATTTACTGCTTATAAACTACAATCTTCCATGAATCTCTCACGTACATTCATAAATGGACAAAATCAGTTAAGGCATGTCAGGCTATATGACAGTTCTGTATAGGATACAGGTTCGAATCCTGTCGGAGGACAAATATTTTCTATGAAAATTTCTTGGACATTCAGGCCGGTAAATGTTGTTTAATACTGTTTATTATAAACAGAACATTTACTTAAAAATTTGTATCTATAAAAAGAACGTATGAACATAAAAATGTCTTAAATAATTGTTGGACTTTGTCCATTTCATTATATATATATAGAGAGAGAGAGAGAGAGCATAATGAGAAGCCACGTATACTTTCTTGATATGTATATAATATGGAGAAAACAACATTAGAAATATTCAAACACAGTTGCATTCCACATCACATGACGTCCACGTCTCGCGACAGACGCTACTTGAAAACAAACTTCTGAATACAGTTATTTAATTCATTTCTGACAAAAGATCGGGGGCGATCTGAAATATCAAATATATATATATAAAAAAATATAAATACTTTCACAAAAAAAACATTCAGTTTCTTTTCTTTTAATTTGCAGCTTTTCAGTTGTTTTCTCCATATCTCATAAACACTTACCTTCTGGCAACCACAGCTTCTGCCAAGATGGCTTTGTCAGGCAACAAATAAACTGATAAAGCCATTTCAGCAGAAACTGTGATTGCAAGAAGGTCAGTGCTTATGATATTTTACATATTAATTTGCACTACATTTTCGTTCTATAAAAATAATATTGAGTATTCTTTTTAATTTGGCCATTTTTTTGACGAATATTATTTTTGCCTAAAATTTAAATTCATATATATATATATATATATATATATATATTTGTTTAAACGTTATTTTAAATGGCTACTCATATTTGAGTAGATGCTGTTTTTATTTAAATAAAAACAGAGCGTCTACTAAAATATGAGTAGCCATTTAAAATAACGTTTAAAGAAATAAATTAAAAATGTTGGATTTAATCCTTTTCCTATATATATATATATATATATATATATATATATATATAATATTCTTTCAATGTATTGTGTAAAGTGTCAATCTGAGGAGCATCAAAGACTTTATTGACTATGAAAACAACAAAGATGAGGATACTTGTGTGAATAATTTGTGGGGTAATTTATAATATTTGATGTGCCATTCTTCTTGTTTGTGTTTTATGTATGTGTGTCTGTAAGCCATCAAAGGGATGGCCATCTTGGACTGAAGATGTTACCTTTTTTATAAATCACTTTGAAATTTGTCTTCTAGTGAGAAGAGGATCCAATTTTCGTAAATGTTCCAACGGTGAGTTCTTTGGACAAAAAAAAAAAAAATTAAAAAAAAGGTGTTTGTTTACTGTTATTGTGTGTCAAATTTTTGATGACTCAGCTGGCAGTTTAACTGACCAAAAACATCATCTCTCTCAGTCTTAGATAGAAGTTACTGGTTTTGTTTACTTATTTTATTGTCCATTGCACTAACCTCATTCAGTCTCTTTGTAGCAACATTGCTTGTTGCCTTTTCAGTTAACCCTTGTGTGTTCGTAATCAGCCCATCACCCTCAGTTGTTTTCCCCAATTTCATTATTATATAGAATTTTACACGTTTGTCTTTATATTTGTTGTTTTTAGCATGACGTTTCAGCCAAGACATTCTCCAGCCTTCCTCAGGCATATCTTGCATTCAATCTTTAGAATTCATTTTACCCTTTCTCGATTGAATTTAATTTTAAATTTTGCAAGCTATCTACACATTTTAACATGCCATCTCCTGTGGTGAAGAATATTTAAAGTGGTTTGTTTCTCTTGTATCATAATAGCTTTAAGTAGTGTGAATCTTTATGGTTTGAGCTATTTTGTATTTTGACATTATCTAATAATATTTGGCTAAAGTTAGTAGTTGTATTTTGGTTGTTTGTGAGGTAATGATTGATATATGACATGTTAACCTATGAGAGAGTGTAGTCAATATGTGACCAATGTAAGAATTTAATATTACTTTCTGATTACTAGTATTGAAGATGCAATCTCTCAGGAGACACAAGAATTAATAAACAATTTTTCCACTGAGATGTAGGATTATTTAAAGTCTCAAGTTATTGGTAATGATTATGGTAGACGTGTTGAAATTTTTATAGTAAATGATGAATCTAAGTTATTTATTGCAATCATTAAGTGATTATATTTTTAATAGCATTTTTTTTTTTTTTTTTTTTTTGACAACATGGGGAGATTATTATTGATGTTTGTTTTTATGTTGCTCAGTTTTTTTATAATTAAGACAAATTTTTGCTTGTGGGTTTTTATACAATGGAGTAATAACATTGTGACTATTAGCATAAGCTAAAACATCAAAGGAAAGGATTTAATTACTAATGTAAATTTCAGTTTTTCTCAAATTTTGTTAATGTTTTTTATTTAATCTATCTTTTTTTCTATAGGATGAATATCATTGATATATTGAACACATTATTTCCTTGGCAAAGTTATTTATTATTAAAGGTCTTGTTTTCTGCATGAGTTACGTAGAAATGAGATAATGTAGGATCAAGAGGTGAACCTATAGCTACACCATCATTTTTTTATGTAAATGTTGCTGTGATGATCATGAAATGTACATGTATGGGACAGAGAAGTTGTTTGCATAGAATTGTTAGATTAATATTAGTGGGTGGGAATGAAGAATACACTTTGTTTTGATATCCATAGTTTCTTCAATGAGGATATGCAACAAGGATAGAGGGCTGTTACTGGGTTTATTTGACAACAGTATTTCAAGAAAATTGTTAATGAATGGGAGGATTAGTTGGTTTAAAGGCTTGGATAAGTGATATACGGGTGTAGGGATTTTCGACATTATGGGGCACATGGAAGCCAGCTAGATTTGTTTTATTCTTTTTGTTTGTGTGTGTGTTCCCAAATAGTTGGGTTAATGCTTATTCACAATTTTGTGGGGAGTATGATGAATTTAACTTCAGAATCGATGTCTTCAGTCTAGTGGTGTTTTTTTTGTTTTATTTTTGGTTAAGTCAGGTTTAGGTCTGCTACTGGTAACATGGACCCCAGTACAATTTGCTGCAGTTGGTTGGTACCTAAACTAGCACCTCCACTAGTTTTTCTGCCTTCGAGATAAGAATGGCAAAAGGGTAGATGAGCATCTTATAGGAACCAAAGGCCAATAAACACACACACACACACACACACATATAGCTAATATATAATATTAATATTTTTTATAAAAATCAGATGAACGAAAATTATAAACAGTATTAATGCAGAATTAAGAACATTATAAAAAAAATGCATAACACCAGTTGACAACAGCAAAAAAATTAGATTATAAAAAATTTAAAACCTCTAACCTTATAGTTAAAAATAATAATTCACCTCCTAGAACAAAATTAAATAGGGCAAATATTATTTACGAATTTAAATGCCCATTAAGGAATTGTATTCCTCATCAATCAAAATTCGTAAATAATTATATAGGCCACACTACAACATGTTTGACATGCAGACTAACTCTACACCTTTCTGACAATAGCTCAATTAGATCTCATTTAAATATTCATGGAGACCTACCGGACACTATTCGGAATATACTTGTCGACAACACTAATATAATAGCATCATCCACATGCAAAAAAAAGGCTAAAAATAATGGAAGCCTTATTAATAAAAACAAACAAACCAACACTTAATAATATTAACTTTGAACATGGACATGATATCTTGACCGTGTTTTGAAACAAAAAAATGAAAACATTTTATAAAACATACATACAACAAACTATTTCTTATTTTAACAGTTAAAATATAATCTTTGAAAATGGCTAAATCAATAGCCAAAAGCGCTCAGATAAAAAGAACATTCAGACAGTTTTTATATAATTTATCATCTGAAAAGAAAAAAATTATTAGATCGCATGAGAAATTGTATAAAAAAACTAAATAAAGGCACCTTGTCTGTCGTTTTTAATGAAATGTGCATGAAAGAAGGATTGCTACCTAAATACACACACACACACACACACACACACACACATATATATATATATATATATATATATATATATATAATTATTAAGTCAATCACCCAGTAGCAACAATCTGTCTGTTGCATGCTTAAATGCAATCTTCAGGCATGAAACACACAGTTGTCACTGGGTGTTGACCCCAATGTCCACTTATATATATAGTAGTAAGGTAATGAATGGTTTGGTAATCTGTGTGGATAATTCCAAAGAGGATGTAACATCAGAGCAAATTTTAATTAAATAATTAAAGAGATACCCTTAAGGTTCCATGACTATAATTTATTTCCCCAGAAAATATATTTTCCCTGAGCTGTGACCTGATGAGCCAGGTAATATATATTTTCTGGGGAAATTATCGTCATGGAACTGTAAGGTTGTCTCTTTCTTAATTATTTAATTAATTATATATAGGATGGGCTTGAATCATAACCTTCCTAGAGATGGTATCCCGATAAAAAAACTCAATGTACTTAGACAACCCTGAGTGTCTGGGTTGGGTGCCAGGAAGAGCATCCTCCCGTGTAAAACCTTGCCTCAAATTATCATGACAAATCCTTTGTCAGGCAGGACCCACCTAGATTTGTGAAAGATTAACCCCGGTACTGTGTGTATGTGTTTAGCTAACTAGCTTTGTTGTTGAGAATAAGTCTGGTTTTGTTTTTCATTTGATCTTGTTTCAAATTTCTTTTTATATTTTTAACTCCGTAACTCTTGTTATACGAAAGAAGCAACCCACTTGAAATAAAATTTTAGATAAAATATATTTTGCGACAGGAGATGATATTTCAAATTGTGTATAAAAAAGATTAATAATGGCTGGCTGCTTGTTTACAAGTATGCATGTCTGCTTAATATGGTTAGCCAGTCCCCGTTAGCTAGACAGGTATATTTATGTTTGTTCAATACCCACAGAACCCACCTGTAGTTTATACAGCAACTATGCTGAGCGAACCTTAGTTACCATTTCTGGGGGAGAGAGTGCACAAAATCTGTTTAGATCAACAGTTTGAACAAAAACCAGTCCACTCAAACCCTCAGCCATGATGACTTTTGACTTCATGCTACATAATGAAGCCATCAACAATTTTGCCTATCCAGTTTTGCATACAAGGTCAACGTATGATTCTCAGACATTTTCCAAAGATACAGCATGCTGGCATTGCCTTCTCAGGCCAATAACAGAAGTCACCTTTCTAACAAATTGACCATAATGAGATTCGAACCCAGGTGTCATAGTCAGAAAGCAAGTGTTCTAACCACTCATCTATGCACCCTGATAAAGAAGATAACACATTTAAGATATTTGATTCATAGATTTTCTAATGCAGTCAAGCTCTGTGAATCCATTCTACATATAGCATTGACTTATAACCATATCATGTTGAAACAATGGTTCTCATACAATCACCAAAGTTAAGCAACGCTGAGCCTGGTCAGTAACTAAGAAGGTGACCGCTTGGGTGACTAGGTGCTGTAAGCTCAGAGTTGGAAATAAGAGAGCAGTTCTAATTCCAGTCAGCTCATATTCACTTATGCACAAATACCCTTGGGAAAGGTTTGAATCCACTTCTCCCCCACCAGCTATGGGTTAATTAGTAGGACTTGTATCAGTAAATCAGGTATGCTACAATAAAAATTATTATTATCGCCAAAAGATTCTTACAGCCGAAAAAAATATTTTCTGGTTTTATAAATAACCTGCAAAGGGTTGATAAACCATAAAATAAATTTTAAAAACACAAATCAATCATACACACATATCTTTGAAGTGTAATATTCCAGAAAATGCTGGGATGTTGCGAACAAACTCCTGTCAGACTTTTAGTTCCTGATAATAACGAAAATGGTTAAAAGTGCCACAAAAAATCAGAATAAAAATATGAACTTTGGACAACTTATCCACGATTTTGATCCAGATGTGCAACAACTTGTTTGAAAATTGGAAAAATACAATTTTTCTGAGAGGAAAACGTTTGTTTCATTGCCAGACCTCCCAAAATAACTGATGTCTGCCTGCTGCATTGTTAAAAGTCAAGATTCAGCATTTTCTGGAGTTGATGCAGAAAGCTTGAAATAGGACAATATGCTTAACTATAAAGTTTCATGCCTTTTTCTAACATCCAGTTCTTCAGAATCATTCAAAATATCCTTCAAATTTGTCTTAAACCAATCTGCCCTTTCAAAATTGAACTCCATTATATTTGATTTGAAAGGAAGAAGTTCCACTCAGTCAGTTTTTTCCCCCCACTGAGAATTGCTACTCCATTCAACAAACTTTTGCATTGATACTTCCCTGAAAACTACAATCTTGACCGATTTAAGTCAAGAGTCAATTGTTGTCTATCCTCCTTACCCTTGCATCCTTCTATAGCCTCATACCTTCATATGTTTATGGTGGTCAAATCATGCTGAAAAGAACCAGTTCTCATTCGATTACCAAAGTTAAGCAGTGTTGAGCCCGGTTATTACTTAGATGCGGGGGGGGGGGCATTTCGGAACATCAGGTAATGTAAGCAATCTCCTCCAATCCAAATTGTTTCAGCTTTAAATAATTTCAATAATTTAAAACAAATCAAATCTTACATTGATATCACACACCTCATTCAGTAACCCTCTGCCTTAAGTGACTCTTGAGCCTTGTATCAGGTGAACTTCAGTAAAAAAAAAAAAAAAGAAAAGAAAAAAAGAATAAGGTTATTTTGGGGGTTTGGGAATGTTCAAAAAATTTTCTAATAAATTAATGTTTATTGCTACTTTGCTTGCTGCCGTTTCAGCTTAGGGAACGTTTTGTGGAAACATTCTACTCTTAAAGAGATGGCAAAAGCTTGTATTGACCAAAATGTTGAGCTAAAAACAACAAAGGTGAAGATAACAGACAAAAATATAGCATAAACAATCATCCCACTTTTATTTTATTTTTTTCTTTAAAGTACTTCTTGAAATCTAGCCATTTTAAAAAAAAAAAGAAAAAAAAAGTAAAGCTTTTCATATCCCCATCCTCTTCCCCTGGGTACATCAATAATCTGTTTGGATGTCTACTAGTCTGGTACCAACTCTGAAATCAAAGAAACTCTGCTTGTTTTATAAAACAATGGCATGATGTTTTTTGCATTTTTAAATTGTCAGGTTTCACTTTCTGTTGCATTTCAAAAAGATTTTGAAATTGGAAATTAATCATGGGGGGGGAACTTTCATAAAAACAAATTCAGTTCTCATTCCACTGAGGATGTTTATTTTATTAAAATACTTATAAAATGTATATGCATGCATGATTTTCAATGTTGCTTATTGAGTCGTCTTCACCGTTCAAGTTGTTTTAATTTTAAAAATAGTTACTATGAAATTAAAAAAAAAAAAAATTCAACCAACAAAATAAGAGAAAAAATTTACAAATCTTCGAAAGATTTGATAGCAAATGAAACTCTTCCACTCTTTGCAATTAATATTCCAGTACTATGAAGTGAGGCTAGGTACAAGAACTGGTAGTTTATGGCATCTGAGTAGACATTAGTTTATCCTATTCATCAGTGATTCCCAATCGATTTTGGGCTCCACTTTGGTATTTGTAAAATTCTGGTGCCCCACCCCATGTAATATTTAATTCTTACATATTCAAAGTTTGACTGCAATTCACATGAAGAAAGCTTAAAAGGCTATTAACTTGGTCTCTAAACAAGCCTCCAAAGACCATGGCATCCATGAAAGAGAAAAATAAAAAAAACAAAAATACAGTTTTATATATATATATATATATATATATAGTTTCAAAAGATATAATAGAGAACTGAAAGGTAGAAATATAATATATTTGAATGAAAGCTTACACTGTAATATACTTTGATCATTTTAATCGTGAAATAATAATGCAAAATGAAATTTGAGCTCACTAGAAAACAATTCACTGTTAATAACTCATTCTCGAATTGCCCCCTTATTCTCTTGGTATAGTAAGCCAAAGGGGGCACATCCTATTTATGCCCCACTAGAGGGGCATGTACCCAACATTGGGAATCATTGATATACATCCACTTTGCATATGGATTGGGTTATATTTTTAGCTGTTTTTTTTTTTTTTTTTTTTTTTTTTTTTTATGTGGGCAGGCAGTTAAAGTGGTGAGTCGTATGTCATCAAATATTGTAATAAAAAAATCATATTAATTAGAATTTAATTTTAAATATCAATATTTATTTAATTTAACACAATGTAGCATTATATTTTGAATTTATCTGTAAATTTATTTAAATATATTCCACAGCTCAAAAAGGACTTGGAAGGTTCTTCCCCCACATTTAAACTTTAAAATTAAAATTTGATTTCTTTACACTGACCATGGTAGGATGCTATGCATGTTAAACCAAGAAATTAAATCGGTTTTCTTCACTGAATTTATTTTAACTTTTTTTTGTCAGGCCTTTGTCTTAACCTTCTAACATCTACAAACGAGAAGTGATGTTTGTTCGTAAACACATCCAAATGCTTACAATAAATTCTGCCTATTCAGCATTAACCGACTTGGATTGATTTGTCTCTTTCTGACATTTGCTAGTTTTCTGTAAAGAAATTAAATCTCACCTTTCATTTATTTGTCACTAACTCTAAACTAACCATTTGATATCAATCAAATGTCTATAAGGGAATATTTTAAGTTTATTAGACTTTTTACAAGAAACTCTCCACAATGCATGGATTAATTAAAACAGTTGTGGTGGTGCTTTTTCCTTTGCAGCCCATAACTCCTTCTTTGTCACTTGCAATTGCAGTCATGGGCTCACTATTCTTATCAATTTTTTTTGTTAATAAAATGAACGAGGAAAAACTTCAAAATTTCTTTTGCTGCTTTTGAACAGAGGGAAAGGGACTTTTTTTTTTTTCTTTTTGCAATAAAAAAAATTGTCACCCAAGAGGAAATAATGCAAAAGAAAAAAAAATCAAAATTTATTTTGGCAGAGGAAATCTGCCCTGTAAGAGGAACTTGATTGGAGAGGAACAGGCTGTTGTTCAGTGTAAAGGCCATCTATTTATGGTCAAAGGATTTTCTTTATGGCATAAAGATGAATTTGACAGGACTCTATGTCAACTGGAGAAATATGATTAGCCAACAGATAATGAAGATGTGTCAACATTTTTCTTTGCTCTGATTGGTCATTATTTCCATTATTTGGAGTCAGGCTAATAACCGAGAAGATTAAATCATTAGTCCGTGAATTTAGTAGGATTGGAGGTTCAATTCTTGGGGTGGGTAATACAAACTTAGTGGAAACATGATTAGCAATAACTAAGCTATACAAAAACCAACACAAATGAGATGCATTATTTACATTATTCGAACTATTGTCCTCATCTTTGTCACCATATTTATTACAACGTTTCGGCCGTTGTATGCTCTGGCCTTTTCAGGTAGTCGAACTGAACCCTTTATTTCGGACACTGGGGTAGACTGTTCTAGTTCCACGTGCCATGTTTGATGGATGTCAGTTATCAGTTATCTCCTGTTAATTCCCCTCTCCAAGTTCTCCACTGCCTTAACCATTGTAAAAACAAAGAATTTATTAGAGACAAAATCTTTTTAAATGTTGGTCCATATTTCGGCACTTCTATTCCTTTCATCAACAGAAGATTTACATTGATGAAGAGTTGATATTTTTATGATTTGTAGTAGTCAACTGCTACAAGTTAGTCAAGGCACAGTGGATAAAGGTATTAGTTAGATCCAATGACAGAACCCAAAATGTGTGAGTTCAATACCCAGCTAAAGCAGTGGAGAACTTTCAGAGGGAAATTAACAGGAGATAACTGATAACTGACATCCATTAAACATGGCATGTGGAACTAGAACAGTTTACCCCAGTGAGCAAAATAAAGGGTTCAGTTCGACAGTCCAACCACCTGAAGAAGGCCGGAGCGTACAACGGCCGAAACATTGTAATAAATATTGTACATAATACCTCATGTCAGAAATATAGACAGATACAAGAGATGTTCTTAGACATGGGCAGTGGAACAAGAACAAACCCTTTAAATTAAATGGTGATAAGTTTCGGATTCCATAAAAGTTACCCATATTTGTAAGATATCTGAAGAAGGCCAGAGGGCACAACAATGAGAACAAAAAAAAATATATAAATTCATTTTCATGTGTTTAGCTTTTATTCCAATTCTAATCGTCGCTTTTTAAACAAATATTGCTGAAGAGTGAAAGTAGTTAAAATAATAGTGGTGTCATGGGAAAACCCATCTTTTTGACACTCCAACATACTGCAGACACGTTTATTTATATTTGCCACATATATATATATATATATATATATATATATATATTTTTGTCATCCACAGACAGACTGTTTCGCTGTTTCACAGCTCATCAGTGTGGCTAGACGCCCAGTTGCCTCTAGCTAGGATCGAAACCCGACTGAATTTGCGTCAGTCCTAACTTCTCCTACTAAGCCGTTAGCATACAGTACGGGATGAAGGTGAATTTTAGCGTGTTTATTTTTAGATTCAGATAAACACACAGTGACTGACAGTGACTCAATTCTGCCAAAGAGTCGTGCAGTATTAGCTTAAATAGTCACTGTTTACATATATATATATATAATAAATAGACTTAAACACTAATATTCCATTATATTAGTGTTTAAGTCTTTTTATTATATCCTTACTCTGTCCTGGACATTGAGTTCTACCTGGATTCTATCCTCTTGGAATTATTTTTTATACATATATGTATGTGTATGTATGTATGTATATATATTTATATTTTAGATATATGATTGCATATGTATGTGTATATTTACCACTAATATTATATATATATATATATATATATATACATACACAATTCTATTAATTGTACATGGTGCAGCAAAAATACCTCCCACATAAGATATTGCCCAGTTGAAGACCCCATTGCGAATAATGTTTTACCATTATGTGGAAGGTATTTCTACTGTACATAAAGACCTACTCAAAACCAGGTAATCTGTGCCAAATTTCCTTTCCTCTTTGAAATGAAATCGTTTTTTATCAGATTTCTTCTGTAGTGTTAAATGATTTACATTTGGAAATGACAGCAAAAGGTTTTACCAAAAGTCAGAAAAGAGGAGCCTCGGTGAATGCAGTCGAGCATGACAAGCAACATTAGCAGCTGATAAATGACGTTTACGGCTTCAAAGTCTAAACTCATGGTTGTCCCAACTAGACCCAGGTGATTAAAATGTCTTATGAATTTGGAGTCATAGTAAATATGAGTTCAATCCTTGAGCCAGGTAGTACAGAATTCGACTCACTAGTAATACTAAATAAGAACAGCATGAACTATCTCCAGGTATGGACAGTGGAATGAGAACAGGTCTACCCCTGTAGATTAAATAACAGTTAAACATTTTGTTTCAGATCCCTTCTATCATTTTGAGAAGAGTCATTATCATTGCAAGAGTTGTTCAGACTATTGATCTCATTCTTTTTGTTTAAGATACCTTCTTTCATTTTGAGAAGAGCCATTATCATTCCAAGAGTTGTTCAGACTATTGATCTCATTCTTTTTGTTTAAGATACCTTCTATCATTTTGAGAAGAGCCATTATCATTCCAAGAGTTCTTCAGACTATTGATCTCATTCTTTTTGTTTAAGATACCTTCTATCATTTTAAGAAGAGCCATTATCATTCCAAGAGTTCTTCAGACTATTGATCTCATTCTTTTTGTTTAAGATACCTTCTTTCATTTTGAGAAGAGTCATTATCATTCCAAGAGTTCTTCAGAATATTGACCTCATTCTTTTTGTTTAAGATACCTTCTGTCATATGGAGAAGAGTCATTATCATTGCAAGAGTTGTTCAGACTATTGAGCTCATTCTTTTTGTTTAAGATGCCTGCTATCATTTTGAGAAGAATCATTATCATTCCAAGAGTTCTTCAGACTATTGATCTCATTCTCTTTGTTTAAGATACCTTCTATCATTTTAAGAAGAGCCATTACCATTCCATGAGATGTTCAGTCTCATTCTTTTTATCTTTACAAAGATGTGTTTGAAGGCTTGTCCCCATCTTGGTTATTATTAACATAATCAGTTCTTGCCCCCCAAATTTTGCGAAGAGTCATTATCATTCCAAGAGTTGTTGAGTCTATTGATCTCCTTTGTATTGATGATATTTTTAACACAAATATTTCAGTCATGTCTTTCTACAGACGTCTTGAAAACCTGAGTTGCTTTTCTCGTATTGAATGTACATTTAAATGTCATTGTTAGTGACATTTTTTATCAGTCCTCTCAGTTATTAACATGCAAAATGACTTTGTAAAAATAACGAAAAAGCCAGACAAGACAGACACCTGTTTAAAGTCATTATTTATGCATAATACAACTTCCAGAAAGGGACAGGTGAATGGTGTCTAGGATCAAGTGAATTAATTTTATGCTAAATGAAGTCAGCAAACGGAGTTCAAATCCTGATAAAGGCAGTTTGTGTTCACTTTGTATTAATACTCTTTGGAAAAACCGAATTCATCTCTTCTCCCCAATAACTGAGTTAAATAGCAGGGTAGACTAGGCTTTTCTAGCCTTGGTTTGTAACAAGTGTATGATAAGAAAAACCCTGAATTCAATACTGGAGGAGGCAATGAGGAACCCCTTTATCTTTCCTAAGAGTGATCATGGCAATGCACAGTTGGTAAAAGAAAAAAAGAATCTGGAGAACTGTTTCTTTACATCCTGAAGAAACCTGACACTAGAGATAGGATTATGATATCTCCAATGGAATTAATATGATTCAAGAAAGGGGACAAAAATCTAGTTAACGTCTGTGAAATTCTGTGCAGTATTGTTTCCTGAAAGATGTTGAATCTTGGAGACAAATGTAAAATTGATCCAATCAGGTTCGAGATAATCTCTGTAGTGAAAGTGTTTGAAATGAAAAGTCAAAAACAAGTGGATTTCTTCCAGCAACTAGGAATTTACTAATTTCATCAAGAAAACATTATTCTAAATAATCCAATTTTATAGAAAGTCTCTTCGTCTTTGATGATTGTTTCGGCTGGTCTGTTCTCGTTTTTCAGGAAATTGAATTCTCAAGTCTACTGTTGCTCTTTCTAGTACGGATGTGAGTTTCCTTCCTAATCTTTTGTTTTCGGTAGTGTGGAAAGTCAACATATTTATTGTAGTGAATAGTGCTACAGGATTACAATGGACAAGGTTGCTGTTTGTCATCAAATTGTAGCGAGTGGGGTTGCGACTTATCGCTGAGGTAAAAAACTTTCAAAGTCAATGAATTCAACATTTTCAAAAGAAATGAATTTCAAGTCATGAAGGAATTTTTTATGTAAAAAATAACAAAAATGAGAAAGAATAAAAATTACATGTGCAAAGATAGTTTTAAAAAAATGAAAACATTTATGTATTTAGTCATTGTGTGTGTGTGTGTGTGTGTGTGTAAGATCCATGTGGTTTGTTTGAAATTAAGTAGTTGGTTTACTTGAAAGTATCTTCCCAAAGAGAAGGAGTCTCATGTTATCACTACTACATCCACAAGCAAGAAGAGCAGAAGAATATTTTTGTCTCTTCTTTTAGTACTGAACAGTGCTACCTCATGGGCATCTTGGTAGTTCAGTTGGGGGGGGGGGTTAATCCCCACATTCTCCACCCTTCCTCAACATTGTTTATGGTTTTGAGATGAATTATTTTCTATATTCCACAGTTTATGCAAACAAGTATCTTCATCTTTGATTATGTTCAGATGGTCCGTTCTCCAACCTTTCAAGTGTATGTGACATTCAGTGAACAGTTTATAGAAGTTGCTAAGAAGGCACAAAGTATTGTTAAATATTTCACCTTATTCACTCAATGCTCTAAACACCTGAGGAAGGCTGGAAAGCACACTAAAATGAAGACACTCTTTTAAATCTGCAGAAAATTAATTATGGAGAGGAAGTTTCTTACAGTGATCAGTAGGACTTTCAGATAACAATAACCAGTTGATAACATCAAAGGAATGAAGCTTAACAGTAAGGCTGAAACAGTAGAGAGGAGGCAATACAGATATTAGACTTCAAGTTCTAGACTTGGGATTGTCCCACAGGGCGATAGACGAGAGAACTCATTAGTTGAATTTGATGGCATCGTATATTCGAGTTCAATCCCTGAGCCAGGTAGTATTAATTCAGATTCAATTAAAACATGATTAGCAATAATTCTGTTTCAACTGAGTCTACTTAGATATCCCTAGAACATTTTACACCTGAAGATTCAACAAAAGGTTCTGTTCAAAACTCTAAAGTTTACCTGGAACAACAGATACCTAAAGAAGATTGGGGGTGGGTACAAAAACTGAAACATGAGAATAACAGAAAAGATAAGGACATAAGGCTGACTGTAAATAATGTAAATATTATCCTCATCTTTGTTGTTTTGATCACTATTGATACATTTTACATCTTTTCTAATCTTATCTGAATTTCTGAGATGAAATATTATCATTATTCAATCAATTATTCAAAATATCCTAATTTCTGTCTCGGCAGTCTAGAAAATTAAACCATTAGTTGGTGAATTTGATAGCATAGTATTTTCGAGTTCAATCTCTGGGCCAGGTAGTATAATTTCAGATTCAATAAAAACCTGATTAGCAATAACTAAGCTATACAAAAACCAACAAAAATTAGATATTCCTAGACATGGACAGTGGAACAAGAACAATCAACCCAGTAGATTAAATAAAGTGTTCAGTTTGGAATTCCTTTATAAGTTAACCAGATTGTAAGATATTTGAAGAAGGCCAAATGAGAATATTAGTCTGACTAAAAATAATGTAAATATTGGCTGAAATAAAAATAACTATGGAAATATTGGGCTGAAATAAAAAATAACTATGGAAATATTGGGCTGAAATAAAAAATAACTATGGAAATATTGGGCTGAAATAAAAAATAACTATCGAAATATTGGGCTGAAATAAAAGATTTATGCATTTAAAGTGAATTTCAATGAAAATATTGAGATATTTGAATATAGCTTGATTCAGCCACATAGCTTCCATCATTGAGGCAGCTTCATGGTTTCATCCTCCCAGAACTTACCATCTTGTTGGGGATGAACTTATCTAAGTGGTTTTTACAGGCTTCCAGAGAATAGAAATTTTTCTCATTAAAAAAGTTTTGTAAGGATCAAATAAATGGTAATCCAAAAGTGCAAGACCAAATGAGGATGGCAGGAGTAGAATATCCCAACTAAAATGTGCCCTGTCCTGGGTAGGATGATAAACTATGTCCGCCTTCTGGATAAGACGATAAACTACGTCCAACAGCAAGGCTTCTGATCAGGAGGTTTTGAGGAGCATGGAACCACCTCTTAATTGCTGGTGTTCCCACGTCCACTCTAACACAGTGTGGTAGCACCTGTTAGGGTCCTAGCTATGGGCAAATAGTTAACCCTGACAACCTGGGGCCAAAACACTATCAACGCATAAAAATAGGTTTTAATACCAACAATACATTTTTGTAAAAATTATTGCCAGCAATGAATTTTTGAAAAAAGAAATATTAGCAGCAATAAAAATCTTGTCGGCATTAAATAACCCACTGAGGTTGATATGCCATAAAACAAACCAAACCAAGCGAAGATGTACTTATTTCTGCTGGATCTGCAAACTAATACGTGATCTGGCATTTTCATGATGGAAGAAGAAACCTTTCCAATTAGCCAATTCCAGACACTTTTCATTAGTTACTGTCATTAATCAGTCCAATTATATACCGTATTTGTCTAAGTCAAAGTCTGATTTTGTAGAAGGTGCTTAGAATACTATTCCATTCTCACCAGATACACAGTATTATCTTTGGATATAGACTGTCTTTTGGAACAGTTAACATCAGCTCATTTTGTTATATATAAGATAAGAAATAAAAATATAAATAAATAAAAACAAGCAAAATAATTTAACCCAAATAATTAAGTAAACATATACACGACTTCCGGTAAATAACCGCCAAATTAGACTACCCACAATGCACCACTGACCCGTATATATAAATAGCCGAGAAAAATAACAGCACTCGTGGCCTGACGATTGCATCTAGCATGAAACAGACTGTCGCCTCTAAGTGTTGACTTCTATGTTCACTTTATATATATATATATATATATATATATATTTTCACACAAACACATTTCAGTTATATTTGAAAGGAAATCCTGTGTTCAAATATCACCTACTGAAAAATGCTACGCACTTTCATTCCAATCCAGTAATTAAGCAACTGATATGAAAATGTGAACAACTTACATTCATCGTAAGAAGCAACTATATTTTAAAAACAATCTCGAACTTTTGGTGATGAGGAGTTATCATTATGTAGACATTATTCACATTCAGACTATTGTCCTTGTCATAACATTTTGTCTGCTGTTCTCTCTGACTGAGTAATCTACAGGGAATTTCAAACTCAGGCCTATATAGGGCTAGATTTTTTTTTTCTGCCCCTCTGTCCATGTCTCTTCTTATTTAGTGCCACCCCCCCCTTGTTTTCATTCAATCTCCAGGAGTTGAAGTCACAATTACCATCACCAAATTCCACTAGCCTAGCCTAAAATTTGAACTTGGAGCCTTAGCCCCTTTCTCGACAATTATTTTCAGACAATTTTTTTTTTATTTGTTTTTAATATATTAGCTAAGAAACTGAGGTACCTTGAAGTACCTGAGCGGGGTGGCTAAGACCTCTATTTGATGCATGAGTTTACAGTTGAATTCGTTTCAAGCTCAGAAGGACATAAAAAGAATCAAGATCAACATATACGTCTGTAGTTGGCTGAATAAACATGTCCAAAACAATGTTTAAAAGCCAAGACAGTTTTGGTAAAAACGTATATACATGCCTATGCTGGGGAAAGGGTTAAAAACCTAATCTGCCTGCTGCAGATGCACTTGACTGCAGCTTGCTTTACTTGCAGCTGTTGAAAAATATTTGAAATTTTTATATTTGGATATTTTTAATTAATTCAAAATTTTTTAAAAATAGTTTAAAATAAAGTGTTTGGGATCAATTGATTTTGATAATAATTTCATCTCCTTATCTATGTTTACAATAAAAGGCTTCTGTTACTTGCATTATTTACATTATTCAGACTGTTATCCTCATCTTCATTGACATATTCACAACGTTTTGGGTGTTGTATGCTCTGGCCTTCTTCAGGTGATTGGAATTTCAAACCAAACCCTTTACTTTGTCCACCGGGGTAGATTGTTCTAATTCCCTGTGCCATGCCTCTTCTGGATGTCTCAGTTATTTCCCCTTTAATTCAACTCTCTAAGTTTTGGTTCACCACTGCTGTGGCCTGGTATTGAACTCACAAGATGAGGATAACAGTTCAAATAATGTAAATAATGCAAGTAATCATGAAACCTCATTTCAGAGATATAGACAGTCTTTTGTATTTGCAAGACAAGGTCATGTTTGGTATGAAGTTAGTTTTTTTTTTGACTTGCTTGACAGTGGCTTGAAAGATTAACAAATCTTGTTGATGCAGTAAAAAGAGTATTTACCTGTAAAGATACTAAGGGTGATTACAATAAAACTCTTGGTAGACGTCAAAAGAGAATTTTTCTTACCTATCTTAACTGTTGGTCTTTAGTTATGATTACCAATCTTACAAGACCAGATAAGCAAGGAAGATTGTGCAGCAACAATCTTCTGAATAGGGAGGGCCAGCATATTTTTTTATTTTAATCATTTCACCCCAAGAAAGGTAATAAAGCCACTCAGAGGGTTACAGTATGTAAGAGAACGCGAGAAAAACTCTTATTAAGGAGAGAGAACAATAAAAGAACATGGATTAAAAAGACAGAAGATAACAATTGACATTGCATTTAAACTTTTGAAGATCAAAGGCAATAAAGCCACTAGGATGCAAGGAGTTACTGAGTGTTAGAGAATGAGAAAAACTATTATTAATGAGAGAGTATAATAAAAAAAAAAGAAGAATTAAAAAGACAGAAGATAACGATGGATATTGCATTTGAATTTTTGCAGATCAAATTTGGTTGGGAAGTAAGAAACTGGAAGAGAGTTCCACAGGCAAGAAGTGCAAGAAAAACTTATCATAGAATTTATGGTTACATCTAACAATTTCAATGGTAAAATGATGAGACCCTACCACCAATCTAGTATTGTGCCTAAATTCATAAACTCTAGGGACCATTGAGGGAACATTACAATTACCATGAAAATATATTTATAGAAACTGCACAGGGAAACTACATTATGGTTGTGAGACAGGGACTGAAACCAAGATGCCAGGTCAGGACCAATAACATTGCAGATTCTTCCTTGGATTTTATCAAGAATCTCCAAATACATAGCAGTAGCAGTGGCTCAGATGTGACAGCAATATTCAATGCCTGGACAAATGGTTGACTTATAAATGTGAAAGATAGATTCTGGCAAAAAAAAATGTCTAGCATGACATGGTAAACCAACTTTCCTGGTAGCAGACCTAGCAATTGATTCAATTTAATCATTCCACTTTGTGTCAGATATACAAGATACATTTGAGTCAGTGTATAAAATTTTGGCTTTCACCTTGAGCCCTGATCCCTGACACCAATACCAGCTCAGCCATAAAGCAAGTTTTCTCTTTCATGGTTATACAGTTTGGTTAAGAAACCAAACCTGAATTGGAATAATGTAAGGAGATCGGGTTAGACTAATCTTTCAAATTTGGAAGGCTTTCTTCCCTTGAAAATCAGCATTCCAAACTATAGTTTTTATTTGGGTTTGAACACTAATCTCTAGCACTAATGACTATGCAGTATGGGAAGTGCAGTTGCTGTTTGTCTTAGCACTTACTAAGTTGACATGCAGTTATGCATTTTAAACCATTCCAAACAAATACCATGAAAGTATTTATAGAAAAGGCACAGGGAAGCTACATTATGGTGGTGGGAAAGTGACTGAAGCTGAGATGCCAAGTCAGGACCAATAACATTGCAGATCCTTTTGGGATTTTATCAAGAATCTTAAAATAGCAGAAGCCCCAGACCCAATGTATTCAATGCCTGGATGAATGATAGACTTATAATAGACTTAATTATAATAATAAAATTCTCAATAAATCTTGAGATCTTCATAGCAAAGCGGAAAAATGAAGTCCAATGTACACAGGTACATATGTCAGTTTACACTTTTCTCTTTGATGGTTACGCAGTTTGGTTAAAGAAACCAAACCTGAATTGGAATAATGTAAGGAGATCGGGTTAGGCTAATCTTTCAAATTTGGAAGGTTTTCTTCCCTTGAAAATCAGCATTCCAAACTATAGTTTTTATTTGGGTTTGAACACTAATCTCTAGCACTAATGACTATGCAGTATGGGAAGTGCAGTTGCTGTTTGTCTTAGCATTTACTGAGTTGATGTGCAGTTATGTATTTGAAGGAGGGGGGTGCCTCAAAGTTCTCAACTCGACCCACTTCCCAAAACCAATATTCTCATGACCAAGCCTCAGAATGCTGA
>OZ038514.1:8080401-8082901 GCA_964036315.1 Acanthosepion esculentum
GACTAATGTACGAAAAAGGAGTCCCTTGTTTTATCTTTATATTATTTTGAATTGTAATCATAATTTAATCATTTATAATCGTATATATTTCATTCTAGAGTTATCAGTGTTAAACAGAAGTTATTTTTTGACTAGTTTAAGAATTTATATTGATTTAGGTTCCTAATTGAATCATTTATAATCATATCTATTTCATTCTGGGGTCATCAGGGCTCAAGAGTGACAAGGAATGTTTAGGTCTTATTCTGATCTTGGTAACAACTACTATTGAAGCCTAAAACACAATTATTTTTTTTCTTTTTTATTATGGACTTTCTCTCATGGAAGAACGCGTTCTTTTTCCTCTAGTGGAAGAACGAGTTCATTTTTTTAAAAACTTTTATTTACTTTGTTGCAATAGTTCATGTTATTTTCACTGATTTTCATTGGCTTTCTTTTGTTTTTCCTTTATAGATGTTCAAAGCAGTCATGAAAGAGTGAGTATAAAAACGTTTTCTTTTCTTATTAAGAAAAATCTCAATTCTAATAAGTTTGCAGTTCTTGGGAAGTCAAGTCCTCTTTTTTACAACTCTGGTCCAATCCATTTTAATTCTCGTTTGCCTTCATTTATTCAATAAGCCGATTTTTCTTCAAACGATATCGGAATAATCTCTTCTATAACGTAAAAAATTTGGCTAAGTTTAACCTTCATGTCCAGAAAAAAAACTTTGTCAAAAGGACAGTTTTTCCCTTAACACCACTATTATTTTAACTACCTTCACTCCTTGACAATGTTTATTTTAAATTGCAATGATTAGATTTGTAAACATATGATGAAAGTGAATTTATACATTTTCTTTTGTTCTTGAGAATTGACAGAAAAACAGAAATAATAAACACTATGTATTTATTTATTTATTCTGTTTATTTATTAAATTGTTTATTAGTTTGGTTGGTAAAACATTGGCTAATTGCCAATTGATTCAAACATTATAAATGGTAAATAATAAGGATTTCCTTATAGTTCACTTATTTCAATAATTTAGTAAATGTTTATAAATACAGGGTGACCCAAAAAACGGAAACTTTTTAACAATCCAATAAAACCAAGAGTGATGGAAGAAAAATATTTAATTCATAGTAATTGAAACCTTAAAACATGCCATTTAAGAAACAATGATGGAATTTCATTTTTTTTTTAAATTACGTCCTGTAGATGGCGTCCTCCTGTACGAATGCATTCTTGAAATCTGTTGTCGAGATTCCTCATTGACTGCTGCAACATCTCAGCTGGGATACTGTGAATTTCATTCTTGTTACTAAAATGGCGAAATGTTTATATGCTCAAGGTCACTGTCTTGCAGTGTTGCCACTTGCTCATGTCTGGCAATACACACTTCAAAAATTCCCGTTTTTTGGGGTCACCCTATATATAAATAAAAAATTGTTTTCACATTTATTTCCTTATATATTGGTAAATAATAAATATTGCATTGCATTAGTTCTAATTGTCTTAGTTTTTAGAATGTTGTAAATATAAAATTATTCTTGTAAATAAACAATCTAATAAATAATTTTTAATATTTTTCTAAATTCTCAAGAACAAAAAATGTATAAATTCACATTCATGTTTCGATTTTATTCCAATTCTAATCATCACTTTTAAAACAAACATTGACAAGGAGTGTAGGTAGTTAAAATAATGGCAGTGTCAAGGGAAAACTGTCCTTTTGTGGCACCGTTTTTGTTGGGGACAAAGGTTAAACATTGCTAAAAATGTTACTTATTGGTCGTGCAGCCCAGTTTCTTGTTTGTAGTAATGAAATATTCCATTGTTGTAACAGAACGTATTACTTGATAGCAATAAATGAAATTGTCTTACATTATCATAACGACAGAATATCCCGTTAGTAAGTAGGGGAGATCAGGCTGCTGATAAATTTTATTTCATGTTTTACTTGAATATTTTTACTTTTAATGATTTTGAAAAGCAGAATTATATCTTATGTGTTGTAATCATTAAGTATATAGACAAAAAGAAATGCTAAATTACAGGAATTTTATTAATTTTTGACATTACACGTAAATGATTTATATGGCTAAACATGGAATAAGTACATTACTTACGTCATTGCTTTAACAATTTTTCTCTTTTTTTTTTTTTTTTTTTTTAAATATGCCTATAATAAAATTAAGGGAGTTTGGGTTCCTGCCTGCCTTAAAAATATACCCTTTACAAATTGGCTTTTATTTAGAACACTGACAATTGGTGTTGATAGAAAATCATCAACTACATGAGTCTTCTACCTCTGTACATACATACATACATAAAAATCAAACTAACAGACTAATGGTGGGTAATTAAAAGACAAAATGAGAAAAAAACTCCTACATCTGTTTTGTTCATAGTAAGAACTTCAAACTAATAATTCTTTTATTTATGGAGTCAGTTATTATATATATATATATATATAATAAATTAACTGATTTAAAATATGGTTTCTTTGCTACACAGGAACTA
>OZ038514.1:8087901-8105401 GCA_964036315.1 Acanthosepion esculentum
ACATGTTGATTAATTCTTGTTTCCAAATGCAAGGTTGTACGCCCCACATAACCATATATATATATATATATATATATATATATATATACGCACACAGAGAGGGGGGTGCAATGGATAAATTGTCGTCTAAATCATGCAAAAAATTTTTTTTAAAAAACTGAAAATAACACTGATATCTTATTTTAACAGATATAGTTACCAAATACTAGAGAGTAAATTTATTCAATAAAATTGCTATTGGCTTCAAACACGGCCTGCAGACGACTTCAAAATCTACTGCAATTCTTCTGAATGTTCACCTAGTTTTAGTTGGTTAATACTGCCATAATCCTTGCCTTCAGTTCATCTTTGGTGTTTCAAGAAGTTTTGTTGATCTCTCGTTCAACTGCACCCCACACATAATAATCAAGAGGGTTGCAGTCTGGGGAATTAGGTGGCCAGATGCAAGGGATGGTGTGGTTGCAGAAATTGTCTGACAGCCGTGACTGGGTTCTCCTGCTTGTGCAGCATGATACAGAGTCCTGTTGCCAGACATAGGGTTTTCCAGCAGCCACCTTCTTGACCCAAGACAGCACTACCTTCTCAAGACCCTCCATGTTGAGTCTGAACTGGGAGTTCTTAGAACAATTAGTGTGAGTTCTCTGAGCTGCCATACCTCTGTAATCACCATTATTAGACTCCTCCAACACTTTTCAAATCCACTGCACTATCCTTAGATTGACACACACATACTCTGAAATGTTCATATTGCAGTTTCCGGTGTAAATGCCAAGCAGTACAGCATGCCATTTCCAAATTTCTGGCAGACTGAATTGCGTCATGGTGCTCTTTTTATCACAGATGGTGCCCAACTGACTCTACAATACTGTACAGTCGACAAAATCAAAAACAATGTGCATGCATGAAATTAAAAATGGCGACAATTTACCCATATATATATATATATATATATACACTATTTACATTATTTGGACTATTGTCCTCATCTTTGTCGCCATATTTCTTACAACGTTTCAACCGTTGTACGCTCCGGCCTTTTTCAGGTGGTTAGAATGTCGAACTGAACCTTTTATTTCACTCACTGGGTTAGACTGTTCTAGTTCCATGTGCCATGTTTAATGGATGTCAGTTATCAGTTATCTCCTGTTAATTCCCCTCTCCAAGTTCTCCACTGCCTTAACCGGGTATTGAACTCACACTCCTTGAGAACACATGGCACAGTGGATAAATGCGTTGGTTAGATCCAGTGACAGGACTTAAAGAGTGTGAGTGGAGCGTACAACAGCTGAAACATTGTAATAAATATGGCGACAAAGATGAGGACAATAGTCCAAATGATGTAAATAGTGTACATAATACCTCATCTCAGAAATATAGACACTGTGTGTCTGTGTCGACATTGCAGTGTGGCTTTGTCAGGCTTAGCCTAAGTGTGTCAACATTCAAGTATATCTATTTCAAAGCAACAAAATTCTTTTATAGTGCATTGTTTTCATTCTTGACTTTAACTGGATCCAAAATTGTTTTAAGTCCATGCCTCAAAATATTGACCAAAATACATTTTGTTGATATTGTTCAGAATAAAAAGAAGAAAAACAAAAAAAAAAAAGAATTAAATAAAATTAGCATGGTTAGTTGAGCCCTATCATACTTAACAAGCAATGTATTTCCTGCTTTAATTTTATAAATCTTTTAAGAATCTCTAATGACTTGTATGCCCTGTTTTTCAAAGAACGCATTTTTATTTCCACTTATTGTTTTCAAATGTCCATTTTTAAATAACTTATTCTGTACAGTGTAAGGTTTTGTTTTTTTTAGCAAAATGTATCAATTGAAAAAGGGCAAATTAAATTTAGCCCCACTTAAAGTTGGTAAAAATCAAAGAAAGTGGCAGCCTTATCTCATTGACTGGAGGGTTGGGGTGAGGAGTGTGACTGGGGTAGTGTTGAGGAAATATGATATCAGTCAACTATTCCTATTGCTACCATCAGTGACTTGATAACCAGGGTATAAAACAATAAAAAATGGAAAGTGGTGGGTGGGGGAAATAAACAGACAAACATATCAAAGACTTAGTTCTCGCTCTTTTTTCTTACATGTCTGGAAAAAAATTTTAAAACAAATCTTTATTTTTTATAGAATTATTACAATTAATATTAAAATACCAAAATATATTTTTTTTAATTTCATGCACAGAGATTTAAAAAAATGGTGTCTTAGTTAGAGTGAAGGAATCATTTTAGTATCTAAGTCATACCAATAGTTTATTTTACGAAAGATTGTAATCAGCCTACCAAGCATTGATGACCTAGATGCACCACTAAAAAAAGAAAATTATATATATATGACAGATTTAAGAATTTAAGAAAAAAATATTTACCAATTAAAAATAATGCTTATACTTATAAGAAATATATATATATATATATATATATATGATAGAAATTGTAAGGAGGATTTGATAATTATAATTAAGTAATTCCTTGAGTCTGAAAGAAACCACAACAGAATGCAGAAAGCACTGGACGGCCGTTTCGTCCTATATTTGGGACTCATCAGCAGTGCGCACCCACTACTGAGAATTGAAACTCTGACAGTTAGGTTATCAAGCAAACATCATACCAACTGTTCCAACAGGCCTCGGTGAAGAAGAGATAGCAAATCAGACTCAATATAGTGCTGCTTGCTCACAAGTCCAGTGCTTTCTGCATTCTGTTGAGGTTTCTTTCAGACTCAATGAATTACTTTATATATATATATATATATTCACACACACACACATTTGTCAAGATTCCATTGAAGTATGAAACTGATAGTGCACCATGCAGTGTTCATTCCTATGTCCACATCTATAATTACTCTATCTCTGATGCTGAGCACTCTTTTCTCTGTAAATATAGGCAGTTGTAAATCTGCATATTAAATGTTTTGTTAGGGGTACTTTTTGCACCTTTTTAGAAGAACTTTATAATTTTGCAGACCTTCTCCAAATGGTATTTTAGAGGGTCTTTGTCTTTTTTTCTTCTTTTCTTTATCCCTTTTATATTTTGACTTATTTGGGGCATAATTTTTTGAAAAAAATTTTTTAGGTTTATTATTTTTTTGTTTGTTTTTTTTTTCGTTTTCAAACAATTATAGTAGTTTTTATTAACAGTAGTCTTCAGTCAAAGCAATTTTTTTTTTTTCAATTTTCGAAACAAGGATTTTTATACAAGTTACTGCTGAACAAAATTTGAAAATTTTCTTTTGGCAAACATGGACCCTTATACCCATAAAAGTGGAGTGTCAAAAGAATTGTTTTCTCATGACACCACTTTTTTTAACTACCTTAAAATTGGAATCAAATGTAAACATATAAAAGTGAATTTATACATTTTCTTTTTTCTTGAGAATTGACAACAAAAATAATAAGTAGTATTTATTTATTATAGTGTTTATTGGAATGGTTTACAATTGATTCAAACTTTATAAAATGGTAAATAATAAGGATTTCCTTATAGTTTAACATATTTTAATTTAGTAAATGTCTATAAATTTACAAATAAAAAATCTGAATTTATTTCTTTATAAATTGGTAGATGATAAATATTGCATTGCATTAGTTTTAACTTTATTAGTTTTTAGTATGTTGTAAATATAAAATTATTCTTGTAAATAAACAATCTAATAAATAAATAGTGTTTAATACTTTTGTTAATTCTCAAGAACAAAAAAAAATACTTATAAATTCATTTCATATGTTTTAAGCTTTATTCCAATTCTAATCATTGTTTTTTTAAAACATTTCCAAAGAATGAAGGTAGTTAATAAAGCAGTGTCATGAGAAAAACCTTCCTTTTGACACAAGGGCTCATCACGGAGACGAAGGTCCATATTTGCCTTTCTTTTTCTCTTTTCTTTCACCTGTCTAATCCTCTACCCAGCTCCACTTCTTGCATACATGCACCTTTATCAAAATAGGGCTTGGTTTCCCCAAGAACTGGCTGTAACCATAGTACTAAAATGTGTTCTCAATGACCTCACTAATAACTACCTATGAAGGACTGACCTTTTGTTCATTTACACCCACCCCTTACAGCTTGTAGATCATTCCTTACGTTGGGGGTCAGTTGCACAGGTGCCTGCCTAGATAGCTATCTCTTTCTTTTTTTTTTCTTTTTATTCAGTATATTTTCATGCAAGGCAGGAAAAAATTGTTGAGAGAAACTTTGATTTAACCCAAAGACACTGGCATAAAATGTAAGATTCCAAAATGAAAAATGTATTTCTGGTGAATTAATCTAATAGAAGTTGAGTTTTTATATATATATATATATATATATATATATATAATGTGTGTGTGTATATGTGCATTTAGGCAGCAAATTTTCTTTTAGCATGTCTGGTTGAATAAATTACAAACATTATGTCTGCTTATTTTTATCATAATCCTTTCATATTCACGAATATTTTTCTGTATATTACATTTAAATAAGGCAAAGTTTGAAAAACATATTTGTAAATATGAAAGGATTTTGATAAAAATAAGCAGACATAATGTTTGTAATTTATTCAATCAGACACACACACACACATATATATATATATATATATATATATATATATATATATATATATATAGTAATGTTATATCATCTGGTTCACACTCTCCACTGATCTTTTCAACAGTACTAGAGGTTTATTCCTTGTTTCTGGTTCCTTCTAAAGTTTTTTCATTCTCCTTCTTTCACTCTCAGTAGCCCCGTACATCTTAGTGGCATTATCACCTTGCTTAGGGCTGAATTTATTTAAAAAAGAAAAATATACACACACACACACACACTAACCATGGAGGCACAGTGGAATACGGGTCAACTGCTCGGATTGAGGAATCAGGAAGCTGAGTTTGAATTCCTGTCAATTTTGTAACATTCACTTACATGATAATAACTTTGGGTAAGGTAGAAATCCATCTCTTTTCTTACTCCTGCCCCCCAGCTAATCAGAACTAACTGGGACCTATAGTGTTGCCTGCCAACCGGTCTAGGAGAAGGATAACTCTAAATTCAAAACCTGAGAAGGGTCATTTGGAGACCTTGTGGCACACTATGTGCACCAGTTCTCTGTATTCGGTTCTTCCAAAAAGGCTTTGTTGCTGCAAAAGACTTCAAATGCAATAATAAAAATTTTAATTTCATCTCTGATAATGTCACGATCTGTAAATACAAATATATAAATTTATTAAATATGGTTTTAAAAATTGTTATGCCAATTAAATTCTTGCTTATGTTGTAATCACTATGTTAATAATTTATATAGAAGGCTGATAGGAAATATGACATGGATAGAGCACTTTGATGTGGTGCAATGGTTAACAAGCTTGTCTGATTGGATCAGTTATGACTGAGTTTGATTCTCACTGTGCGCACCACATTTTGGCCTTGTGCCACAGCTAATGTACACTTAGAAAATCATTTAGGGCATTTCAACGTGGTGTCATGGTTAGCAAACTAGTCTGCTAGATCATGATTTACTAGTGAGTTCGATCCTCACTAGGTGCCCCATACTTTTGGCCTTGTGCCACATCTAAGCTATGCTTACTAAATCACTATAATGACATGGGTAGGGCACTTTGATATGATGAATGGGCAGTAAGTTTGATCCTCACTGGGTGTCCCACACTTACAGCCTTGTGCCACATCAAAGCTATGTTTAGTAAATCACTAATGACATGGGAAAATAAGTGCTTATCCTTTTGGTCATGATCAAAGTGTAGTAACTGCTTAAAGGCAGTTACTACACTTTGATCTCTTAATTCCGTTTCTGTCTTCAGACAGAACACAACAAATAAATGAGGCATACCTGGTCCTGGGTATTCCAACCCAGTAGAATACCCCCCCCCCCTTTGCACCAAAGTAGGGATGGTCAGTGGAATATCAACATGACAGTTTTTGGATTTGACGCATGTGCACACACTTTCCTCTCCACTTTAAACTGGCCTTGTGCCATATCCCATTTCTGTGTGGGGACAAGTAAATGCCAAGTGCAGTATCTGTTCTTACCTCATTTGAGATAGAAGGCGCCCAGTCCTGGGGATGGCAACTCTGTGGCAGCACCTTCCTCATTGCACTTAGAGAGGTGACGTTTGGTGTAATATCAATGCCAGCATGAGTCGTGTAGACTGTATAATTTTTGTCCTTGGTCGAGATATTCATGTGTATGGATACCCCCATAAGCTTGCATTAATGAAGTGGACAAGTAAATTGGTTAATAACATGTTGGGGATACACAGACAAAATTTAGCTTCACATAAATTCATTAATGATTAATTTTCATACACTTTTAACAAACCATTTTATTGTTTTCTTCAAAGTTTTCGTCATTAATCAGCATAGTTTTGTTGCTATCTCTTTTAACTCCCAAATTTTCACATCTTACAAAGCTCTACTCCCCTGGCACCTCACGACTAATATGTCACCAAATTTATAAACAACAGATGGTCTGTCTATCTTATGTCAAGGGTTTATCGGAAAAGATTCAGAAGATCCACTATGCATACAGCATCCGGACAATATTCAATTCCACTGTATAAAGAGGGAGGTCAGGTCCAAGAATTCCTTGCACTTGTGGCAGAGAATATAAAGGTGAAACAAGCTGCTCCCTAAAGGTAAGGCTGGATGGAGGAGCATCCAAAAGTTGTAGCTGAAACAGTGAAATCAGGTATGGCTGATCATGTCTGGAAGGAAAGGAGTAATCATCAGCCCCTGTGGAATGAAGTGAAAATACTGGACAAGAAAGAACACTAGAGAGTTAGACATTTGAAAGAATCAGTGCATATACTAGGCCATGAGGACCCCCTTAGTAGGCCTAGCATAGAAATGAATACAATATGGGAGACGTTAATAAAGAAAGACAGACAATTGACAGCAAGTCTTCAACCACAGCAGAAGCAATCAAAACATGGGCAGTAGCAGTTGCAACCTAATTAGCACCCAAAGTTAGAGTTAAGTCTCTAAGTTTACTCCAGCAAATTGTCCTACAGGACAATGGCTTAGTGTGTAAAATTATTGGTTTGTGAATTTGGTGGCATAGTAGTTCAGGTAATGTGTATGAGGGTACCAATAACTGAACAGTACTGAATAAAAATAAGACCTGAACAATAGACATGAGCATCGGAACAAAAACAGTCTACCCTCCTCCCCATAGATTAAACAAAGGGTTCAGTACAGAATCGTAAATATGATCCAATTCATCAGACCTACACTTGTATTTACAATTCCAATGGAATAAATTATGACCATGGAATATTAGTGTTTAAGCCTTTTTATTATATCCTTGCTCTGTCCTGGACATTGAGTTCTACCTGGATTCTATCCTCTTGGAATTATTTTTTATACATATATGTATGTGAATGTATGTATGTATATATATATATATATATATATATTTATATTTTAGATATATGATTGCATATGTATGTGTATATTTACCACTAATATTATCTATATCTATATATATATATATATATATATATATATATATATATATATATATATATATATATAAACAGACCACTTTAAGGTTCCATGTAATAAATTATTTCACCACAGCCCTTTTAAAGGACCACGGATCATCAGACTTTACTTCCAAAGGTTGAAACAAAAATGAAAAGAAATTTACACATTTTTGACAGGCAGTTCTAAGCATATGTAAATTGAGGAAGTGAGGGGGGAGAGAGACATGATTGAGTTAGATGTAACATTTCTATTCTTTCAAATTTAAATTGTTTGAGGAAATCCAGACATTGACACATTAAATCGGCTAACTTAATGGATATATATATATATATATATATATATATTGTTTTAAAGTATATTATATTTATGGATAAAAGTGCTCAATATCAGGGATAGAGCGTATCTAAATATAAAAGTGGACACTGAGGCCAACACAGAGTGGCAACAGTCTGTTTCATGCTTCAATGCCATCTTCAGGCATAGAACAGACTTAAATATTTAAAGAAATCAAAAGGAAGCCCACCCACTACCCTTATACAAAAATTACTTTATCCATTTGTTTAATTCTTACTTCCCCCTCACCAATGATTTATTATTACGACCATTAAAAGTTTAATATTTTTCCATTTTGGCCTATGGTTATCAAAATTTTAACAAAATCCTGGTGTTTTTATATTGCTTGAATTAGAATTGGAGTCAGTTCAAAGTGATGCCAAGATTTAGTCAAAATTTGTCTACCATATTGACAAAACCCTGTTCTTGATAAAGACTGAGAAAGTTTATTCAAAATTTCACTCCTGATGTGTGTCTCATTTGGAAATTGGAAATGTCTTTTTTCATTTCCAATGACAGGATGGTAGCACCTGTTACGGTCCCAGCTACGGATAAATGGTGACCCCCCCACCAAATCAAAATACTAGGAAAGTATAAAAATAGATTTTTATAGTAACATTACCAGCAATACATTTTGTTAGTAAAATGACCAACAATACATTTTTATAGCAAAAGGACAATACAGCACTAAAAAGTATAAATATACATTTTTATAAAAAAAAATCACCAGCAATATATTTTTTGGAAAATACCAACAATAGATTTCATCATCTACAAACTCTATATCTAAAAAAACGTGTTTACATTGGCAGTATAAAAATGCGTTCAAAATATATGTAGTTGAAGGCACAAAATTGCTTACAAAATATTTAGATTTTGGCATTAAATGACCCATAGAGGTGTTGATATACCTCTAAAGAAAAACGAACATTCCATTAAAATTGCAGACTGTTAAGAATTACAAACACTTCACTGGCCTTATCAGTGCTATCACTTCTCTCTTTGAAAATGACCACTGCTGGTCAAAAGTTCTCAGAACATTACACACAATTTCGACAAGTTCCTTTATAGGCTTCCACCTGTTATCACACAACTTATTCAACACAAGGGGAAACTCACAAAAGGGCTTAACAGACATTCCTTGTTTGTTCGGTCTATATTTAAAATACAGCAAATTATGCCTCACTTAATTTAATTAAATTTATTACTTAGAACAATTACTTTGCTACTTATACAAATATAAAAAAAACGGTTTTAGTTGACAATAATATAAGTGATCAATGGCCTATTAAATTGGAAATGTCTTTTTTCATTTCAAATGACAGGATGATAGCACCTGTTAGAGTCCCAGCTATGGATAAATAGTGACCCCCCCCTACACACACACACACACACACACACACCAAATCAATCAAGAGAATAATTTTAGCTCAGCTCAAAACAAATTTCCACTAAACATTTTTATTTAATTTTACTCAATCCCCTTAAAACTAAAAAGAATTTTTAAAATTCCTTTCATACAGGCAAAAATTTAAATTTGAGGCTCTAAAAAAGACACTGTTGATAATTGTAAGTCAAATAAGGCACTGATTATTGTTTGCATCATGTAGTAATTTTAAGAAAAATAATGCTCTAAACCAAGTAACCAAGTAATCGTTTTAAGTTCTCTGAATATCAGTCCTTATTTAAAATATATTGTTGTATTCATATGCAAATCTTCACCATATAAATAGCCGCTGATACAGCTGGAGGCTAAACTAATCCTGACCTTGAAGACAAAACTACTAGAGAAATAGTAGTGAATAGAATGTTGTAAACTATAATTGAAGTATTCACTCCTATTTATCTAGTAGTTTTGTCTTCAAGGTTAGGATTAGTTTAGCCTCCAGAAGTATCAACTGCTATTTATATGGTGGAGATTTGCATATGAATACATCCTCCCTCACAGTCTAAATATATTCTCATCAAATATATTCAGGTGTATATCGATCTGAGTAACCTACAAGGAATTCTGAACTGAACACTTTATTTAATCTACAGGGGTAGATCGTTCTCATTCTACTGCACATGTCTAGGGATATCTCGTCTCGTTCTTATTTTTAGTATTGCTCTCAGTTATTGCTTGCCCTGCTTCCACTCTCGTCCAAGTACACACTCCCTGGCCGAGGGATTGAACTCACAATTACTAGGTCACCAAATTCACAAACTAATACTTTAATCCACTAGGCTATTGTCCTGTGAGTGGTTTAAAGCCTTGATTAGTGAATTTGTTGACATAATGATTGTGAGTTCAATCCCTCGGCCAAGCAGTGTGTATTTTATAGCAACAACAAAGATGAGGACTATAGTCTGCAAGTAAATACTGTAAATTCAGTCCTTAAATATTTTATATATTTAAATATGCATACATTGTTTTCTGTTTTATTCTCTTACATTTAAAACCTCCCTTTTTCTTATAATCGATAAATATATAATGAACTCTATTAGGCCTAGAAATATTCTAAGTAATATAACACACACACACACACACACACACACATATATATTATTGAGGCATGTGTTGTTAAAGACTATGGAACTTTTCCTTTTAATAATCTACTTTTCTGTGGGGGGGGGTCTTGCTTTCTTACAAGTTTTTTTATATTTGGGTCTAAGTTGTTGAAAAAAAAAAAGACCCCAGTCCTTGGTGTTCTGCTGAGCACTTTCAGTTGTCGTCAACCGTCATCATGGCTGTATGTTTCGGTTTGAAGTAAATTGCATTTTATTTTATAGATAATATTTTCGGTATTTAGGCAGTGTCGTTGGGTTAGTTCATTAGCAATTGGAAGAGGGGTTGGTATTTATTATTTGGAGCATTAGTTATTAAATATGTTTAAGATGTTACTGCCAGTATTAAATGCTATTTTATTTATGTTGGGTTTTGTTTTTTAATTGTGATGGCTTCAAGAATTTGTAATCGTTTTTGCATTTGTTTTTGTGGAGGATCTTAGTATTGTTGATTAGGATTTTTTTTTTGCAAGAAAGCAAGAAAAAACAAAAAAAGATTATTGAGTGGAAAAGTTCTGTAGTCTTGAACAACACATGCCTCAATAATGACATGCTGCCAAAATAATAATATATATATATATATATATATATATATATATATATATATATATATATATATATATATACACACATACACATACGTTTTTTCATACTAAATCATATGAAGTGATTGTTTTTCTCGCATTTTAAAAATGTTTAAAAGGACAAACTTTTTATCACTATTTGTAACTTTGTGAAATTGTATCAAAAATACATTTTTTAAATAAATTTTAACAATTTCAAAAGAGAATACATCTCAAAACAAATTTCCACTAAACATTTTTATTTAATTTTACTCAATCCCCTTAAAACTAAAAAGAATTTTTTAAATTCCTTTCATACAGGCAAAAATTTAAATTTGATTTTTTAAATATTTTCTTCTGAAATGGATATTTAAAAATTTTTTTATTAACTTTCAAAATGAAAATTGTCTTCATTTTTTGATAAATTTCTCTTTTGCACAAATTGATCTAATATTCTCCTGTCTAACTAGATTTTTTTTCTTAGTGTTTTTTAGCCTACCTCAGCTAGATAATATGGTAAATTTTTTTGTCGTTCTATAGTTTCAAAGATTCTTGCAGGCAATAGTAATCCATGAGTCAGTCTAAAAAAAATCCAATCACATGTACTAGTCAGCTATGATAATTTTTCAGTAGATGTATAAAATGGTGATACCAGCCATTTTTCTGGCATGGAAAGAGCCTTATTATTTGTCTTTCATTGAGTGTAGACACTCAAATTGAATGTTGTCTCAATCTTGCAACATTGTTTCAGCCTCATGTACACGGTCTTTCTCATTCTATGCACTTTCTAGGAAAAGCCCCAATCTAATAATTTGATATTTCATTATTTCAATATATGTTCTGCAATGCCTAATGTCATGGTTTCTCATATTTATTTTTTTAATTTTTCGAAGTTGACTACTTTTCCTCCCACAGCTATATATATATATATATATATATATATAATCTTTTGGTTACATTTTATTACTTAAAAAAGGTTTAAAGTGTTTTTGCTATTAAAAAACTGTTGACATTTTTTGACTATAAATTTATTGGATTTTTATTTTGGCTAGAACTGTTGTCTGATAGTAGGTATCTACCAGGCTGGCTATGGTTTGATAGTTGGTATTCATTGTTTATTGTCAACTATATATTGTTCAAAGTTGTAATTCCTTTAATGATTTTTCTTAAGAAAAAAAAAATCCTAAAAATATTAACATTTGTCTATATTTCTGAGATTAACTATTTACATTTTTCAGACTGTTGTCCTCATCTTTATTGTCATATTCATGACATTCCAGCCATTGTATAGCCTTTATCAGGTGATATACATTGGAATTTTGAACCAAACCTTTTATTTGTGGTCAGGTATTGAACTCACAACTCTTGGTCAATTCACTTTTTAGATTACTTCAATCAACACTTTTTATCCACTGGCCACAACAGAGGTGAACAAAAACTTGAATTGAGTTACTAAAGGGAATTGACTGAAACTGAGATATCCTGACAAGGCATGGCATGTGGAACTAGAACAATCTACCCCCAGGGATAATATAAAGAGTTCAGTTTGAAATTCCAATGTAAATCACCTGACAGCCTGGAGTGTACAACAGCCAAAATGTCATGAATATGACAAAAGAAACAGCTTCATTTCCATAGAGATGATTTTTGTACAGTAAAATATTTAATAAAAGTATAAGTATAAAATATAAATTTTGATCTATACTTAGGCATAATTTTGTATAAACATTTATGAGGTGTCAAATCGCCAAAATAAATATGCATATTTCCTTTGTTTGCGTAACTCAATCTATGCATTGAATATTGCTGCCACATCTGGTCTGGTGTTTCTATGTATTTAGAGATTCTTGATAAAATACAAAGAAAAATCTGCAATATTATTGGTCCTGACCTGGCATCCCAGCTTCAGTCACTTTTCCACTGTCATAACATCGTTTCCCTGTGCTTTTTTTATAAATACTTTCATTGTAATTGTTCTGATGAACTTTCTTCGATGGTACCTAAACTTTATGAATTTAAGTGCAATGCTAGATTGGCACAAGGTTTTATTTTACTGTTAAAATAGTTAGATGTAACCATAAGTTCAACATAAAGCCTATTTAATTTAATTTGCCTGAGATATTGTTATATACCGTACGTATGAACACTAATGAGTATGTCTCAATCGTCATAAATATATTGGACACTATTGTAAGTGGGGTAATATGCTGTCTACGTAGTCCACCACTATCAGTGGTTTACCTACTTCACGCCGCTGGCGAGTATTGTATTTTGTTGATGTTTTAAAGATTACCATTTCATTTCCAATCTCCATTTTGGTTATTATTCCTCATTCAGTAACCCTTTCTAGATTACAACAGATATGTAGTTACTCAGATATTCACATTTAATTTTTTTTTTTTTGGACACACCCTTCATATAGCTTAAAACCTCAGCCTGATCAGTTCACAAGAAAAGCCGGAAAAGTAATTCTTTACTTTGAAACCATTTTTGGTTTAATTGAATTTATGTAATTTACGGATGCAGGTGTTTCCTGGTGGGGCCAAAGAATGTAGGTAGCCTCTCTATAGAAAAGTCAAATTTGTACTTTTAGTGATTTAGTGAGTTAGAGATGCAGGATATTGCCAGAGATAGTGCCAACCTCATAGGCAGGCCTCTTCTAATTGATCCGAGCTTGAATTCTCATTTGTAAACAGAATGTTAATATTTCCATCAGGACATTTATTGGGATTTGGGTACTTTCTGTCCGAAGTGGAATTCCTCTCCAGTTTCTCTTGTATTGTTTAGTAATACTCACTGTGTTGAGTTACACAATCTTTCCCACCAGAATCTATCTCGGGTATTTATAAGTTTACTATTCATCCTTCCTTTGAATATTGCTGCCACATCTGAACTGGTGCCCCTGCTTTAGAGATTCTTGATAAAATCCAAAGAATCTGCAATGTTATTGGCTCTGGCCTGGCATCTCAGTTTCAGTCACATTCACTGTCATAAAGCTTTCTTGTGCCTTACCTGTAAATATTTTTATGGTAATTGTTCTGATGTACTTTCCTCCATTATACCTAGACTTTATGAATTTAAGTATAATATAAGCATGAATTTGCTACATTGGCAGCAAGGTCTCATCCAGCTGAGACGGCAAGATGGAACCATAAGTTCTATGCTAACAGTTTCTTCTTTCACACTTCTCGCTTGTGGAACCCTCATCTGGTTACTTGCTTCCCAGTAAACATTGATCGTCAAAAATTTAAATTCAATGTCAATCTTCTGTCTTCTTAATTCTTGTTCTTTTATTGTTCTCTCTCCTTAATAGTGTATTTTTTCTTATATTTTTTAATGTTCAGTAACCCCTTGCCTATTAGTGGCTTTATTGCCTTGTTTGACATAGATTATTAGACATAGCAGAACGAGAACAATCTACCCTCATAGATTAAGTAAAGGGTTCAGTTCAAAATACCTTGAAGGTTACCTGGATCGACAGACTGATGAAGGCTTTATCAGTAGCTGAAACATTGTAGTGATAACAAAGATGTCAATAATGTAAATGTGATTCCTTTCAAAATATAATGAGAGAGGTTCGTTCAAGTTTAGTATTGTTATTCTTTCTGTTATTATTCTGTAAATAATTTGAAATAATATCATCGCCTTCATTTTTTATCGTAATATGTCAGCTAGTATGTTTTCTGACTGTTAGGCGGATAAATTGTTTCATTCTTATTGAGAGAGGGAAAGGGTGGCATAATCGATAGTGGCCTGGATTGAGGAACTGGGGAGCTAAGTTCAAATCCCAGTCAAATCCATTACTTTCACTTACATGCTAATACCTTTCACACCTCGACAATGTTCATTGTTTTAAAAAGCAATGATTAGAATTTTAATGAAACTCAAACGTATGAAAGTGAATTTATACATTTTCTTTGTTCTTAAGAACTGACACAAAAATAATAAACACTATTTATATATTAGATTGCTTATTTACACTAATATTTATTGGAATGGTTGGCAAAACATTGGCTAATTGCCAATTGATTCAAACTTTATAAAATGGTAAATAAGGATTTCTTTATAGTTGGTTCACATATTTTAATAATTTAGTAAATGTTTATAAATTTATGAATAAAAAAATTGTTTTCATATTTATTTCTTTATAAATTGGTAAATGAAAAATATTGCATCGTATTAGTTCGCATATTTTTATAATGTCGTAAATATAAAATTATTCTTGTAAATAAATAATCGAATAAATAGTGTTTAATATTTTCGTTGTCAATTCTCAATAACATAAAAAATGTATAAATTCTCTTTCATCATATGTTAAGGTTTTATTACAATTCTACTGATTGTTTTTTTTTTTTAGACAAACATTGTTGAGGAGTAAAGGTAGTTAAAATAATAATAATAATGGTGTCAATGGAAAAAAACGTCCTTTGGACACTCCTTTTTTTTTTTTTTTTTTTCAGGCATGAAAACTCATGTCTGCCATTTTTTGGAAAGGGAGGGCATTTTCTAAGAAGAAAAGTTTCTTAAATAAATTTTGACTTTTGATTTTTTTTTATATATTTCAACTAATCACACTCCCACCAAAATCTCTCTTTAATAGACACAATGAAAACTGGTAAAAATGTTAAATTTGTTTGTTTTATTTACACTTGTTTGTTTATTAAAAGTAAATTTGGGTCATTGAGTACAAATATTAAAGGCGGCTTTTGTTGAGATTGGAAATTTGATTTCATTTCCATTTAATGATTGGTAATTGATTAGTAGTAAATCAATAATACTTATTGATAATGTTTTGCATAGATGTTTCATTTATTTCATCTTTTTTAGGGACATCTTGCTTTTGGTTCTTTGTTATATATATATATATATATATATATATATATATATATATATATATATATATATATAACAGATTGTTTTGCAGAAAACAAAACTATCAAACAGGATATTTCTGGAGGAAACATAACTCATTTAAGGCAAGCAGTCTTTATGATGGTGTTCAGTGTCAGGAGATAGAGCATCAATAGTGACAAATAAAATTAAATGTCTATTTATCTGTCCCAACTCCAAGTTTCATGGAAATCAGATCCACTCATTAGAAAACTAGCAAGTTTCTGCCCTCACCTGAGAAGTGGATGTAATCTCTGTGATTTGTTTATATATATATATATATATATATATATATATATATATATATATATATATTATAGCTGGCCACCTCTCTATTAGGGCAGTTAGCCAATCTCTATTGTATACGCTTGCTGAGGCACATTTGTTCAACACCCACATAGCCAACCTGTGGTTTATACTGTGGACCTTAGTTACAGTTTCTGGGAGAGAGAACTAGAATGATCAACAATCTGAACAACACCAGCACACTCAAACCCTCAGTCACGATGACTTGTGACTTTGTGCTTGCACAGCTATCGATGGCCCCCACGTGTTCAGTCTACCCAATTTCACTCACAAGGCTTGGGTCAAGGCGTGGCATGGTTTTCAGGCACTTTCCAAAGGTTCCACACACTAGGATCACCCCCTCCAGACCATTAATATCATGAAGTTTAATTCTTGACAAATCAATCATGGTGAGATTTGAACCCTGGTCTCATGGTCAGAAAGCAAACATTCTAACTACACATGCTCATATATATATATATATATATATATATATATTTTCTTTTTGTGTTTTTTTTAATGACATGGTTCCTTCATGATGTTGGCAATCATTTCTCTCCACAGTCTCCTTTTTTTTTTTTTAATCTGTGAATTGCATATGACTTTTTTGGAAAGATGGTTTGTTGCCTCTTCCATGATTTTGAATTTGGAGTTGTCCTTCTCCTTGATTGGTTGCTATCCAAGGCTAGAGCACCAAGTCTGCTATTTAACCCATAGCTGAGGAGTGAAGAGATGGATTCATGCCTTTCCCAAGGGTATTCATGCAGAAGTGAATGGAACAAGGCCAGAATTTGAACTCTGCTCAACGATTCCATTACCTGCACATCTACAGAACACATGCACGCACGCACACACACACACATATATATATATATATATATATATATATGTAATTTGGCAGCAACTTTTCTTTTAAACATGTTAAACATACAGACATTAGATGCCTTAAAATCTTGGAAGCACTACATATTAAAAGCAAAAGACCTCTTATTAATCGTATAGATTACAATATTTCTGGAAACATCCTTCAATGTTTATAATATATTTAAATTTTAAATTTTATAACATATTCTTCGATCTTTTGGCTTGTATAATAAAAATCTTTTTCACGCCGTCACATGATTAAAAATCTTCGCCATGCACGTGATAACATCATCGCGTTTTTTGAAATTAAAAGGATTTTGTAACGTTTATTTAGTTTGTAAAAAAATGTAGCAACATGATTCCACTACAAGACAATTGGCAAATGTTTTTAAAAAATTTTGACTAAAAATTTTGACCCTGAAGATGAACAATGATGTTCGAAAGTACTTGGTTATTGTACGGACAATATTTATTTCGATATAATTTTCAAATAAAAAGTCTCATTAGAAAATATGAGAAAAT
>OZ038514.1:8110401-8147901 GCA_964036315.1 Acanthosepion esculentum
TATGAATTATCGAATGAAACTGTATATGCATATCGACTATTGTAGACGTAATGTGACATAATATATATTATTTTCAATTTGATTCTGAAATTCTCAATGAGGTCTTAGAATATAGACATTTTCTTTCTTTTTCTCTCATAGGAAAATTGCATGAGAGTGGCCATTTTGTATTAGTGGCCAACCTCCTCAGAAACACTACTACTCCTACTCCTCCTACTTCTACTACTACTACTACTACTACTACTACTACTTCGTCATAGCCGACATAATTGATCTCTGTTGTACGTATATGCTATATATTATGCATCTGTTCGATTGAAACCCCGATTTAATTTCAATTTTTTTTCTTTTGGTCTGAATGCCATGAAATGCATGACAAAGCCTGTGCCCCCCAAATCACCATGGTTATGTTTGTTGTTGTTGTTGTTTCCCCCCCATCCCAGTCTTTCCTTGTAGTGACATTCTGCCTCCTCTCTCGTGTTCTTATGTAGCACCATATTGCAAGAGAAAATGAAGTAGGCCGAGCGTTCTCTACTTTTTGGCATTCTTCATGTTTTTTCGTTGTTCAACAGAAAAAAAAAGTGGTTGGGTAGTTTTTTGATTGTATAGCATGGCACCCTCTGCAAAAAAAAAAAAAAAAATTTTAAAGTTGTAAAAAAAAAAGAAAAAGAAAGAAATTAATCATAATAATGGGAGAAGTTGAGGCTGAAAATTTGGGCTGAAATGCTGACATTTTTTTTAATTCCCTGACACACAGTAACCCCTTGCATCTTAGTGGCTTTATTGCCTTACTTGGGGTGAAATGATTAAAAGGAAAAAAAAAAAAAAAATGAAGACTTCCGTATCAGCTTCTCTCTCTGTAATGACCAATTATTTTGGCTAAAGCTGATTGGCCAGATTTACTTTTTGTTGTTGTTGCTGTTGTTATTGAGACCCTCACTTAAAAGTCTGACCAAATATATATCTGATTTCTCTACTGTTTTGAGGGAGGGTCCACAATTAACGATTCTCTTTCACTGTTGTGACTTAAATCTGCTAAGCACTGGTTTGAACTCTTAGCAAAGATTTTCAATTTTTCTTTCTTTTTGTGGCATGTTTGTTTTTTTTTTTTATTTATATTGGAATCAAAATTTGTTCGTTGATTCCCAGTTTGCTTGTATCAATACACTGGCCTTCCCAATCACTGATCGAAATGTTAATCAATATCTATCTTTAAGTGCCATGACCTCTTAAGGATGTAGGTGATCATGGCACTCCACAACTTCTTTTTTCTTTAATATTTATAAATTGTGCATTGTCGTGATTTTTACTTGCGAAAGATAATGGACTGGTTTTTGATAATCTTCTCTAGAGTTTTGAATCCAGATTTGTTGGTCTTCTAGACTGGTTGCCAACCAAGGCTAGAGATTAGTCTTCACTGCTATTTAACCCATAGCTATTAGTGTGAAGTGAATATAACCAGCTTCAACTGGAATTTGAACTTTGTTCTCCAATTTTATTTTTTGTGCTATTAAAAAATAATTATTTACATTATTTATATTTGGTCGATTGTCCTTGTCTTCTATGGTAAACTTGAAGCCTTAAACCTAATCAAACTATTAGGTTTAAGGCTCCAGGTTTACCACAGAGAATTGTCCTACAGGACTACAGTAGATAAAAATGTTGGTTCATGAATTTGGTGATATAGTAATTGTGAGTTCAATCCCTGGTCTGGGCAGTATTTACTTGGACTCAATGGAAACAGTGTGTGCAATAACTGACCAATACTGAAAATAAGAACTAGATGAAATATCCCACAGTGGAATGATGTCTACCCCCAAAGAGTTCATTTTAGAATTCCCTACAGGTTACCCAGATTGATTTACACCTGAGACAGGCTGGAGGGCACGATGGTTGAACAAAGATGAGGAAAATAGTCCAAATATAAATGGTGTAAATAATGATGACTCTTCCTCCTAGAAAATCAGACGGAAACCAGTCATCCTGTTAATCAATTTATCCATATTGATTCTTGGAGTGGAAGGTTTATCAATAAATTAAATCAATGTCATCTTTTATTTCTTCCTCCATTGTATTTTTTCTGTACAGATTGAAAAGCTTCTTATGTTTATGAAGAAATATCTTTGCACAAAGTAAAGAAAAGTTAAGTTTCCAACTTGTAAAATAAAAACTTTTTGCACTAGGGAGGAAAAAGTAAAAAGGATTTTTAACTTCAAAAAGAAGTTTTACAACATGTCACCAAAAAAAACTCTAGTTTTGCTTACCAAAATGTGACCAAGGCATAAAGAAATTAGTGGCCTAGTCATTTTACAGCAACAAAAAACAACAGAGCAAACAAGTTTTTTTTTTTTTCTATTGAATGTACGAGCTGAATACCTGTCCTATGAACAGAGTTGTTATAGAAGTTCTCTTACCTGATGAGGACTATCTACAAATAAAAAAAAAATGTTCACTTTGAAATTCCCTGAAGGTTACTTGAATCGACAATCACCTTATGAAGACTGGAGAACAGAACAGCTGAAACATTGTGGGAACAATAGTCTGCATGTAGACAATATAAATGCTTCTCTTACCTCTAAAAAATTTTCTTCATAAATATTTTCAGCAAGACGTCTGTTTTATAAATTTCTTTTTGTCATTAAGACTGCTTGAATTTCCTACTCTGGTGGAGATAACCACATACTGAGCTGACCATGACAAAAACATTTGAGTCAATTTCTAACATTGATGTCTCAATTTCTGAGATGAGGAGTTATCATCATTTACACTATTTATATTCAGACTATTGTCCTCATCTTTGTTGCTATTATTACAATGTTTCAACCATTGTGGCCTCCGGCCTTCATCAGGTGTCTTCTGTTATCATGTATGGCAGGAAAGGGGTAGTCATTAGCCTCCTTGGACTGAAGTGAAAATACTGGATAAGAAAGAACACTGGAGAGTGAAACATCTGGAAGAATCAACATATAGGGTAGGCTTTGAGGCTTAGCGTAGAACTGAATACAGTATGGGTGATAACAAAGACAATGGTTCCAAATATAAATACTGCAAATAATTCTAGCATTTATATGAAGATGTGCAGTTCAGAATCGGAAATCAAAATGTCAAGTTCAAATTTCACCTGGGTTCATTACATTTACTTATGTGCAAATACCCTTGGGAAAGGTATGAATCCATCTCCTTCCCCCAGCTATGGGTTAAATAGTAGGACTTGTATCTGGAAAAATCATTGTTATTCTAAAAAAAAAAATTGTTAATGTGAAAAAAAAAAAAAATCTAATCCGAAATGTTTCAGCATTAAATGACCGACAAAGGGTTGATAAACCATAAATAAAACAATTACATTAAATAACAAAAATTAATTCAGCAAACTTACTCTTAAGAAAATTTAATTAAACAGATTGTTTTGACATTTAGTTAATTCTATAAAATTCTTTTGTTCAACCAAATTTGTAGCCATGTGAAATAGAAGATAAGAACGATACTGATTTTGAACACTATAGGGTTTCTTACTTAAAACTAAGTTTTTACAAGATATATATAAATTCTGTCTCTACAGACATGATGAATTTAAAACAAACTTTATCAACAGAAAAATTGCTTTTTAAATTTGAATTAAAAACAGAAATATTTATTAAAATAGCCTTTTAAAAAAGGCTATGCATACTAAATATTACTGCTACTGTTGAAAGTTCCATTTGTTATATATATATATATATATATATATATATATATATATATATATATATATATATATATAAATAAAAAGAACAATATTTGCTTGAAGATAAAATGAAACTAATGCTTTTAATTTAATTATATAATTAACTTTGAAGTTTTTAGCTTCCATTATTGAAACATGGTTATTACTGTGTAGCAAAGAATGCATATTTTAAATCAGTTAATTTATAATATAGTGTAATCTGGATATAAGAGAGTTGTCGGGACAGGATAAGTCTCTTATATCCGGGTTTCTCTTATATCCGGGTTTGGTCTATTATATATACATTAACACAGGCTCTAATTTGGGACCAGACAATCTCTCTTATATCCGGGTTTCTCTTATATCCGGGTTTGGTCTATTATATATACATTAAGACAGGCTCTAATTTGGGACCAGAGAAGAGCTCTCTTATATCCGGGTTTAGTCTGTTATATATACATTAACACAGGCTCTAATTTGGGACCAGATAAAAACTCTCTTATATCCGGGTTTCTCTTATATCCGGGTTTTGTCTATTATATATATACATTAACACAGGCTCTAATTTGGGACCAGAGACTATCTCTCTTATATCCGGGTTTGGTCTATTATATATACATTAACACAGGCTCTAATTTGGGACCAGTGAAAAGCTCTCTTATATCCGGGTTTGGTCTATTATATATATACATTAACACAGGCTCTAATTTTGGACCAGAGACAAGCTCTCTTATATCCGGGTTTGGTCTATTATATATACATTAACACAGGCTCTAATTTGGGACCAGAGAAAATCTCTCTTATACCCGGGTTTCTCTTATACCCGGGTTTATCTTATATCCGGGTTTGGTCTATTATATATACATTAACACAGGCTCTAATTTGGGACCAGAGACTATCTCTCTTATATCCGGGTTTCTCTTATATCCGGGTTTGGTCTATTATATATACATTAATACAGGCTCTAATTTGGGAGCAGAGAAAATCTCTTATATCCGGGTTTCTCTTATATCCGGGTTTGGTCTATTATATATACATTAAGACAGGCTCTAATTTGGGACCAGAGAAGATCTCTCTTATATCAGGGTCTCTTATATCTGGGTTACACTATATATATATATATATATATACATACACACACACACACACTCACCAGAAGCACAACTATGAGTTTCATGCACAATGCAATTGTCAGGTGCTGACTGAAAACAGTTGTGCTACCACTGAGAAAAAATCTGCATAGTTATGGTTATTAGGTTGGTGCAAAAATAATGTCGTTTTTGACGTTCAACTTCATGTGAGAAAACAACATTATTTTTGCACCAACCTAATATATAAAGTATAGCTCTGTTATTCTATATAAAGCATTATTTTATTAGCAACAGCACTTAATAAGCGAGATACATATATATATATATATATATATATATATATATATATATATATATATATATATATAGGTGTGTGTGTATTTAGGCAGCAAATTTTCTTTTAGGCATGTCTGATTAAATAAATTAGAGACATTATGTCTGCTTATTTTTAACATAATCCGTTCATACTTCCATGTATTACAATTAAATGATGTAAGCTGTCATTAGTTACTTCAATCACCTGGCAATTTAAACGTGGCCTTTTGTAAAAGGTTATTCATAAGTATGAACAGATTATGTTAAATATAAGCAGACATAAAATCTTTAATTTATTTTATATATATATATATATATATATTTTATTACTTTAAATGTTATTTTTAGTGGATCCCTGTATCTAGTAGGCACTCTGTTTATTAAAAAGGATATTTATTTTCATCTACTGGCCTGAAAGAAAAAAATGTTATCTCCAGCAGGATTTGAAGGTGTGTCTTCCTTTGCCAGAGAATGCATATTTTTCTTTAATAAGATTTCTTGACTATTCAGACAAAAGTAAATATACTGTTTAATAAATAAATGGGGCTTCTACTCAAATATGGGTATCCCCTAAAATAACATTTAAAGTGATAAAATCTTTCAGATTAGTAAATAAAAAATCCATTACTATATAAAAGTGGACATTGAGGTCAACACCAGGTGGTGACAGTCTATTTCATGCTTGAACGCAATCGTCAGATCATATAAGGTTGGTAAACATACCTTATATATTAATATAGGCTATTTCATCCTACCGATATAAGGTGGAAGACACACAGACAAAATTTAGCCTTCTAAGAATTTATAAAATATTATACAATGACGTGACTTGATCAGATTTGTGATAAAAATGAAAAATATATTTCCCTTTTTCACATTTTCATGTTCCAAAATCTTTTGTTCTGCTAAATTCATCGTCTCTTCTAGTGGAAAGTTGGAGAATAAACTCTATTGAAAGAAATTAAGTGTCCCATCTTATTCATTTAATTCTTTTAACGTCATAAAATAATCTAACACAATGGTTGTCAACCGGTGGTCCATGGACCACTGGTGGTCCATGGACCACTGGTGGTCCATGCAAAATTTTAGATGGTTTGCAGAAAAATTGGGGCATTATTTGAATTTTTATGAAGCTTCATATTAAAAAATGATGAGTAACAAAACATATTATGAATGGTATATATGTTCAAGACCTTATGTAATCCTGAAATAAACCCGAGGACACAAGTAAAGAGCGTCCTGGGTGTGACGATAAACTACATCCACGTCCTGGGTGTAACTATGGACTATGTCCAACAGCAAGGCCTCTGATAATACGTTTTTGAAAAAATAATGTTGACAGCTGTATGTTTTTTTTTAAATATTACCAGCTATACTTTTTTTTTTTTTTTTTTTTTTTTTAAAGAATAGTGTTGCCGGCTATACGTTTTTGAAAAATAATATTACCAGCTGTGTGTTTTTGGGGAAAATAATATTACCAGCTGTACGCTTTTGAAAAATATTACCAGCTGTACGCTTTTGAAAAATATTACCAGCTGTACACTTTTGAAAAATATTACCAGCTATACGTTTTAAAAAAAATAATATTACCGGCTATACGTTTTTGAAAAAATAATATTACCGGCTATACGTTTTTGGAAAAATAATATTACCAGCTAAACGTTTTTGAAAAAATAATATTACCAGCTATACGCTTTTGAAAAAATATTACCAGCTATACATTTTTTAAAAAATAATATTATCAGCCTTACGTTTTAGGAAAAATAGTATTACCAGCTGTATGTTTTTGAAAAATAGTATTACCAGCTGTCCATTTTGGAAAAATAGTATTACCAGCTATACATTTTTGAGGAAAAAAAATATTAACAGAAACAGATTTTTGACAAAACAAAAATATTACCAAAAAAAAAAAAGAAAAAAGTTGTCAGCATTAAATGACCCATTGCGGTTGATGTGCCGTAAAACAAAAACCAAACCAAACAAGTAAACAAATGTGACACCATCCAGCATTATTATAAGTTAACATGACTTGCAAACTTGAAATTTTCACTTTGTTTTATTTAATTAATTTGACTTTGTTACCTTTAATGGGTGAATTTCATATTAATAAAATAAAAGTTTTATTATTATTATTATTATTATATAAATGCATTTACCTTTTTTTTTCTAAATTCATATTAGTGGTCTGCCAAATTTAAAATGATGAATTTAGTGGTCCATGAAGTTCAAAAGGATGGTGACCTGCTGTTTTAACACACAATGTTTAGCATTAATACATGGTTCTGGTAAATCCCCGAGATATTTAGCTATGCTGGTCAAACTCTATGCCTCCAGGCAGAGAGGATCCTCAAATGAGGCTATGCCAAAAGGCAGACTCTCATCTTGGGGAAAAAGCTACCTGATAAATCCCTGAGATATTTAGCTATGCTGGTCAAACTCTATGCCTCCAGGCAGAGAGGATCCTCAAATGAGGCTATGCCAAAAAGCAGAATCTCATCTTGGGGAAAAAGCTACCTGACCCTGTTTTATAAGGTGTCTATGGGTAATTTTTGACCAAGCATATCAGCTTGGAATACCCCACGTTAAACTCGGCCTCGTGCCACATCGGAACCAATGGTGGGGTAGGTAAATATTTACTCATATTTAGCAAGATAAGAGTTGAATGAATTGACAGTCTATAATAGGTCGTAATTAGAGTATTTTATCCTGATCCTTAATTTTTAGACACTTTAGGGCTTCCATACAAATATTGTGGAATTAATCTTGTATAATTTTTGTTTTTAATCATTTCACCCCTAGCAAGGCAATAAAGCCACTAAGTGGCAAGGGAATGAATGAGTGTGAAAGAAAATGAGAAAAATAAAAAAACATTAAGGAGAGAGGACAAGAAAAGAATGGGTTAAGATGAGAGAAGATAACAACTGACATTGTATTTAAATTTTTGAAGGTCAAAGTTGATTGGAAAGCAAGAAGCCAGAAGAGAGTTCCACAAGCAAGAAGTGAGAGAGAAGAAACTGTCAGCATAGAACTTAGGGTTACATAGAACCACTTCACCTGTAAAATGATGAGACCTATCTGCCAATCTAGTATCGCACTTAAATTCCATCAAGTCTAGGTACCAAAGAAGAAAGCTCATCAGAATAATTACCATGAAATTTTTTATAGAAAAGGCACAGGGAAGCTACATTATACCATTGGAAAAGGGACTGAAGCCAAGATGCCAGGTCAGGACCAATAACATTGCAGATTCTTCTTTGGATTTTATCAAGAATTTCTAAATACATAGAAGAAGCACCAGGTCAAATATGGCAGCAATATTCAATGCATGGATGAATGATAGGCTTAAAAATTCACTCGTACAACACGGTGCACCAACTTTCCTAGCAGAAAACCTTGCAATTGATTCAATATAATCATTCCATTTCATGTCAGCTGAAAATGTTAACCTGAGATGGCAAAATGAATCACTCTCCTGAAACTTGGTAAATGTCTTGGGCAATTTATTAGAACCATGTATAATTAATAAATATCATATATAGCTTCTTTTACAATGTTAAAAAAATTAAATGGTCTTGACAATCTGGGACATTTTTTTTTTTTTAAAATAGTTTATTCACCAATATTCCACTAGATGAGATGATAAATTTCATTTGATTTAACTGTTTTTTTTTCTTTTTTGTAGGGGTCTTAAACCAAGTAAACTCTTTCCTTTTTAGGTTTTTAAATGACAGTTTGCCCAATGGAAAACAACTTTAGTTTATAAATGTTCAAGAATATTCCTGAATGTCAAAATTTGCCTAAATTTGTTCCTTGGCCTCTCAAAAGAAATGTATATTTATTTAACCTGTGTGAAGTAACAAGTTCTTGAATTTATAATATATACATCTGCTTATTTTAATTCAATGAATAAATGATTAAATTAAAACAGTAACCCTAGGCCTAATTGTTATCCAAATTGGGCCAAGGAAGGACACCATTGTTGGCCCGTGCTTTTGGCCTTAATTCAGCCCTAGTTCTACTTCTCTTTCTCCAGGTTCTGGTTTCATTAACAGGGACTTCAAGGCCTCATTAGCAGGAATTGTAGGTTTTTGTTTGTTTTTATTTTTTGGAATAACATAAGCGAAAATGAAATATTAAAATGAATGAAAAATGTGGAACAAACAATAACATAATTTCAGAGCTTTCATGCCAGATAGACTTTTTTAATTGATTGCTTGATAATTTTAATTAATATTGTTTTCTCTTGGCCCAATGACCAGTTTCAGATTAGGATCTGTAAGTATTTTGTTGTTTTTGTTGTTGTAAATTACAAACCTTCTTTGAAACACAAATATTTACAAACTGTAAATTGTTTAAATGTGATTTATTCTATCATTTATTGAACAAAATGTAGTTTTGTGGTCGAGTGGTTAAAATATTTGCTTTCTGACCAAGAGACCCAGGTCTGAGTCTCACCAGGTCAGTTTGGCAGGGAAGTGACTTCTCAGCATGAAGCACCATTGGAAAGTGCCAGAAAACTGTTCCCTAGCATGAAGTTGCAAGTCATTGTGACCGAGGGTCTGAGCGTACTAGCTTTGTTTGAACTACTCTCACAGAAACTGTAACGAAGGTCTGCTCAGCGTAATTTGTTTTTTTTTAGTTAACTCACCCCAATCAGGGCGATGACACCACTAAGACGCAAAGGGCTACTGGGACGGGAAGAGAATTGAAAAGGACTTTAGAGGGCACCGGCGGCCCAATCCTAAATGGGAAACAAGGAATAAACCTTTGCTTCTGTTCAAAAGACCAGGGAGGTTTGTGAACCGGACGATTTGAACAAACATACATGTGCCTGAGCAGGCGCCTGCAGCAGGGATTTGCTAGCTAGCCTATCATGTTGGTGTGCTTGGAAACAAGAAGATGCCCATTATTGAATTGAGGTAGTATAAAAAGAGGGAAGAAATTTTTAGTACAAGATTCGTGTGAATTGAAAGCATATTCTCTCACTGACAAGAAACTTTCACGGAAAACCAATGTTGGAACATTCACTTGAAAAAAAAAAAGAATTATTCATACAATCCCCAAAATATTTTGGCTTCAAGTAAACCACAAAGGGTTGGTAAACCATTAAAAGCAAATCAATCAACAGCTATGCAGCCTTGTGGGTGATGAATTATGTTCCAGTCTACAGTCACTTTCTGTTGTAGCATATCTACAGACGATAATGGGTATGTCCCTATTCACATAAATGTTGATCTGCAGTTGGAGATTCATCTCCAGCTGTGCTGGTCAAACTCTCTGCCTCCGGGCAGAGAGGATTCCCAGATGAGGCTATGTCGAAGGGCAGTGTCCGTCTTGGGAAACAGCTACCCAACCCCCATTTCATACAGGATCTACGGGGAATTTTTGGTCTCGTGCCACATCTGACCACGTGGGGTGGTTGGTAGATATCCTGTAGTTGGAGATTCATTGCGGAATTCACTAGACTCACTTCTAGCAGTTGACTACTACTTCTACACACCACTAATGAATCTTATGTGTGTTGTTCTTGTCCTAAGTACTATCGTTCATTACCAACCTTCATCAACCGACTTAGCAAATGACAGATTCTTTTTTTTTTCTGCAGGCTGAGAACTTTTCAGCAGTTCCTTATATATATATATATATATATTACACAACAAAATCCAAAATTACCTCATATGGGGGTGTGGGGGATAGATCTATTTCACCTTACATGAAGTACATCAGTTTTATTCAACCCCAGTGTATAAACAGTCTATACACACGGGTTGAATAAGACTGACATACTTCACGTCGGTTGAAATAGATCTATCCCCCCCCACCCCCATATGAGGTAATTTTGGATTTTGTTGTGTAATATATATATATAAGGAACTGCTGAAAAGTTCTCAGCCTGCAGAAAAAAAAAAAAAAAAAAGAACCTGTCATTTGCTAAGTCGGTTGATCCAAGAACTTTTCAATGTCTTTTTGTGTGTGTAAATTTTTTTTTACATCACCAAAAGAGTCCCCTACATAGGAAAAGACAAATTCCACTTTCTTTTTCCCATCGTGTATTACTGACTATCTATTATTATTATTATTTCCTTTGATTTCTGTTGTATACACATTTCCTTCTGGGTTCCCACTAGAGACCTAAGTTTAGAAAGGGCAACATTATTATTATTATTATTAGTATTATTATTATTATTTTTATTATTATTATTATTAATAATAATAATAATAATAATAGTAGTAGGCTTAAGTTGGTTTAAGATTCCGAGATGAAGCCTTTTCATTATTTCTTATATTTTTTAATTATATTTTAACGAGTGTCTTGACCTTTTGTCTTAATTTATTCCATGCTATATTGTTGATTACCTAGTAATAGTAGTGGTAATACCTTTTAAGTTGGCTTGTGATTCTGAAATCAAGTTCCACATTTTATTTTTATTCATTTTGATGAGTTTTTCATCTTTTTCTTACTTTATTCCATGCTGTATTGTTGATTACCTAGTAGTAGTAGTAGTACTAGTTGTAGTAACACCCTTTTAGTTGGTTTGTGATTCTGAAATGAAGTCTTTTCATTATGCCACATATTTTATTATTTATGTGCAATTGTTTTATTTTATTGTCCACATGCATAATTGTCAAAGACAGCCGCCAAAATTATTCAAAATTGCTTTTAAGAGATTAAAGTTGCTGCAAAGTTCATGGGTCATTCGTAATTTTGGGATCTGATCATAAAAAATTATTTTTCCCAACAAAGGTGGGTATTTGTAATTCCATAATTTTTAAAAACGATTTTCATGTTCGTTTGTTTTTGTCTTTTATGCAACTTTTTCTTTTGACGGATGATTTAATACGAGTAGCGGATACTTTAATACGAGTAGCGGATACTTTAATACGAGTAGCGGATACTTTAATACGAGTAGCGGATACTTTAATACGAGTAGCGGATACTTTAATACGAGTAGCGGATACTTTATTCTGCGTGGCTGTTAAATTCTAAAGGATTTGAAATAAGATGAAAATAAAAAAAAGGAAAAACAAAACTATGAAATGAATCCTGAAAACTGTATGAAGGTAAAAAAACTGTTTTAGAATTGAAAACATTTAAAAACTATTTTTTTTTTCTTTCTTTTATGCAAAAAATTTCTGTTTTGCTCTGAAATATTTAAAAGTTTTGGCTTTTATGCCTACAAATATCTCCATGATTCGGTTAATATTTTAATAGAGGATAATTGTAAATAAACACTGAAAAATTACAAAACCAAAAATACTCCTATTTACTTGTTTATTGATCAAATATTGATTACCTACATAAGTACGTTCTTCAGACTTGTTTTTATTCCCTCTCTGGATGATAGACCATCCTGGGTATGATGATAAACTACATCCGGCAGCAAGGCCTCTGATCAGGATATCTTCATGATTCTGTTAATATTTTAATAGAGGATAATTGTAAATAAACACTGAAAAATTACAAAACCAAAAATACTCCTATTTACTTGTTTATTGATCAAATATTGATTACCTACATAAGTACGTTCTTCAGACTTGTTTTTATTCCCTCTCTGGATGATAGACCATCCTGGGTATGATGATAAACTACATCCGGCAGCAAGGCCTCTGATCAGGAGGTTTTGAGAAGCATGGAACCACCTCTTAATTGCTGTTGTTCCCAGGTCCACTCTGACCTGGCGTGGTAGCACTTGTTAGGATCCCAGCTATGGGGAAATAATTAACCCCACCCCAAAAGGGGTCAAACCACTATGAAAGTAGAAATATAGATTTTTATAGTAAAAAAAAAAAAGAAAAAAAAGAAAAAGCAATACATTTTTGAAAAAAAAAAAAAATATTACCAGCAATAGATTTGACAAAAATAAATCAATGAAATCTGATCTTCTAAGAACTGATTTCTTACAAAGACTACATTCTATTCATATGAACCTATTCTAAAAATCTTGTCAGCATTAAATAACCCGTTGAGGCTGAAATGCTGTAAACAAAATAAACCAAACGACGGTAAAGCTGCACAATAGAAATGCAGAGAATTTACTATGGCCACAAAATGGGGGATCTCTTTCTAAATTGGTTCAAATATTGATTACTTACACAAGCATTATTTATATGTGCGTTATTATCCTCATCTTTGTTGTTGTCATCACAACGTTTCGGCTGTTGTGCTCTCTGGCTTTCATCAGGTGTATGTCAATCCAGATAACCTACAAGGAATTTGGAACAGAACCCTTTATTTAATCTCTGTGGATAGATTTTGTTCTCATTTCCCTTGTAGTTTAAATAAGGTGTTCAGTTTGAAATTCTCTGTATGTTACCCAGGTCAACATACACCTGATGAAGGTTGGAGAGTACAATGGCCGAAATGTTGTGATAACTCCTCATCCCAGAAATTCAAACAGAAACTACTTAAGCATGTTTCCCAGATTTACTTTTTCGCAGAACTAGAGAAACGTAAAGCTTACAGCCATATCACTTTGAAACTACCAGTTCCCATATGATCACCAAAGTTAAGCAATGTCGAGCCTGGTCAGTACCTAGATGGTTGACAACTTGGGTATACCAGATGTGCAGCACGAAGTCACAAGTCATCATGGCCGAGGGCTTGAGCGTGCTGGCCTTGTTCAGATTGTTGAACATGCTAGATAACACACTCTCTCCCAGAAACTGTAACTAAGGTCTGCTCAGCATAGTTGCAGTATAAACCACAGGTGGGCTCTGTGGGTGTTGAATAAACGTAAATGCACCTGAGCAAGTGTCTGCAACAGGGATTGGCTAGCCACCCTAGTAGACAGCTATACATACCAGGTGTTCCATAAGCTTTAGATGCACAGGTGGTGTAATGAATTTTTAATCGGAGAGCAGAGTTCCAATTCCTGTTGGGTTCGTTATATTCACTTATGCACAAATACCCTTGAGAAAGGTATGAATCCACCTCTTCTATCCCCAGCTATGGGTTAATTAGTTAGAATTGTATCACTAAATAATCATTTATCACTAAATCATTATCTTCAAGAAAAAACATTCTTACAATCTAAAAATATTTTCTGGCTTTAAATAACCTACAAAGGTTTGACAAATCAATTTAGAAATGTAGAGAATTTTCTGTGGCCATAAATTGGGTGATGAGTTTATAAAATGATTCTAATATAGAATTGATCCCCCACTTTATATCCACATTACACATTCATGTTTGTTAATCCAATATTGATTGCCTACACAAGACTGCTTTTCAGATTTACATTTCATTCTCTCTGGACTATAGAAATGTTATAGAAACTTGCATATTCATAAAATGAGGGATCAGTTTTAAACTAATTGTAATGCAAAAATGATCCCCCACTTTATACCAGCATTATTTTTTCTTGTTAATCAAGTATCAGTTACCTCCAAGCATCTTTTTTCAGAGCTATTTTCATCCTTTACGTTTTAAAAGTTCCTGGTGAGCAAGTTTTATTTTATTGTTTTTTGTTATTTTCTAGTTGTCTTTGAATATTGTCGGCGTTTTGTTGTCTTGAAGTCTCCAGTAAATTTATGGTTCTGTAGTTTTGTACTTTTAGTGGAATTATCCTGTCGCCAAAATAGTTTACTTTTGTTTATTATTGTTATTATTATTTCGTTCTGCTTGGTGCATTTATTTTAAAAGTATTGACTCCATTTTCTTCATTGGACCGTTTCTACCTTAAAAAATACTGGGCTGGGTAGTAGAGACTTAGACTTGGTGGAAATAGGGCAACGCAATAACCGAAAAGTACTAATAAAGGGTTCCGTTAAAAATTCTCTGAAGGTTATGATGGACATATGAAGAAGGCTGGAAGGTAAAATGCAGTCGAACTTCTTCCTTACAATTGGAATACAGAGGAGATGTTGGTGATACATCTCTGTAGACATATAGCATGTCTAGTCCTAGCTGTGAATTTCTGAACTGATGGAACTCATCTAAACATCTGCCCTGAGAATCAGCAGCAACATGTGGAAAAGAGGAGGAGGCAGAATTCAAATTAAGCCATTCCCTACAAGAGAGTGTCAGCCATTCCCTACAAGAGAGTGTCAGCCATTCCCTACAAGAGAGTGTCAGCCATTCCCTACAAGAGAGTGTCAGCCATTCCCTACAAGACAGTGTCAGCCATTCCCTACAAGACAGTGTCAGCCATTCCCTACAAGACAGTGTCAGCCATTCCCTACAAGACAGTGTCAGCCATTCCCTACAAGACAGTGTCAGCCATTCCCTACAAGACAGTGTCAGCCATTCCCTACAAGACAGTGTCAGCCATTCCCTACAAGACAGTGTCAGCCATTCCCTACAAGACAGTGTCAGCCATTCCCTACAAGACAGTGTCAGCCATTCCCTACAAGACAGTGTCAGCCATTCCCTACAAGAGAGTGTCAGCCATTCCCTACAAGACAGTGTCAGCCATTCCCTACAAGACAGTGTCAGCCATTCCCTACAAGACAGTGTCAGCCATTCCCTACAAGACAGTGTCAGCCATTCCCTACAAGACAGTGTCAGCCATTCCCTACAAGACAGTGTCAGCCATTCCCTACAAGACAGTGTCAGCCATTCCCTACAAGACAGTGTCAGCCATTCCCTACAAGACAGTGTCAGCCATTCCCTACAAGACAGTGTCAGCCATTCCCTACAAGACAGTGTCAGCCATTCCCTACAAGACAGTGTCAGCCATTCCCTACAAGACAGTGTCAGCCATTCCCTACAAGACAGTGTCAGCCATTCCCTACAAGACAGTGTCAGCCATTCCCTACAAGACAGTGTCAGCCATTCCCTACAAGACAGTGTTAGTCCTGGGTATGACAATAAACTACATCTGGCAGCAAGGCCTTTGATCAGGTGGTTTTCAGGAGCATGGAACCATCTCTTAATTGCTGTTGTTCCTAAGTCTAACATGACCCAGATGGTAAGACTTGTTAGGGTCCCACTTATGAGCAAATAGTGACCACCCCCCAAACAAAACCTTATGAAAGTATAAAAATACATTTTTATAGTAACAAATACCAGCAGTACATTTTATATAAACATAAATTACCAACGCTACATATTTATACTACAGGATGGGTGACAAGTTTCTATACATAGAAAAAAATTTTATGTTGGATAACCATTTTTATTTATATAATGTGCTTTATATGATTGCCATTGTTTCAAAAACATATTAATACGGGTATCCCACTGTTGATGAACAGGTATTAGCACAGTTGAAGTTATTTTTGTAATGGTGTTGGTAATATGTTCCTTGAGATGATTTATGTCTCATATCTTCACCTGATACACCATGGCCTTCAAGTGCTCCCAAAGATAGAAATCCAAGTGGGGAGAGAATTTGGCATCTTGGAGGCCACTCCACAGGATCATACCAACCAATCCAAACATCTGGAAACTGCTGATCCAAATACTGACACACCTGTTGGCCATAATGAGGTGGAGCTCCATCTTTCTTGAAGTAAACTGGGTAGCCACCTTTCTTGTTTAGCAGGGGCAGGAGAATTTCTTCTTGTAACATGTTAAGATACCTTTCTGCATTAAGATTTTCACTGACAAAAATTGGTCCAATAATTCTGTCACCCCATATCCCAATCCACACCATGTATTTTCCTATTTATGGAAACTTATGGTCCCGCCCTGTAGAATTACCAACAATACATTTTATAGCAAAATGACCAACAATACATTTTATAGCAAAATGACCAACAATACATTTTATAGCAAAATGACCAACAATACATTTTATAGCAAAATGACCAACAATACATTTTATAGCAAAATGACCAACAATACATTTTATAGCAAAATGACCAACAATACATTTTATAGCAAAATGACCAACAATACATTTTATAGCAAAATGACCAACAATACATTTTATAGCAAAATGACCAACAATACATTTTATAGCAAAATGACCAACAATACATTTTATAGCAAAATGACCAACAATACATTTTATTTGTAGTTGAAGGCAAACAATTGTGTTCAAGGTATGAAGCCATAAAGTCATGTTCAAAATATTTGGATTCTGGCATTGAATGATCCATGGAGGTTGATGTGCTGTTAAACAGAATCAACCAACCAACATGGAAGAATTCTTTTACAACATTAATCCATATATTCTACAATTTCTTATGCCTCTATTAATCATGTCCACATGTATATGCACAAAAGCTGAGTATCATCTACCATGTATTCAATTGCAAAAGCAGAATAACATCTATCATTTTTATGACTTCAAAGTGCCCAAGAAAATTAAATTTCAACATTAAATGACCCATAACAAGTTGATATGCCGTTAAACAAACAAAAAAATTAAGATGGAAATAAAACATTTTTAAAAAAAGAGTAATAAATACCTTCTATTGAGATCCAAGGAATTTTTTATTAAGGTTTTTTATTATTATTATTTATTTCTAATGAGGGCATCTCTTATTCAGAAAAATAATCTATGATGCTTTTCTTGCTAAGGTTGAATGTTATAATTTAGGATGTGAGTACCATGTTGGATGATCTAAGATCTCCACCTTTCTGCAGAAAAAATCTTGTTTGATATGATACATCAGATGTTACTGGAACTTCATCTTTGCTATTTGACTCTGTTCAGGTGAGATACCTGGTCATCATGAGTTCAATTAGGTCAGGTTGTAAAAAATAGGTCATTCTCTGGCTCAGTAGAAAAGACCAGGTTTATCACAAGGATGAATTGACAGAATTAATCCTCCTAACATGGAAAAAGGAATAAGAACAATCTACCCTTGTGAATTGAATAAAGGGTACATTTCAAAATTTCCAGGTTACCTAGGGCAGTAAAAGTAATGACCCAGATGATGACACTAATCCAAACAAAACAGTGTATATTTTTTATGCATTTATTACAAATTTATGAGATTCTTATAGGAGTGGGTAGTGTGAGATACTTGTATATTATCTATACGACCTAAACCATTTCTTTGGAATAATTCAAGCTTTTAAAAAAATCTTCATTCCATCAGCAATCATATCCAAGCTCTTTTCAAAGTGAAAACTCCACTTGTAAAAATGTCAGTTTTATTAAGAGACCTTTGATACCCTCCCCTAATTCATTTTTCCCCTCTAAATAATTACCCAAGACTTTGAGGTTTGGGGTTGGTTGTTCTTTTGGTTTTTTTCTACACATTCTACAAAATATTGAATAGAAATCATTCCTCTTAAAATAATGTTTCTTCATTTTGGTTTCGATATTGATGAAGACAATTGATTTTTCAAACCCAGAATAAAATCAGACTTGATAATGTTTAATATTTTTTCTGTTCATTTCTAATTTGCCTTGATTTTGACTTGGTTTGTTTGGTGATGAAAAAATGAATTTTAATGCAAAAACGTTTATCTAAAAAAAAAAATTATTAAAAGGGTTATTAAGATATTAAAAAGGGTAACACTGTGAATCAGCCAAAAGTAACCTTTGTTCTTTCAACATTTTTTTTGTTTTAAATTTTAAATTCCAATGCTCAGAAGTAAATTTGTGATCTTTGCAGACAGTCAAATGGAATGCAAGCTCTGTCCAAAGACTATTGACTATTTAGCATTAACAAAAAAAATAGCCTTAGTCCTCTTCAGAGTACGTTCCTTGGGATCTCACATACTTATCGCAGTGTTTGTTTCACTTTTTAAAAACAGTCTTTTAGGATTGCCATCAGCTGTCTCACATTCTTAATTCTGGTGCTCCCAACCACAACTTTTTCATTTTTTTTTTTTTAAGCTTTAAAATAACAGTATGAACTGCAGGTAGCCATTATTTATTCCTTTTTCCCTCCCAAAACCTTCCACAAGATAGAACCTATTTGGTCATTGTGAAGGTGATAGTTACACAGTACACAAGCTCATTTAGTCTCAATGCTGACTGAATAACTCCATGGAAGAGTGTCTGTTCTGCATGCACAGTAAGGTCCCCTCTGATTAGTTACCAAATAACATCTTGCTACTTATTCTCAAGATCACCAACGATGGTTGAATATTTAAAAAAGAAAAGAAAAGATTTAGTGTACACACACGCACACACCATGTTCTGTTAGTGTAAATATTCCATTTCTCCTTTATTCATTTCTGCCCTGGTTGCCAGATGATTGTGGTAGCATGAAACTTGAGCAGCAGCCTGAACTTTGTCTCTTTTTGAGTTGTGTTGCTGGTTAGCGTAATTGCTCTGTCACTCCAATTTAGACATTGAACACTTTTAATGTTTAGGTGTCTGACTTTCTTTTTTCCTCTTCTTCTCAGTTTTGATTTATTGGTTTTGTTTATTTTTATTTCCTTTGGTCACTTGACATGATTTGGGTTGGTTTTACCACTACTTCGGTTTGTTGTGTGTAATATATATATATAATATATATATATATATATATATATATCACTAACTTATAAATGTAAGCAGCTATACTCGTCCGGTAAAACTTTAGGTGTTTTAGCTTGTGAATGAACAAAGTAATACCTAAGGGGAAAAAAAAGGGTATATATATATATATATATATATATATATATATATATATGATGTCAACATTGATTGATGACAGTCTTTTATGCTTGAATGCAATCTTCTGGCAAGATGATTGCATTCAAGCATGAAACAGACTGTCGCCACTCAGTGTTGACATCAGTGGCTGCACTTCTTATATTTATGCATGCTCTAAACCTCTAATATTGAGCTCTTTGCCCTCTAAATATGGCATACCTTTAAATTATATTTTATATAGTCTTTATATATATATATATATATATATCAAAGTGAACATAGAAGTCAACACTTAGAGGCGACAGTCTGTTTCATGCTAGATGCAATCGTCAGGCCACTATATATATATATATATATATATATAACGTAAATCATTCAAACGAAAAACAAATACTGAAGCTAATTATATGGCGAGAATCACTCTCACAAACAATATTTAATAATAAATTACAACCAACTTCGAATCTGTTAATGAATGGTGTGATCCTTGTTCATAAATTCCGGGTTTATCTGGTCTTATTTTTTTGTACGAGCCGGCTTTCAGTCGTTCTGAACGACCATCCTCAGGTAGACATATTAGTGTGTTTTTTTTAAATTCTGAATAGTAATGCGACATCGAAAGATATTGCGGTCCGAAAGAGTGCTTTTTTATTAATGAGATATTGTTAAATGTAAGAATAATTTTGGAGCGCTGCAGTCACAACGCTAAGGTTGAATTTTTTAAATTTGAAAATTTACTATTTGGAATTTAACAAAAACACACTAATATGTCTACCTGAGGATGGTCGTTCAGAACGACTGAAAGCCGGCTCGTACAAAAAAATAAGACCAGATAAGCCCGGAATTTATGAACAAGGATCACACCATTCATTAACAGATTTGAAGTTGGTTATAATTTATTATTAAATAGTGTTTGTGAGAGTGATTCTCGCCATATAATTAGCTTCAGTATTTGTTTTTCGTTTGAATGATTTACGTTACATAAATTGAATACGCACTACAAAACCGAGATATATATATATATATATATATATATATATATATATATATATATACACACACACACATCTAATGAGCCAGGATCTATGTACCAAGGTTTGACCTAATGGATTTCCAGAGTAGCTAATACTCTGAAGATCTGTTAGGGGTAACCTTGGTAGGTAGATCCTGGCTCAATAGATTTTTTATACTTTGCTCTACTAGCGTATGAGAACCTTTTCATTTTACTTGATTGTTTTTTCGTGGGGGATCTTTTCATTTTGGCTAGGCATTGCAGTGTTGAGTGATTTTTTTTTTTTTTTTTTTTTCTTTCAACCAACATGGATGTTTTCGGTCTTTTTGTCCCTGATACCGGTTTAATATATTTTTATTTGCAAATTGTACTATCCAGGTTTTTTTCACACCAATAAGGTATAGGTGTTAAAATGATATATATATATATATATATATATATATATATATATATTATAAATTTTTAAAATATGGTTTTACCGCTACACAGTGATACCATGTTTCAGAAATGGAAGCTAAAGCCCCTGAATTTAATTTTGTTATTAAACCAAACATTTCTGAAACGTGGTTATCACTGTGTAGCGGTAAAACCATATTTTAAAAATTTATAATATTAATGCTCTGTAAATTTAAATTTACATTGAGCACTATTGTGTAAAAATAAAAATATCTATAAGAACACCGGATTTTATATCTTACTGTTCTTTCCTTTTTATTTATATATATATATATATATATATATATATAGTTTACGAAAAACTAGGTAATCCGTATGGGTAGACCCAAGGAGGATAAAATCCAGAGAGCTCAATGTAAATCAGAGCTAATAATTTAAATAAAAACCGACCACTTTAAGGTTCCATGTAATAAATTATTTCACCACAACCCTTTTAAAGGACCGCGGATCATCAGATTTTACTTCCAAAGGTTGAAACGAAAAATGAAAAGAAATTTACACATTTCTGACGGGCAGTATTAAGCATATGTAAATTAACGGAGTGAGGAAGTGAAGGGGGGAGAGAAACATGATTGAGTTAGATGTAACATTTCTATTCTTCAAATTTAACAATATATATATATATATATATATATATATATATATATATATATATATATCTATTGTGTGTATGTGAGAGGACAAAGGAATTAACACTGTATGGTGGTTGTCAGTTTTATGCCTCAATGTGATCTCCAGACCAAGATTTGAAGATCGTATAGAGGCATGATGTTGACAGTCTATATTTATAATATTCTATTCTATCTCCATTATTAGCCCCTTCCATAGTGTAGACATATATACGTTTTTACTGAGCGTGTCTTCTTCAGGTAGGGATGAATAAACATGTTCAAAAACCAGCTATGGACATGTTTATATGTCATTTATTTTATACTCAACACCCACAAAGCCCACCTGTGATTTATGCTGAGCGAACCTTAATTAAAGTTTCTAGTAGAGAGTGCATTATCTACCCTGATCAACCGTCTGTCCAAGGCCAATGTACTCAAATCCTCGGTCATAGAGACTTGTGATTTTGTGGTAGCAATGGCTCCCAAATAGTCCTGTCTACCCAATTTCACTCACTCAGCATCCTGGGTAAGACAATAAACTCTGTCCAGCAGCAAGGCCTCTGATCAGGAGGTTTTGAGGAGCGTGGAACCACCTCTTAATTGCTGGTGCTCCCAGGTCCACCCTGACCCGAGGTGGTAGCACCTGTTAGGGTTCCAGCTATGGGCAAATAAAAACACCATGAAAGTGTATAAATAGGTTGTAATACATGAAATACTTTGTAAAAAATTATTATCAGCAATACATTTTTGAAAAAAAAACTATTACCAGCAATACGTTTAAAAAAAAAAAAATACTACCGGCTATACATTTTTGGAAAAAAAATATTACCAGCTATACATTTTTTTTTTTTTTTTTAAATTATTACCAGTAATACATTTTTTGGATGAAAAGATTATTACTAGAAATAGATTTTTGACAAAACAAAATATGACCAGCAATAAAAATTTTGTTGGCATTAAATAACCCATTGAGGTTGATATGCCTTAAAACAAGCCAAAACCAAGTGAGTAATTTAAAATACTTTTTACAAAAATAAAACCATCCAAGATTGTAAATATCCTAAAAGAGGTTGGATTGTACTCAAAAATATAAGTAATTGAAAAATGGTTCAAATATATATCTATACATACACACCTTTTTTACCAAACTATCACTATAAATCTATTTCAAAATTTTGTTGGCATTAAATGACCCACTGAGGTTTTGATATGCCATAAAACAACCAACCAATTTCACTCACAAGATTTGTATCAACCAAAGGTATGGTTTTCAGGCACTTTCCAAAGGTTCCATACACTGTGGTCAGCTCCCCAAGCCAATAACATGAAGAAGTTATCTTACTGATACATCCACCACAATGAGATTTGAACCCAGGTTCGATGGTTAGAAAGGGAACATTCTGACCAGTTGACCACATGCTGATATATCCACTGCCTGGTGATTGAAAAGTGCTTCATATCATCTCCAGACCACAACTCAACAGACATCAAGTTGGATCTGGTCAAGATCCAAAAATGAACAAAGTTAATTAAAACCTACTCACATCACAGTGCTACTTATGATGTGAAACGCATCTGTTTACCTTCCTATGTCATTGGTAACAGTCACTAGGAGCATGTTGTGTTTTATTTAGCAATCAAAAGTAAACACTTTTAACACAACATTGGAAATCTGACTTGCAATTGCATAAAAATTGCAGAGACTTACACATCTACACAAAAAGAAATAGCCTGTCCAGTGGCAAAAACTGCTGGTGGTACGAAGGGTGGCAGTACTGCCTTAGCCACCAAAAGTCTAGTTAGTAATTGTTGAGGGCAAGGTATTGCACATGCTTTCACACGTATGTAGAAAAAAAAGAAAATATATATACACACACACACACATTTATATATTATTGAATTATAAAATTTATTTTCCTGAATTGTGATATCCACTCAAGTTCACTGCACCCATTTGAGCTGAAGATTGTTTTGTTTGTAATAATATCAAAAATTTTCCTAAGGTGCATATTCTTCCTCTCTCTCAAGGAAAGTGGAAAATTGATTCTATTTTTACTTAATTTCTAACTGGTTTTAAATTCATTTTTCTTTGATGTTTGTATCTGCCTATTCTTTTTTCTGACTGAACTAGATTTTTCTCTTAGTTGCTTTTCAAGACTAATTGTGAAGAAGAATTTGCAATGTTATTGGTCCTGACCTGGTATGTCGGTTTCAGTCACTTTTCCATTGCCATAACATAGCTTCCCTGTGCCTTTTCTGTAAATATTTTGATGGTCATTGTTCTGATGAACTTTCCTCTATGGTGGGATTTAATTTTTAAATGTATTTCCCCACCCTGTACATATGGGAACTAGTTAGGACTTCATAGAGACTTTGAGGTATTATGGTGACTGTAGTAAGAATAGTAAGTAAGAATGTGTTGTTTTGGTGTAAGGAATACTGTGGTATGTTTGGGTCAGTAATCATGGCTAGCTAAGTTTAAGATAAAACAGATCTTTATGGTAACTAGACTTTAAGTGCTGTGCTAGATTGACGGCAAGGTCTCATAATTTTACACTTGAAATGGCTAGATGGAACTGTAAATTCTATGCTAACAATTTCTTTAATAATAAAAAAGAAAAGTATAAAGAAACTGAATGGAATCAGCTAGACATGCCCAGCCATTTATAAAAGAAATCAAATGCCTTTTCTATAAATACTTTCATGGTAATTGTTGGGCTGAACTCTTTGCTATCATACCTAGACTTTATGAATTGAAGTACAGTACTAGATTGGCAGCAAGGTCTCATCATTTTACACTTGAAATGGCTAGATGGAACTGTAAATTCTATGCTAACAGTTTCTTTAATAATAAAAAAGAAAAGTATAAAGAAACTGAATGGAATCAGCTAGACATACCCAGCCATTTATAAAAGAAATCAAATGCCTTTCCTATAAATACTTTCATGGTAATTGTTGGGCTGAACTCTTTGCTATCATACCTAGACTTTATGAATTTAAGTACAGTACTAGATTGGCGGCAAGGTCTCATCATTTTACAGTTGAAATGGCTTGATGGAACTGTAAGTTCTATGCTAACAGTTTCTTCTATCACACTTCTCGCTTGTGGAACTCACTTGCTTTCCAGTCAATTTTGATCTTCAAAAATTTAAATGCAATGTCAATCGTTATCTTCTGTCTTAATTCTTGTTCTTTTATTGTCTTCTCTCCTTAATAGTAGTTTTTCTCATATTCTTTAACACTCAGTAACCTCTTGTATCAAAAAGAAATACCCTGTCCATAGTGGCTTTATTGCTTTGCTTGGGGAGAAATGATAAAAAAAAAAATCTCCAGTATGAAATTTCTGAAAACCTCTCTGTATAGTTCTGCCATTAGCAATACTACTGCCAAATACCAAGCTGATGTTTTGTTGAGCTTTTGTGGCATTGTAGCCTAATTTGAAATCATATAACTGTAAACATACAATGGATCCCTCACCCAGCTTTCCACTGATTGGCTAATGAAGACCCTATGTGCCTTGATTCTCATTCATGTCTGTATACACCAAAACTGGGAAAGGTTCACTGCACGTTCACAGGGAAACAATAGTTAAAAAAAAAAATGCCACAGTTAAAATGAGAACTTTAATCTTGTTTCCAATATATTTAGGTGTTTTATTCAGTGCTTTGTTTTCTCAGTCTTCGTGGGTAGGTAGGTGACGTATGGGACAACTTTTGCCATGTCACTCTTACAGTTCAATGCCCATCTACATATCATGTTGTGTAGGTGGCAAGTCAAACGGGTGGCATCAGAAGTACCCGATAGAGTGTTTGTTAATATAGTGAACAGAAATTCTCAATTTCCAGTTTTTGTTATATAGGAATAAAATGTCTCTGCCAACACTTGAGTTTAAACATAGATTGCCAGTGAGCAAACAGAGGTGATCCCATTATTGAAGTGGATCATGTGACCATAGGAGAAACACATAAGTAGGTAGTAGCATGACATCTAATTGATCTCTATTTCTACTCTATCCTCTATTACTATACGGATCACTATTCACTATACTATTTCTCTATATGGATTACTATATGGTCGTTATTTTCAAGCTAGTCTTGTCGAGCAAGTACTATTAGTCTCGACTACAATGAGCAATACAAAAGTTATGACTATTCGTTGACATCACAAAAGTTTTGTTGTCACTTGACCTCAGAAGCATTATTTATTTGCTTGTTTATTTATTCATTCCTTTCAATCAAGTGAATACCACTTAAAAGACCCAACTTCTAAGACTTTATCTGCTGGCCATAAAACATTTGAAATCAAAATAAAATCACAAGTTCTTCTTCTATGTGGGTTGACCGAATCCTGGTGTTCCGTAATACGAGCAGTAAACACTGTTTAGAATTATCATTTCTCAAGAAAAAAAAAAGCAAATACATAAATCCAGTTTTATGTGTTTGGGTTTGTTTTTTCTTAAGTTATAAAAATATCTTTAAAAAAAGAAAAAATGCTGAGGTCAATGTCAAGAGAAAAACTGCCCTTTAAACAAGTGCTTCTTAACCTTTTTCAATTGATGGACCAGTTTCTTTTTTCAAAAAACTCAAATGGACCACTCCTAATTTTAGGTTGTTTAATTTGCACACTAAAATACATAATGATTCTTTATATGAATAAAAAGTTATATATATATATATATATATATAATATAAGTATAGCACTGCATAATACATACATAATTCCAAAATTTTCAAATATAATGGGAATATGTGTAATCAAATAAAATATATTTTTTAATTCTCCGAAGTATGAATAATTTAGACACATTTTTGTGAAATGGCTACAATTTTTTTTATGGCTACAAATTCTCTGTGGACCACTAGAAATGCTATGTGGACCACCGGTGGTCCATCTGGACCACGTTGAGAATCACTGTTTTAGACCCACCGTTTTTTTGTGCGTATGAATGTTAAACTTTGCCAAATTTTCTTTTTTTTTTTTTTTTCCTCCCTTTTTATTTGGATTCATTCATTGTTTAAGAATTGGAATTTTTCTATCCAAAGACAAAATTGAGAAAAACTTATCAATTTGTTACAAATGCATTTTTGTCAGACTGATTGCAAGGAGATAATTTATTTCTCTTGACCAATTTGTTTCTTTTAAACTACAAAAATATTGTTAAACTGTTCATCATTTTTTTAATCATTAAACAAATTTAGGTTAATGTTTTTCTAATTTCACATTGTAACAGATTCTTTCTAAATAATAATAAAAAAAAAACTCTTGACAGCATAAATAACTACTTTGCTATTTACATTGTTCAGGCTGTTGTCCTCATCTTTATTGTCATATTCACAATGTTTCGACTGTTTCATGCTCTGGCTTTCTTCAGTTGATATATGTTGGGATTTTGAACTGAACCCTAAAATGTTGTTAATGCTATTATAGACATAACATTTACTTAAATATTTGTTTGTATATAATGTATAACAATAAAATATTTTAAAATAATTGTTGGACATTGTCCATTTCATAGTGTGTGACATCTCACACACATACACACACACACACATATATATATATATATATATACTCACACACACAGTTATAGAGCAAGCAGATATAATGGGCACAGAAATGAGATGGAAGTCATCACAAGTGATGCAAGGGGTGAGAAGGCAACTCTCGTCTGAGTAAGATGTGGCAATCACTATATATATATATATATATATTTACTGATTTCGGTTGCATCCAGTGATATAGACTAGTTTTTTTTTTTTTAGAGTAAATGTCATCATTCAAAGAGTAGACTTACTGCAAGGTTTTTCCTCACTTTATAAAGCTTTGAGCATCACTAGAGGATCTGTGAAATTTAAATCATAGCCAAAAAAATGTATTGAAACTCAATGAAAGTTAATAATATAAAAGAATGTACAGCTCGTTTACCACAGCTTAAAGGTTATATTCATGTCAGGCACTCCTGTCACTGTGGAATGGTGAGATAATAGCAATGGCAAAACTTGGAAAGAAGAAAGCCGCCATTATATAATTCCATTCCCAGATATTATGATTTGATCAGTCCAGGATGCAAATGACAAACTTTTGTTTCATCCCAAATTCTCTTGTGATTGTCCCCAATGTCACCCCTGTTGCATCATGAAATGCATGACACAGTGAAATATTTCATGGTTTTATTATGTTTTTTTTTTGTTTTGTTTTGTGTGTTGATGTTTCTTTCTTTGTATTGCCTGCTTGGACATTTCTCTCTTTTTATAAACTGGCTTCCATCATTGCCAAATGCTTGTGACAATAAAGAATTTGGGATTTTTCTTACTTTATTATGCTTTACCTCTCGTCCGACAGGAGACCAATGACCTGTCGTTACCATTCTATGATTCTTCTGCTAAAAGGCCATTGAAAGAAAAACCAAAGAGGAAGATTTTTTTCCGAAAGAATCGTTGAATGGTAGCAAATGACAATTATTCTATTGTTATGAAATAAGAAATTATCAAACATTTCAAATGATGTTGCTTTGGACTGTACACTCCTTTTAATTTAAAAATGAAGTTTATTTTGATCAATATTCAAAAATTTTCCTTCTATCTAAAGCTGAACACGCTTCTCCCCGTGTACTTAACAGTAGGGCCCGTGTCTGAGGCGTCCCGAAATGGTAGGGCCCGTGTCTGAGGTCTCCCGAAATGGTAGGGCCCGTGTCTGAGGTCTCCCGAAATGGTAGGGCCCGTGTCTGAGGTGTCCTGAAATAGAAGCATTGTGAATGATTAAACAATTTTTGCCTTTACTTTCATAGACTGGAGTAGGCAATATATGAAACTGAGCTTTTGTCGAATCTGCCTTCAGGTAAAGTCAGTCAGTTAAGTACCATACATGATACACGCTTGCGTTATCATCTCTCTTTCAATTTGTGGCTGACTAGACAGAAGATTTTCTCGCAGTAGGTTGTCATTTCCTTCTGCAATAGATTGGTTGCCAACTGAGTCTGTCCTGCTACTGAACTTATCGCTTGAGGGGAATAGGTATAGATTCATACCTTTCCCAAGGTGTGAGAGTGAATGCAAAGAACCTGACTGGAATTTGAACTCTGCTCTTTGGTTTCCATTTCTAACCATTAACCATCACACCACCTGCACATCCACACATTCAGTTATAATCAGATTTAAAAAAAATAAATATCTTATTGAATGGTTCTTAAACCTTTTCAAAATGTTGGCACCAACCTAGCATCCACTCCACACACAATGACCACACCCAAAAGTTACTCCACTTGTAACTGACCACGAGTCTGAATGGAAAAAGATCCACAATTCATGCTGACGTTATCCTCTACTCCACAGGCTTCAGCTGGCAGAGTTTCAAATTAATATTAATCTCAAGCCCTAGGGAGCTATCCCCCCCCCCCCAGGCAATATCTCTACTTCTGGAGGGTGGATGAGGAATCCCCAAAAGGTTAACCAGGAGGGCTTGAAAAATGTTTCTAGAATAGTGCCTTTAAACTCACATTAAACCTTGACCTTGTGTCACTTTTGGTAGCAGTAACATGGGCAACCTGAAAAACCAACATCCGGACGTTATCGTTTTATTTATGAGATACACTGTGAAGACTAGAAGCAAATAACAAATCTCAAAAGGGGAAATGGCTGAAGAAAACACATTTCAAAGAAATATATTAACAAGGAAACACTTTTCAAACAAACTGAAAGAAATGATAGAGACACACATGGTGTGTCTTAGAGGCGAATTTTAGAGTTTAGTCATCGGAAACATAATTTCAGTGTTGCCTCTTTGATGATTATTCTGTTATATTCCGTGCTAATAGGAATAAGGAATGGACAAACACGGTAGATAAATAGTAACGGGCTTATTGTAGAAACCAGTACAACAAGCGAGGAAGTAATAGGAATGTGGAATGGACAAACACGGTGGATGAATAGTAACGGGCTTATTGTAGAAACCAGTACAACAAGCGAGGAAGTAATAGGAATGTGGAAGGGACAAACACGGCGGATGAATAGTAACGGGCTTATTGTAGAAACCAGTACAACAAGCGAGGAAGTAATAGGAATGTGGAAGGGACAAACACGGCGGATGAATAGTAACGGGCTTATTGTAGAAACCAGTACAACAAGCGAGGAAGTAATAGGAATGTGGAAGGGACAAACACGGCGGATGAATAGTAACGGGCTTATTGTAGAAACCAGTACAACAAGCGAGGAAGTAATAGGAATGTGGAAGGGACAAACACGGCGGATGAATAGTAACGGGCTTATTGTAGAAACCAGTACAACAAGCGAGGAAGTAATAGGAATGTGGAAGGGACAAACACGGCGGATGAATAGTAACGGGCTTATTGTAGAAACCAGTACAACAAGCGAGGAAGTAATAGGAATGTGGAAGGGACAAACACGGCGGATGAATAGTAACGGGCTTATTGTAGAAACCAGTACAACAAGCGAGGAAGTAATAGGAATGTGGAAGGGACAAACACGGCGGATGAATAGTAACGGGCTTATTGTAGAAACCAGTACAACAAGCGAGGAAGTAATAGGAATGTGGAAGGGACAAACACGGCGGATGAATAGTAACGGGCTTATTGTAGAAACCAGTACAACAAGCGAGGAAGTAATAGGAATGTGGAAGGGACAAACACGGCGGATGAATAGTAACGGGCTTATTGTAGAAACCAGTACAACAAGCGAGGAAGTAATAGGAATGTGGAAGGGACAAACACGGCGGATGAATAGTAACGGGCTTATTGTAGAAACCAGTACAACAAGCGAGGAAGTAATAGGAATGTGGAAGGGACAAACACGGCGGATGAATAGTAACGGGCTTATTGTAGAAACCAGTACAACAAGCGAGGAAGTAATAGGAATGTGGAAGGGACAAACACGGCGGATGAATAGTAACGGGCTTATTGTAGAAACCAGTACAACAAGCGAGGAAGTAATAGGAATGTGGAAGGGACAAACACGGCGGATGAATAGTAACGGGCTTATTGTAGAAACCAGTACAACAAGCGAGGAAGTAATAGGAATGTGGAAGGGACAAACACGGCGGATGAATAGTAACGGGCTTATTGTAGAAACCAGTACAACAAGCGAGGAAGTAATAGGAATGTGGAAGGGACAAACACGGCGGATGAATAGTAACGGGCTTATTGTAGAAACCAGTACAACAAGCGAGGAAGTAATAGGAATGTGGAAGGGACAAACACGGCGGATGAATAGTAACGGGCTTATTGTAGAAACCAGTACAACAAGCGAGGAAGTAATAGGAATGTGGAAGGGACAAACACGGCGGATGAATAGTAACGGGCTTATTGTAGAAACCAGTACAACAAGCGAGGAAGTAATAGGAATGTGGAAGGGACAAACACGGCGGATGAATAGTAACGGGCTTATTGTAGAAACCAGTACAACAAGCGAGGAAGTAATAGGAATGTGGAAGGGACAAACACGGCGGATGAATAGTAACGGGCTTATTGTAGAAACCAGTACAACAAGCGAGGAAGTAATAGGAATGTGGAATGGACAAACACGGCGGATGAATAGTAACGGGCTTATTGTAGAAACCAGTACAACAAGCGAGGAAGTAATAGGAATGTGGAATGGACAAACACGGCGGATGAATAGTAACGGGCTTATTGTAGAAACCAGTACAACAAGCGAGGAAGTAATAGGAATGTGGAATGGACAAACACGGCGGATGAATAGTAACGGGCTTATTGTAGAAACCAGTACAACAAGCGAGGAAGTAATAGGAATGTGGAATGGACAAACACGGCGGATGAATAGTAACGGGCTTATTGTAGAAACCAGTACAACAAGCGAGGAAGTAATAGGAATGTGGAATGGACAAACACGGCGGATGAATAGTAACGGGCTTATTGTAGAAACCAGTACAACAAGCGAGGAAGTAATAGGAATGTGAAATGGACAAACACGTTGGATGAATAGTAACGGGCTTATTGTAGAAACCAGTACAACAAGCGAGGAAGTAATAGGAATGTGGAATGGACAAACACGGTGGATGAATAGTAACGGGCTTATTGTAGAAACCAGTACAACAAGCGAGGAAGTAATAGGAATGTGGAAGGGACGAACACGGTGGATGAATAGTAACAGGTTTATTGTAGAAACCAGGACAAGCAAGGAAGTGCCGCCACTCATGGCGGTGGCAGGTTATTCAATTACATCATGAACATATAATCACCATGTTGCCTCTTTGACCAACAGTAGCTAAAGAAGCCATAGTTGAAGGTTCAGAGAATTTACATTGAAACACTAAATCGCAAAGTCTGGGGTTGCATATACTGGTCCCTTTGGCAACCATTACACCACTTTCCTGGTATTAAGTCTATTGGCAATTTTAAGGAGTAAATAATCCCTCACTTCATGCTCATGTCTATCTGGAGCTTTGATCCCTCCAGATGTGTAAATACAGTGATCATCAATCACCATCACATCTGCTGTTCAATCCTGGTATGCGGTATGAGTCTCTTGTCCAGAGCACATCCCCAACATAGAAATTCAGACTTTTAACTCCAACTTTCAATCATAAAAAAAAACCCTGATCAAATGATACTTTCCTTTATAACTCTGTTAATTCTATTCTTTCTAAAAAGCATCTGCTTTAGATTTTGTTATAGTCTTTGTAAAACCACAAATATTTCCTTAGTTCTGATGCCACTCTGAGTTTCTCCTTTTACTCTAGGGAGGATTGGTTCTGCAAAATCTGTGCAAGCTCAATCTCTCTCCTGTAAAAGATATCTAGGTTGCTGTCAATATGAATCTGCCATTGTTCACAATCTAGCAGTCCATTGATTCTTTGAGATGCTTTTATTCCATTTCATTTTATTTTTAAATATTTTCTACCTTCACCCCAAAAGAGTTCCTTTTAGACAAGAGTTATCTTCCTTTGCACTGAAATCTGAGGTACTGTTTCTTGCTAAAAGAAAAAAGAAAAACATTGTTTGTGTCTTTTGTTTGCTTTCTTGCTTGTTTTTTAATTACCTCTCACCGCCACAAAATGGGGCGGAGAAATGGAGGCTTTGTGGGTAAAACATTGCTGTGTTCAAACCTGAAATTGGCCAGAAAAGAGATTTGATTTCTGGATCATTTTAACAGTCCATCAGAATAACAATAATACTGTTAATTTAATTCCGAAGGATTTCAACACCTTTTTGTTTTTATTTTTTTACCATTTTTGTTTTGTCTTTTAGGATGCAGTACCTTTGAATGATTTGGGACCAGGCTACCAATGTTTGGATGACCATCGAGTCCATTCAAAACCATCAAATGGAAGAGGGTTAATGTACTCACCAACACAAGTGAGTAAAACTTTTTAACAGTTTCAATTTCACTCCACATGGGAACTTAGTAAGACTACAAGCATTCCTCATTCAAGAACTGGGTCTCATTCCAATGACGACATTGTTAAGTGAGAACTTGCGACTGACTATTATTTTAGGCATACCACACATGGGTTTGCGTCAACCGATTTTAGATAGTTTTATTGTAACTTTTGTACCATTTCTAGCCCTTCTAATTTACTTCCTAATTTAATTATTTAATTTAGTTTTAAATATTTATACATTAGAAAAGGAGTCGAGCGTAGTCAGGGTCGAGTCAGTGTGAATGATTTTGACCTTAGCTGCCTAGTATGTGCTTCATCATGGTTACGTACAGTTTTTGAATTCAATATTTTCCTTCTCCTAGCCCAGTTGCCACGGCTATAGAACCCAGTTTGACCAACTATTTACCCATAGGTAGGGGGAGAAGAGATGGTTTCATACTTTTCCCAAGGGTATTAGTGCATAAGTAAATGAAATGAACTCAACTGGAATTCAAACTCGTATTTATATATATATATAATATATATATATATTGGCAGCAAGGTCTCATCATTTTACAGTTGAAATGGCTAGATGGAAGTGTAAATTCTATGCTAACAGTTTCTTTAATAATAAAAAAGAAAAGTATAAAGAAACTGAATGCAATCAGCTAGACATGCCCAGCCATTTATAAAAGAAATCAAATGCCTTTTCTATAAATACTTTCATGGTAATTGTTGGGCTGAACTCTTTGCTATCATACCTAGACTTTATGAATTGAAGTACAGTACTGGATTGGCAGCAAGGTCTCATCATTTTACACTTGAAATAACTAGATGGAAGTGTAAATTCTATGCTAACAGTTTCTTTAATAATAAAAAAGAAAAGTATAAAGAAACTGAATGCAATCAGCTAGACATGCCCAGCCATTTATAAAAGAAATCAAATGCCTTTTCTATAAATACTTTCATGGTAATTGTTGGGCTGAACTCTTTGCTATCATACCTAGACTTTATGAATTGAAGTACAGTACTAGATTGGCAGCAAGGTCTCATCATTTTACACTTGAAATGGCTAGATGGAAGTGTAAATTCTATGCTAACAGTTTCTTTAATAATAAAAAAGAAAAGTATAAAGAAACTGAATGGAATCAGCTAGACATGCCCAGCCATTTATAAAAGAAATCAAATGCATTTCCTATAAATACTTTCATGGTAATTGTTGGGCTGAACTCTTTGCTATCATACCTAGACTTTATGAATTGAAGTACAGTACTAGATTGGCAGCAAGGTCTCATCATTTTACACTTGAAATGGCTAGATGGAAGTGTAAATTCTATGCTAACAGTTTCTTTAATAATAAAAAAGAAAAGTATAAAGAAACTGAATGGAATCAGCTAGACATGCCCAGCCATTTATAAAAGAAATCAAATGCCTTTTCTATAAATACTTTCATGGTAATTGTTGGGCTGAACTCTTTGCTATCATACCTAGACTTTATGAATTGAAGTACAGTACTAGATTGGCAGCAAGGTCTCATCATTTTACACTTGAAATGGCTAGATGGAAGTGTAAATTCTATGCTAACAGTTTCTTTAATAATAAAAAAGGAAAGTATAAAGAAACTGAATGGAATCAGCTAGACATGCCCAGCCATTTATAAAAGAAATCAAATGCCTTTTCTATAAATACTTTCATGGTAATTGTTGGGCTGAACTCTTTGCTATCATACCTAGACTTTATGAATTGAAGTACAGTACTAGATTGGCAGCAAGGTCTCATCATTTTACACTTGAAATGGCTAGATGGAAGTGTAAATTCTATGCTAACAGTTTCTTTAATAATAAAAAAGGAAAGTATAAAGAAACTGAATGGAATCAGCTAGACATGCCCAGCCATTTATAAAAGAAATCAAATGCCTTTTCTATAAATACTTTCATGGTAATTGTTGGGCTGAACTCTTTGCTATCATACCTAGACTTTATGAATTGAAGTACAGTACTAGATTGGCAGCAAGGTCTCATCATTTTACAATTGAAATGGCAAGATGGAAGTGTAAATTCTATGCTAACAGTTTCTTTAATAATAAAAAAGAAAAGTATAAAGAAACTGAATGCAATCAGCTAGACATGCCCAGCCATTTATAAAAGAAATCAAATGCCTTTTCTATAAATACTTTCATATATATATAAAAGTGAACATTGAAGTCAACACTTAGAGGTGACAAGCTGTTTCATGCTAGACACAATTGTCAGGCCATGTCTATATTGATATTGAGCACTTTATCCCATAAATATAGCACAACTTAAGAGTATATTTCTTCATATATATATATATATATATATAGTAACCTAGGAAAGGTTACTGAATAGAATAATCAAACAAAGATTGGTAATGAACGATAATACTTAGAACAAGAGCAACACATATAAGATTTGCCAGCGGCATGTAGAAGTCGTCATCAACTGCTAGAAGTGAGTTAAGTGAATTCCACAATGAATCTCCAACTGCATACCAACATACAGTATTTACTACTGTATTTATGGGAATGGGGCCATACCAATTATCGTCCATAGGCATATACTACAACAATATATATGTAGGTAAGAATCTGTTGGTAAATAATCCAAGTGAATCCTAATAATATAAAATATTAAAAGTGATCCACAAAAAGAGCTCAATGTATTTTATTATAATAGAACATATAAATTACATAGAATAAAAATCCAAAGTTAACTTTGGATTTTTATTCTATGTAATTTATATATATATATATATATATAGGCTGACATGCTTTTTGTTTATATATATATATATATATATATATATATATATATATAGCTTGATGGTTCCTTATAGGATATATATATATATATATATATATATATATATATACATATACAAAATTGTAATTGGTGGGGATTATTCCAAAGAGGACTTTTCAGTCAATGACGGGTCAGTATATGATATGGAGCAAATTATAAAAATAATTAGGAAAAAAAACAAAAAAAAAATCTTGTTTTTTCCTAATTTTCTTTATATATATATATATATATATATATATATATATATATATATGAGTGAGAGAAATGCAAGTGTTAGAAAGTCCTGTAAAAATTTCGCTATATGGAGAAAATAATATTTGACAATGCACTTGATATTTTTATATGTAATATTTATGAGACATAATTGTTTTACTTGACCATTTTTGCTGTGTAAATTTTCAAGTTTGTTTGTTGGTTTTAAATGTTTATCAGATTACCATACACTGTTGCTTGAATCTGTGATAAAAAAAGCAATGGATGCAACTTGTTCTATCTTTGTCACTTATGTTGAGGAAAATACGTTCTGCCTGGAAGGATGTAAGTCTGCTTTGTGCAGTGAATTGACTCTTCATTTAAATTTACTAATAAAAAAATTTTTTTTTTGCTAATGCTTTTTTTGTTTGGTGATCTTGTAATTGCATTGGTAGAATGAAACGATATTGAAGTTTGTCAGATTTTGTCCCCCAAACTAATATCTGCAGCATATCTTCCTTGGAACTTCTTTCATTGAATAATATAGGCATATATTTATGCTGGTTACAAATATAGCACCAACATATGAAAAGTCCATATAATTTACTGCCATTTTGCATTTCTACCAATTTCTGGTCAGCTCCCTTGCATTGAAACAACATTTTCTGCCCAAAATTCCATGACTACAGTTGATAAATTAAAATTTTAAAAATGACTATAACTGAACACGTTCACGTGTTTTTTTTTTTTTTTAAATCACTGTCACAATGGAATGTAGATTACAAACTTGTAAATGCACCCCACTGAAATTTTTTTTCCCTTTCGTGTAAATTAAATTTAAATATGAACAAGGGAATGACTCCTATCCAAAATATAGGAGGTGAAAGCCAGAAGATGGAGGTCACATTGACAAGATCATTGAGTAATATTGAAATGCATCATTTTTCTCCACAAATTACAACAAATCAGTCATCATTTTCTTACAAAAAAAACAAGAGTGACTTGCAGCAAGGCATGGATAATTTAGCTAGTGTGTATATATATATATATATATATATATATGTATGTATGTATGTATGTGTGTATATATATATATATATATATATGTGTGTGTGTGTGTGTGTATCTTCATTTTTTTTATTTGCTTAGGGAATTTTTTGTTTTTTCATGCAAATTCCTCCTTAACTGAAATTTCTTTTTGCTATCTTGCAGGAACCTCCTAAAGTACCTGTGAATGCCAATGGGGAACCTTTGTATGCTCAAGTAAACAAATCTACCAAACGAAATGCACAAGACAAACATGTAACTCCAGTCCCAGAACCAGTCATCCTTGAAAACCATGGTAACGCGGACTCGTGGGTGTGAGTGTGTCGCCACAGCATGCCATACTCACAAAAGAGAACCTTTTTTGGCCTGGTTTTCAGGAGCACAAAAAAACAAAAAACAACCTGTATATCATCCTGATATCTATGTACCTATGT